>OZ010576.1:68096287-68371287 GCA_963932145.1 Acanthosepion lycidas
CATGACACGACGTTTTCTGTTAGAGGACTATGCCCTCGCTAGTGACATACAAGATAAATCTGACCCGCTCGAATCTCTGTTGGGAACCCTAAATATGGCTTCTCAAGAAACACAGAGAAACCTCCAGCAGATCAAATTCTCATTGAGAATTATTACAAATAAGACTCATTTTTTTATCCTTTTCATACTGGAGAAGAAAACATGTTGGTCATTCCTTTTCTTTCAGCTATTCCGTTTCGTTCGTGATATACGGATAGATTATTATATCCTGAATATAATAATCCCCATAAAGAGTGAAATGCTACCTGTGGGAATATTCCCTTCTACAGAACCTCCATTAGCTGGCGACTACGGCGTGATATGAAACGTTAGCAAATATAAAATGTTCATTTCTGGTGCAAAACTCTATAAACTAGTGTTCACGACATGAAAGATAACCAAGCATTAACTGGTGTTTAGGACGTGAAAAATAACGAAATATTAACTAACTTCTTCCTTGGCGTATCAGTTAACGAAATTCAGTTTTAACACGTATTTCCTTTCACGATAAATATCGGAACGGAAAGGACAATACTATTGTCACGGAAAAGTATAGAAACTCAAAAACCTTGTATTTGTCTTTCAAGCTAAGTAACCGCTATTTCTTGGCGTTTTAACTAGGAACTTTACGACGTTTGCATTAAACACATTTAAGTCTATCAGTCAATTTTAACTTGTGGATTTTCTTGACACTGCTTGTTGTAGATCTGTGTTATAATTTCACTGTGTAGAATACGTGAAATATGTACATATAATTTTGTATATAACCGTGTCTGAAAAGAAAGCATCTTTGTCATTCCTTGTCTTTCAGCTATTCTGTTCTGTCCGTGCAATAAGGTGTTATTATATCATGGATAATGCCCATAATGAAGAGGGAATGCAATCTGTGGAAATATTCCTTTCCGACATAGCACTTTTATTATTTGGTGTACTCGACGTGATGTGATATTAGTACCCCATTAATAACAAAGATTTTGACGATAAAACTGTATTATTAAGCTTGGAATATCTTATTGTTATGTATGCACATTTCTTTTTGTTTGTTTTTGTTTTGTGAATCTGGAAGTCCGAATATTTTTTCCAGCTTTTCAATTTCTTTTAATTTTACTTTGCTGGAATAGAGTAATGCACGATTTGATAATGTTTGCATATCCTAGAGCTGCACTTATGAGTGATCCGCTTGAATGTAGAAAAAAAAAACAGTGTATTTTATGTTTTCTATTCTTTCAGTTAAGCTAATTTCAGTCACTTAGATAACTTGTCCAGTGTAAGAGTAAAGTTTTCAGTTTTTTTTCTTTAATTAAATTTAATCTTTAAAAATTTTTCAACCACCTATTCCAGAGTTGTCTTAATTGGCCAAAATCGGTAACTATTGCCGTTTCTGAGAGTTTAAATTTTATTTATTTGATGCGTTTTGCTTATTTTGTTCGTAAATCAAAATATTTCTTTCCATTTCCCAACGTATCTTAGCAGTACGTTTATTATTTCTCGAATCTAATACCACCGCAATCCCTTTTCGTGAACTTAGTTGAAATAAATGAGGAAATGTATATTTTCTATTCTACAATCAATGTTCTAAAAGTCAATGAGTTGATTTACTATAAGAAAATAACGGTTAGTGCATGACCCCCCCACCCACACACACTCACTCCATATGGGATAAATTCCCTTAGATATATAAAAAAAAGGTAAATAATACCTGCTGGGTTTTCAATTTTTCTCACTTCATTAAAGTACAACAATTTTAAGAAAGTTAAAACTTTATTATATGCATCGTTTTTCTCCACTCACAAATAGTTACTTGCTAAGTGTCGTTCATATAATTTTGTTTTTACGATAATATACAAACCAGCGCAGGTAGGGGATACTGATGAACCCGGGCAACCTATGTTAACTACCTGTCTTTCATTGGGTCTTTTAGTCCTCATATATGAACGAGCTTGTTTTGGTACCTGAGGTCTCAGCCCAGTATGGTGTGTCTGACTCATCGAGAAGTTCTATTACCTTGATTTTGGGGGTAGATATGTGCCCTTAAGGGTATTACTCCTGTGTATCTTTTTTTCCTGGATTATTTGTCCCATCATTGAGGGTGCGGAAGGCAAATATTTTCCGGCTTTAGGCGTCAAACGCCTGCTTGTAAGGGATCCGAATCTTGGAGAAGCTTCGAAAGAGACGATCCTATCAATCGATGCATAATATCGAGGCTCTTGCACTGCCATCTACTGAATCGGTTCTACGTTGTGCAATAGTCGCCAGTGAGACCTCTCGGTACCATGATAAAAGGTACTGTTGTGGCTGTACCTCAGGAAAATTAAAATCTAGGTTGTTGTTGTTCCTGTGGTTGTGACTGTTTCGCTACCTAGTCTTCACCTAAAAAACTCTATTTGATTTCTAACCATGACCACAACAATATAGAATAAAAGAATTAAACCCAAGCCCCCAAAAACAAAAGTAGACCCCAGATTCAACATTTCCTACACCAATGTGAAGGTCCTAGGTTTCATCTTTCCAGAGGTGGATCTGGCGTTTTAATTCTGTCTGAAACTGGTATCGATTTATCTGTCCCAGTGCAGGAACTCGTAATCCCAGGCTACTCACCCCTGTTGCATCAGGGACATGAGTCAGGTTTTAAATGACCTTTATCGTCACTGTCACGAACTAGGCGCCTACATTTAGAACGGCTTCCCATGAGTAAAATACCGCATAAATCGGGACCATAATTTGGCAGTACCACTTTCATCTTCACTCTCTACCGTTCGAAGGATAACGGAACTGTAATGTTCGACAAAATAGCTAAGACGATTGATAATATCCTGAATATCCCTCAGTCAACTAGCATTCATATTTGTCGTGACTTTAATATTCTCCACGAATAATTCACCACGAATAATATTTAGCATACTTGATCAAAACCTTTGAAGGGGGCAGATTCTGCCGAGATTTCTTCGTTGCCTATGAACCGACAAATGTCATTTAAAACCTGACTCGTGTCCCTGATGCAACAGGGCATCGGGGGACCTCTTCCTCACGTACGAGATAGATGAGGCCGAAAATGGAGTACTACTGCCATATATGGGCAGGAATTGCTTATTCCTCACCTTCCAGTCTTGATAGTGTTCAAAAGAACCTCCGCGACGTTCTGGATGATTCATTTTTTTCACCCTACAACCCATTTTCTCTCAAACGAAACATTGCAAGCCTCTCGCTAATCTATCGCATGGAAAGTATTGAGACGAACTACGTTGTAACTTTCACAGCTAAGTCCTACCATGCCACGCAAATTGTACCGAACCACCCTCACTCCCTTTGATCAATACAATCTTAACCTGTTCAAGTCTAGTGTTAGCCGTTATCTTCCGTACATATACTTATAAATTGGGCCTCTTACTTCTTACTATGTAAGCCTCTACCTCAAGTGGCTATGGGCTATGTATAGGGTGAACTATATATATATATATATATATATATATATATATATATATATATATATATATATATATATAATGGACTCCCCAGTCCGTTTCGACGTATGAGGATCTGACAGCTTAATTGATTCAGTTATAAAATATTGTGAGATAATCTTAAGTGGCACTTAAGACTCGCTAGTGATTTACATTGGAGGCCACATATAGAACCAGAGTAAGGATTGTGGGATGAGATCACTGTTAGATTGGCTGACCTTTTAGATATGGCTCTCGCTTCTTGAAGATGATTCAGACAAGCAGATTGAAAACTGCTGAGTCTACTAAAACATGTTGATCTCCATTCTACCCGCTCCAAGGCTAAGCGATCAAGGGTGTTATGTGGTATATTGACTGCTGACAAGTTGCTTTTCAGCTTGTCTTTGTATAGCCATGGGTGTCCTACATTCCTGTAGCCCTGATCTAACTGGCTGTTCATTAGGATCTTGGGTATCCTGTCATCAGACATTCTCAAGACATGACCAGTTCGCCGTAACTGAGACTGTATGAGAAAAGTCTCGATTCCTCCAATATTACACTTGTTAAACAGGTCTACGTTAGATGTCCTATCTTGAGGGTTAACTCCACAGATTGCATGCAGACAGCTTTTATGGAAAACATCTTGCTGGCGTATATGGTACCTGTATGGAGTCCACATCTCTGAGCAAGTAAAAGGATGGCAAGTACAACAGCTCTGTAAACTCGAATTTTCGTATCCAGTCGAATACTCCGCTCATTCCACAAACGTTGGTTTGAGCACGATTTCCATTCAGTCATGTCTACTTTAGTAATTTTCCTGAACGTACCCGTTGCATTCGCTTATTTAGATGAATTCATAAAATTTCCTTCTTCCTTTCTTTTTGTTACTTTATTTCAATTCCTTTTTATACTTCCTCCTCCTCCTCCTTCCATTTTACTTTTATACTTCCTTCCTTATACCTTATTTTTTTCTTTTCTTTCTTTGTTTATTCAGACCTTTTGTCATTCTTTCCGTCAGCTACGAATTGATTTGTAACAACCCCTTTTAATTCGTGTCTTCATCTCTTTTCTTCTTCTTGACTCTTGCTTGCTATTTATTTATTCTATCATCTTCTCGCTCCTTTTGATCCTTTTCTTTTTATACAAATGCTTCCTTATTTCCTATCAATTTCTTTCCACTTAACCGATCTTCACACACGTTATCTCTTCCTTTCTTTCTCTTCAATCTTTATCATCAAACCTCGTACCAACGATCTCATCATTTCCATCATAGCGAAGGTAAACAAGTTAAATTCGCCCAATTCTTTATTTTCATTCACTTCTTTATCCATTTTGTACCGTTTCCGAAGAATCAAATAGTAGACGTTTTACCTTTTATCCACCTTCTAAATTTAAAGTGTCAACCGACAGAAAAGGTGACACTTTACATTATTTTCCATGAACATTTTTCTCTCTTCTCCCTACTTTTTATGCCATATTTTTACGCCTTTCTCTTAAAAATATTTTTTCTTTAGGTTTTTATTTTTTCTATTTCATTTTTTTTTCATCCATATATCTTTTCTTGAGTATTCGCATCTACTTTTTTTCCTTGTTTATTTCAATTTATTTTTCTATTTTATACTGATACGGGTTTCTTCTTTATTTCTTTTCCTTTTGCCTCACAATTCTTTCTTTCAGTTTTTTTCTTTCTCTTTCTTTTCATAACTCGACTTTTTTTTTACTTCCTTTACATCTATAGTTTACTTTTCTATACCTTTTCTTTATCAGCTATCAATTTTGACTACATTGACTGACTTTTTTTCATTTTCTTTCTTTCGACCAAAATTTTAAATTTCATTCATTCATATTTCTTTTTTCCTATCGCCCTTGTCATTTTCTTTTCTGTTTTTTCTTCATACCACTCTTCATCTTGAATTTGATTTCTATTTTCGATATTTCTCCTTTTTATCAATTTTATTCCGATTTTTCATCACGCTGACTTATTCTCGAATGCGATTTGTTTTGATAAAGACGTTTATTCTTTTCTTTTCTATGATCTTCTTATATTATTTTCTTCCTCTCACATTCGTATTTTTCTTCCACTCATTTCTATTCGTTTCTTCTACAGTTTTATTTTATTCATGTTTTTCCAACTATATATTGTTTGTTTCTGTCCAACTCTTATTAGTATCCACCTACTTATTTTTTCATTTCACAATCTCTTTTCGTGTCTTTTCCATTCTCTTCTATTCACAGCCTCTTACGTACACATTTTTGTTCCTTTTCCACTTACTTTTATTAGTTCTCCGACTCGCTTCGTACCGTTTTCTCTCTGTTTCTCTCTCACACTCTTTTACTCACGTCTCCATCACTGATTCATTTCTCTCCCTATCTCTTCTATTCGTATCTTTCACATCCTTTTTAAATTATTCATCTCCCTTTAATTCGTTTCTCTCCTACTCTCATTTCATTATGTCTTCCATACTCACTTTCACTTATTCCTCTCATATTCTTTCTATCTTCTCGCTGTCTGTAAAATTTGGACTTTTACTAACTCCAACTTAATTTTTCGCACTTTAACTTGCTTTTCTTTCTCTTTACTGTTTTCATCTTAAAATGTTATACCCCTTCACAAAAGAAATACAGATAAACCTAGATATTTTATTGTTAGCATGGATTATTATTATTGATAATTATTTAAACACAGCGCCATCTATCGTAAACTTTCTTTAAACTTAATAACTAAAAAACGAAGGATTTACAGACATATGGACTTTTGTCTTTGTTTTGAAGTGAGGAACCCGACGCCAAAGTTTGTAAAAGTATTTTTGATACACGCTGTATTTTTTTAGTTGATCCAGTAATGTTAAATCAATCATGATTGTTGCTTCCAAGCAATTAATAAAATAATTCTATAACAATTTTACCTTTATAACAATTCTCACCAAAAATAAATAAACATATATTCTTACAATCTTTTCATTGTTTTCTTGAAAAATATCTTTTCTTTCAAAATTTTTTACGAAATTCCAAATAACGGATTTGTGTAAGGCAGAGTAAATCTGAAAGAAAGTGAAAAATTGGATAAATGTCTGAATCTTGTCTGGAAGCCGAGGAAATTGTGAAACATACCAGATAACAGTCGGACCAGTCATTATGAAAATACTGGGAATAATTCTGGAGAGCCTAGGGAAAAGGAGAAGAGAAGATGGAAATCAGACAAAGAATCGGTTGTATTACTGAAGACGGCTGGAATACTCAGATGCATGCTAAAGTATCGATGACACTTGCTTTCAGTCAATGTCCAGTGTAAGCCCTCATTTACTACTGTAGTGAACAACAACAACAGCAGCAGCAGCAGCGACAACAACAACAACAATAATAATAATAATGACAACGATAACAAGACCAACAGATTGCAATTATAAATAGTCTCTCCAATCCACACAGTTGATAATATGCGGCTTGTTTGACCGCTGCCCGAATGGATTGAACTGATAAAACCCACACATTGTGCAAAATGCAAATGTCAAAGTTCCTTGAGAGTGCACCAATAGAAAGGGGAATACTTGATATTATCGTTAAAATCGTGTTGAAAAGACATGCCTGTTGATAGATGTCACAATCCCACCTGACAAAACATTTGAAAGACTTCAAATCGAATGCGATATCTCAAAACAATCAATCTACCAGTAGTCATTGGCGCACTGGGAATGATGTCAAAAGATGCAAAGAAATATGTAACCTAATTTCCTGGCAGATACAGTCCACGTGAATTACAAAAAGTCACACGCGTCGTTAATTCACCCATATTACGCAAATTTATCAGGGAAATTTTAAAACAGAAATATTTTATGAATTCACTTCCAATGGTTTCTTGGTACTGTAAACATGAACTTTTGAAACAAAAATGAAATTTTTAGTTTAAATGCTTCTACACAATTTTTAGACATTTTCTGCCTTTACAAAATACATTGCAACTCACCTGTTAACGCTATTAGGGATAACAACTTGTCTTTTGAGATCTCCGGTTGAAACTTGCGGACAGCTCATACGAAACAACGAAAATAAAGAAAATATAAATACTACATTATTACTACAACTGCTACTACTAATACAACTGCTACAACCACCACCACCACCACCAATAATAATAATAATAATAATAATAATAATAATAAAGTATGTGAAGGGGAAATGTACGTGCATTGTTTTAGTTATTCTCTTTTATATAGGTATAGAATCATAAAAGCGAGAAGGTGTTTCTTAATGGTAAAATTGAATACATTGTACAAAAATAGACAAATGAAACTCTTTTCCAAACGAAATAAAGTCAAGCCGAATACGCGATAAATTAGACTCGTATCTTTCTTACATATCAATGCTTATAAATACATATTAGGTATAAAATGGGATAGACTCCAACTTAGTAACACAAATTTCCAACCAATGCTATTAAGCATATATATATATATATATATATATATATATATATATATATATATATATATATATATATATTTGTTCACGCGGAAGTTTTTCCGATACAGTAGTATGTGCTGTGAGCAGGGAATATCAGTTACCATATAAGCTGACCTTTCTACAAGTGTGGCGTGCCCTCGTCTACCAGGAGGCAAGATGAGATTAAGTGTGATAGATACTCTAATAAGCGATAAAGAAAGAAAGGTTTGAGTTAAAAATGATGGCTGGAACAAGTCTGGCCACGGTGTTGTTGTCGTCTACATATTAATCATAAAACTGGAAATTACAGCGAGATACATGATGTCCACAGAGCTAGCAACTTCGACCACTGGATGTCCTACGGATTTCTTACTGTACGCGTGAATATTCAATAATTCACGGAGGGGACCCCCTTCAGGTCTAGTCGGCGAGAAGAGAGCAACTTATCTTGTCCGACGGACATTTTTAAGTAAATCATTCGACATTACGCGTGCGCGAGCCTGATCGCTCGCTTTCGTCTAAGTGATGAGGCTTGTAACAGTGGAAATTTTTTATTATGGATCTTGGGAAAAACGATTTCTTATTTATTTTTTATGTTCTTTTTCTTCTTTGAATTCCTTTTGACGATCTTAGTTTCCTTTCTCTCTTACTTTTTTCTTACTAATTTTTAGTTTTTTTTTTCCATACATTTTCTTTTTTGTTTCTTTTTCAGCACTCTTTCCCTTTTTTCTTTCTTTAGCCATTTTCATTAATGACCTCATTATTTCTCTTTCTATTTTTCTGTTTTTTCCTTCATGTTATTCTCTTGCTGTTTCTATTCTTTCTTTCATTTATTTTTTTATCCTGATATCATTTATTTTTATTTTTCACTATGACATTTTCTACAACTATCAGATTTTTTTTTCTTTTTACTAACATTCTTTCTTGCTGCTTGCACTAATGTCTAAATATATTTCTTACGCATCTCCTTGTTTATTATAGATGGAATTTTTTATCGTTGTTTCTTTCATTATTATCAATGTAACTTGTCACCCATTCAACATGATCCTTTAAAAGATAAGACAGGGTAGGGTTTTTTTTATAAATTGAAGATCTAAACCAACATTTCAACAATAAAATGTCAACAGAATTATACCAGTTTTACTGCATGCAACTCTTGCCCATTACACTCTATTGAAAAAGATACTTATTTAGCTTTTGTCTATGAATATATATATATATATATATATATATATATATATATATATATATATATATATATATATATATATATATAATGAGACTATACTATTACAGATTTTATTATGCAAATGCGAATTTTAATGAAACTGCTATTATCCAACCGATGTTGATAAAATGTTGATGCATTTATATGAGCAACGTATCGTGTGAGTTCCAGCTTAAAATATTGATCCTTATTAAAAAAATATTGAAAATTATTTGTTTAGGGATGTCAAATAATAAAAGATAGAGGCCACAAAATATATTTGATTGACACAATATCCAACATTAATATTTTTATTTGATTATTTATCATATTAATAGGGATTATTGATATTGATATTCATCAGGTTTTTACTTATTGATTTTATTACTTTTTCCACAATTTGTAGCTGTTTTTATTGCAACACAGTATTCTTTGCTTGAATAATATTTTCCACGCCTCTTTTAATGATTGATTAAACATTTTCTTTTATCTAGAGAGAATGAAACCATTCCGTTAATTCGATGATTTTATATATCTGACATTAAAAATAAGTATCACTAATCATATAATTTTAAATTTTCATTTACGAGATGATGAGCAATTATTGAGATGCAAAAGAAAATATCACAGCAAATTAATATTTCTAATAGAATCTGATATTATAAATTGAAATTCATATAATATATTTATTAGATAGATATAAATATAATCTGCAAATGTTATCAACATCATTTAGTTAATAGCAATTTTATTATGAAAATGTTGACTTGCTTAGAGAAATTTGTCAAAATGCATTTTCACTTGAAAAATATATGCGTGAAAGATTTTTTTTTCCCCATTTCTCTATAAAGTCACTTGTCGTCCCTGACTATGTAATCTGTTCAGATCCTATCATTCTTTGTATGTATCCTGTCAACTTTTGTCTTTTATTTATTTCTACAATTATCTAATTATCCCGACTAGTTCTCTAATCCATGCTCATCTCTTTCTTAGAATTTATTCATACAATTTTTCATTAATGTTTGGACACTTCTCATTTTCTTTTCAGTTGATTTTCTTAATTATTATGTTTCGCGCTGATATACAATTACACATCTATTATACACTTTATGCAGTTGCAAGTCCACAAAGAAACTTAAACATCAGGATTTCTAATCAGATGAGATTTAAAGAAACTACTTTTTTCATGTGTATATATTTCTGACAAAATCGATGGAGATTTTTTATAAACATTTACCAGTAAAATAAGACTTTTAAGCCAACATCAAACTACTTAATATTGACTTTAGAATATGCTCTGATATTCAATTCATGTGCTCTCAAAGAGTTCCTCTCCCTCAAAATGTCTTTGAATTTGTCAATCTTTTTTCAATGGTTTACAGCGTTCGAACCTAAAGCTAAGCTCGTCTGAATTGACTCATAAATGACAGTTTATCGGGTGAATCATCACATCCTTCCTTTATGCAGGAGTTAATAATTTTATAGCTCAACCAATATTATATAGTCAATCAGAACCATAAAAGACATTTAAATTCTTAATTCTGGATAGACTCGTCGCTCTTGCGCATTTAAACACCAAAAATCATATTTCTTCCCCTTTATCTTAACAAACCACCTCTAGTGACCTTCTGCATCTGGTGACATATTTTTCCTATTAGAGAATGAGAATCAGTTCTATTTTTAGCGCTTTTATATTGGTTGGTATAACGTTTGTTCCACGAAAATCATCATTTTTTTTTCGTTTTCGATTATTTTTTGCTAATGTTTAGTGCTAAGTATGTATAGGCCAAGTTGTGTTTATAAGCGTACTTCATAGCAAGGATGATATTTTTATGTGTATAATTCTACTGGTTTCATTTACTGAGATATTTCTGATTTCTTGCGTAAAACATTATAATTTGCTTATTCAGTTGAGGTTTTGAAATTGACAAACCTGGTTTCTTTCTCATTTACCTGTAATTCTGGCGTAGAATTCTTTATAGATGTTTCAAGATGAATATTTATGAGGCACATTTCAAGGTTAAAATGTCACCGCAGCATTTTACCCGAGTTATTCTTCTTCATGGTGTCTTCGTCCCTCTTCATCTAACGAGTTTTTATATAACTATTTGTTTCACTGCAACAACATTTTAAATTCAGTACTTATTTTGCAGAAACTGATTGGCTTTGGCCATTCTTGGCGGGGGTAGTACTATTTGTATATAATATATATTCTCTAAGAAATAATATAAAATCAACTAATAACAACTTTACAAGCAGCAGTGAAGCCTTTGATAATGCAAAAACCGCAGTAGATCTGGCTAGCAACATTCGACCGACTGTTGAGACTTTTGATACAGCTGACAACCTCACTGGCTAACATGAATAGGCTGTGGAATAAGAAGAGACAGAACTGAAGCAGGAAGCAAATTCAGTGATTTCAAAGAATACAGTAACAACTAACCCACCCATAACATTTGATGATTTTATACATAATTGTTTAATATAAATCATCGTTACCTTTTCTTTTTGCAAAATGAAAAAGACTGATAATATATATATGTATGTGTGTGTGTGTGTGTGTGTGTGTGTGTAATTCACCAGGGTTTCTCAAAAATATTTTGAAAAAATGGTCATCACATTGTAGTGAGATTCAGGTTAGAACAAAGGCTGTATATAATGTTTTGTTTGCAAACTTTCTTACGAAATGCTAAATGCCATTTACAAGTGGCTTTTCAGACTAGATGAACATACAGAGAACTCAAGAAAATCATGAAGACACCATGAAACATAAAGTTATTTTGTGTTCTATAGCAAGTAACAAATAAAACTGCGGAGAAGAAGATCAGAAAAGCATACTATTTTGTACTACTGAAAAGATTTGTTGGTGTTTTAAAGTGTTTACAGAAAAGCAATTTGCCGTTTCGAAGTAATGAAGACGATTTAGTTCTCACTAAATAAAGGAAACTTTATAAGTTCTATTGAACTATTATAGAGTTCGATCAACATTTATATGAAACAAAAAATAAACTTAAATATTCCATAAACATATTACTTATTTATGGATACCGTGAGTGAAGAATTGATAAAAAAACACAGGAAAAATATGCAAGAGTTAATTGTGAATCAAGTCAACAATTCACACAAAAATACTAATATATGTCGGAGTAGGTGCAGGGTAAACAATAATATTAACGCTTCGCCTGCTCTGACATATTTTGACCAGAGTCCAATTTGGTTTGATACGTTTATAATGGAAAAACATGAAATATTTTAGCAAAATCGTGAATGAATATTTTTATTGATAAAAAATCAATAAAAATATTCATTCACGATTTTGTTCAAAAAATTCAAGTCCTTGGTGAATAAAAGCTTTCATTTGAAAATATCCGGGGTCAACCGTCAGATAATGCATCTAACATTCAGGGCACGATAAAAGCGATGTAAGAGGTCTTTATTAAAAGGTATGCAAGTTGTAAACCATATTCAGCCAATTCACTCAACCTCAATTTTCTGGATCTCCACAAAGATGATGGATTTTAAACACAGAAATATCTAGAATTTTCTATAAAGTGATTAATTATAACTCGATAGTTTGCAAGCTATTAATAAATAGTCTGGGTAATTAAAATAGATACATATTTTACAAGCTCAAAAATATTATTTTGAAAACTCAGAAGGGAAATCCGAATGTTAAAGAAATGCAAAGAATTTATACAAGCTGATCAAGTTTGGGTATGATATTTTGCTAATCGTTTAAAAAGAAAACAGCATTTCAACAGAACAAGAAACTTTATTAATTTTGGTGTTTTTGAAAGTTATCTTCTGCTGTCATCTTTCATTTCTTAAAGAACTCCGAGAAAATTGAATAGACAGCATTGCACAGTCAGAAGCAAAAGATATGTGTGAAGATATCACCTTCCAAAGTTACTCCTCCAAATGCTTTGTCACGAAGAAATTTTTAGATGGGAGAATTGCTAAGGCTTTTATTTTAGAGGAGTTGACAAATTTAGAACCGAAGTCCTAAATCAACTCTTTGCTGAAAAATCCAATTATGCAAGAGAATTGACTCAAATAAGCAGATTGCAAAAGTGGTTCGAATTACACTCAGAAAAAGTAAATAATTTTGAAATTAAAGACAAATTATAATATCGCATTGCGAAGATGATACTGACCACAAAATAGTAAATGAAGTTTATCAAAAGGATAGAAAATCTCAGAAGACATCGTCTTAAATGCAGTTCACCAAAGTTCTTGAATAAACACCTACTTGAAATGTTAACTCATATTTCTGTGCTTAATCTCAACCTGAAATTTCTCAACTCTGTATTTTATAACGGGCAAACTTTGCTCTATCATTAAATGCTTTGGACGTATTGTCTATAGAAAAGACATTATAGGGAAGTATATAAATATATAACTAAAAGAAAAGAAAAACGTGTATTTTGTAAAATATGTATGTATTCTCATTGGTGTCTAAAATAAAACATTTTATTCAACTGTGATCCACTGTAGAACAACCCCACTTATTAAGTTAACGGTGGTTACCCAGGCTATATCCCTCGTTTTCAACCATGTGATACCCTGCCATTTGACACTTGGTTTTTCCAGGATAACAAGGGCAATTTGGACCTTCTTGGGTATAGCCCTGCTTTTGCTACTTGTGAAGGGGGACCCCATAACAGTTCAATCTTCAAGTTCCCTAAAATGTACAAGTTCCCTTAATTTTTTTTATACTGACAAGGTGATTTTCACTATGCTCTATTTTTACCCAAATGTTTTTCGAACGCCCTTTTCTCTAACTTTATCCTCTGCTTGAGGTAATATTTCTCAGCGTCTATTCATTTATTTTTATAATTGTTTTTCGAACGCTACAATTGAATTTCAATTTTGTTTTATTTCTATTCATTTAAAAAATACACTTATTAAGGTGATTGAGTATTAATCGCAGCTCATTCACAATTCGTAAATTGATCAAACGTTTTCCTTTTATTCATTCATATTCTTTAGCTTATTAATTTTCTAGAAGATATTTTCAATGCTTGTTGTAAATAATTTAGGTGAAATTTATATATATAAAATTTATTTATATAAGTTTACATAACTTTCTTTCTAATTTGTTTGCGTAATGAGTTAAAAACACAAAGTGTTCAACTGTGTCTCAAATGCATTTTCAAATTAAAGTAAAAAAAAAAAAAATCAGTGATTTATCATATTTCCTTTCTCGATCAGTTGGTTCCCCACTTCCAAAAGTGTTTGTTCAATTGGCTTAGTGTATTTACTATTCTTCTTCTAAGTGCCTTTGAATCCAATAGGGAAATGCAATTTGGTGACAACTGACAAAGTATTTATTATTTATTTTCTCGTTAAAGCTTGCGGGCATATCCCGTTAAAACACCGGTTCTCTTACGGTCACCGAAGTTAAGCAACGTTGACCTTAATACCAGGTGCGTATGATGCAATGGATAACGACTCGGAATTGTAAATCAGAGAACCAAGTTCCAATTCCAGTCGGGTTCGTTATATTCACTTACACGCAAAGACCATTTAGTCTTTGTCAGTCCGTAGTTTTTTGATACCACCGATCTTATCTCAGCGACGATAAGCAGCAACAATACCTCTTATCACCGGAGCCATAAGTTCATTAATAGAATTTTATCATTATTATCTCAAAAATTATTACAATCTAAAAATATTATATATATATATATATATATATATATATATATATATATATATATATATATATCCTCAAATCCTTCGTTTTGAATTATTAAGTTTCGAGTTTTACGGTAGACACTTTTTAATGTACTATCTAAGATACAATCCAAAAATGCCTTTACACACTTTGGGGAATGGTTCTTGACACCAAAACAAGGTAAAATGATCATATAAAAATATGTCCAAAAGGTCATCGTTATGCCTCAACACAGTAACTAATAACAAATGTTCAAGATATCCTCCATTTGCTTCTGCGCAATCATGCACTCGTCAGATCATTGACTAGCGAACCCTTTAAAATGCACCCACATGGTGTCGAATAGTTTTGCAGGCCCCCATGACATGTTGATGGAGCGTCTTTGCATTATTAATGTCTGCTGCATAAACCATTTGTTTTAGGTGGTCCCATAGAGAAATATTTAAAGGTTGGAGGTCGGGTGAAAGTGGAAGCCATGGAACCATCTCCCTAACTATCCATCTTTCATGGTAGATATCAGCCAGTGCATCTCGAACAATGTGACTAAAATGTCCTGGAACCTCATCAAGCGTGAACCACGTGTGTCTTCGTATTAGCAGGTGTACATCCTCTAGCAGGTCTGGTATTGTGTTCGAAATAAAGTCCATGTAGTCAGCTCTTGTAAGACGTGCCGGGAGAATATATGGACCTAGCAGACAGTTACCTACAGTTACCAGCCCACATATTAATCATAAACTGATGCTGGTGTCTAGTCTGTATTGTCTCATGGGTATTCTGATCCGCACACAAGTGTTGGTTGTGTAAATTTGTTGTTTCGTTTAAATGTTGCCTCATCCGTAAACAAGCTTGAATAGACATACAACGAATCGGCAGTTTGTGCAATAAACCAAGAGCTTAAGTTATTTCGTGGTGAGTGATCATAGGGGGAAAACCCCTGCACATGTTGCAAATGATAAGGATACAAGAGCTGCTCTTGTAGTGCTCTCCATGCGGTACTATGAGATGTACGAAATGCTAGGGCCACTTAACGTGTGCTGATACTTGGATCGTCTCCGACAGCCTGTAGAATGTGTTCTTCGTGGTCTTCCTCGGTCCATAGTTTGTGATACCACGGTTCCTATCTTAGCAACGCGACGATAAGCAACAACAAATGTTGAATAACTTGGCTGCCTTCGGTCTGGAAATGCAATCTGATACAGCCGCACAGTCTCGCGCCCATTACCATTCACGTGGCCGTTAGTGAAAAAATTATATCTGCCTGCCGATGTTAGCTTATCTAAGCTGGTCATGACTTGTCTAAGTTGGTCAGAGTTTGTCTAAGCCTAAGCTAGTCACAGCCGGTCATACCACTGCTATGTAACAGATGTCACACAACGGCGAGGGGAACGCAATTGAGGAAAGAAGGTCTCCAGCACGGAACAGATACTACAACTGCAGAATCTAATCCGACGGGAAAAATAGCCTTCTCCTCCTATACCATCTTCTCCCAGAAGAATACGGGCATGGGGAGCACAGTGGTAGACAGAAAAATGTCTATGTTTATTTAGGGTTCGTTCTACAACAGAATTGGTATGGGTTTCTTTTTGCTTTACTACAGAATATTAATTAGATAATTAAAATTTATCTTTTCTCTTAACAAAGGTTCTGACTTGTAACTAAAAAACTTCCATTAAGACTTTATTTTACTAACAAGAGTCAACTTTAGGAAATTGAGGATTTTATCAGCTTTAACTAATTTCTGCAAAGAAGGGAACTAAACCAATAATAGTCATAACGGTGGGTACGACTAAATGAATGTCCTTGCAGATAGAAAATATCTCTTATAAAAAACATAATTTACCGGGCCAATGTAATCTCTTCTACAGAATATAATTCTATAAAGAATATGGCAATATTAAACAAACACTAATCAATAATAATTTCGACTAACAAACATTAGCAGAAAAAATACAAAAAAAACACAAATCCCTCCATGCCGCAAACCAAAATAAATACATCATTAAATTATTCTATCGTAACCAGATGCCATCTAATTATAAAAGGCAATTAAAAACATAATTCACCAGTATTTATCACACAATGATCCTAGCAAACACCTAAAATTTATCATCTACTACAATAATCCCTAATACTAGGACCGTTACCATCATCTCCAAGAAAATCAGAAGATATAATTAGTAAGAAAAATAAACCCAACACAGATTCAAATGCCGGGATTTATCAAATAAATTGCTTATGTGGGGGAGACATCACGTGATCTAAATGTCCGCATCTACGAACTCGAGAGAGACTTGCGTTTTGACAATCGATCTAGCGCTCTGGCTTTGTATCGAAACGATGCTAGGCATAACTTTGATTTCACTAATGCCACCCAAAATAATAATAAAAAAAAAATAATAATACTTTAAGGAGAAAATACATTGAAAACTTAATAATAATATTATTACCAATTATAAACAAACGCCTAAAACATTACATTACATCGCCGTCTTTCTTTGAATCCATTCTTAAAAAATCAAATTATACCTCTCCAATCCCCCCCCAAAATACATTACTAAAGAAGCGAACCATAAAATCAGAACCCTGCGACTGCGCGAGTTGGTCGTACAAAGAGCAAACTAAAAACCTGTACTAGACAGGCAAATGCACACAATTACAAATACATATTACCACTCGTTGCCTACTTAAACATACAAAATTTTTCACAAACCTACATACACATAGAATTATCCATGGTTTTAATGCACGTGGCATATGTCTGACCAATGAGAACTGACCCAAACATAATTGAAAATATCAGTGTTTTCTGTTTTTCTTTTTTGTCTGTTTTCTCTCAATGTCTAACGAAGCTTTAATAAAAGTGGAACATGTTAAATTGATATACGTTTCCTATTTGTTATTTCATTTTATCATCTACTACAATAAATTTAAAAGATCTAACTTAATTAGTGCCAACAATACCGAACATTTTATATATGTCCCCTATGCAAAAATAATGTTGTTTATGAATTCTCATGCTCCCTGGGAGATTGTATTTCCAACAACAACAACAATAATAATAATAATAATAATAATAATAATAATAAAAAAACATTAGATACTTACATTAAATACTTAAATATGCACCACGATCTCTCGCAGATTGGCCTGTCACCTGTCGAAATTTAGTGCAATCCGTGTACACGTCGACCAACACATCATGAACGACCAAAATATAACAATCAATATAACACAAAAATATTCTACAGCACACAATACAAGGAAAGACTCTATACCCTAGAAGATATTATTATACAAAATAAACAACACAGCCAGCATTAAATAAAGTATCATTAACCACAGGAAAAAGATATCTTGAAGTTCATATCATAAAAATAATGCGCGCACATATTATATTAGTATTAAAATTATTAAAATGTAATAAATAAATAAATAAAATAAAATAAATAAATCGTATTCTTTTTGGGCGGCTTCGTTCCCGATAGCCGTTGCACATGACATCACGCTAGACCAATTCAAATGTTCAGCTTCTCAAAGAACACCAAGAATTATACAAAGTAAATCTAACTACCACACTCTGAAATCTAACTAGCACATCGATTCTTGATAAAATCGGTTCTTGAAGCAAATATATCAAAGTATGAACTTTGGTCAACAACTTCGAGCATAAAATACCCAATAACGAAAATTGAAAAAAAATATAATAAAAAATTAAGCAAATAGACTTTGTCGGTTCTTAAACTTGTTTCGATAAATACTTGCTTCCCAGATATGACATCAAAATAAACATAAATTACAAATCTACAAATTCTGTATTCCCGATAATGGGCATCCTTCCTCCATACAGTTAATTTTTATCTATCTATCTATCTATCTATCTATCTATCTATCTATCTATCTATCTATCTGTGTATATATATATATATATATATATATATATATATATATATATATATATATATATATATATATATACAACAGACTATCGCTTCTGGGTGTTTTCTTCAATGTCTACTTTTATATTTACATGAGTTAAATAGAAAGCGAAATTTGCCTCTTAGTAACCTATGCTTTAAGCAACACTAAAAGGGCATTTTTACTGAAACTCAGTTTTAATCATTCGCCTTTCTATGATCATTAAAATAAAATAAAATAAAAATGCAATCAAAAAATTAAACTAGTACATAACTAAAAATAAGTAAGTAGCGGCCATTTTTCCCTTATCCGAAATGTCCGATCATTCTTCAGCGGAACTACAAACTGCTTACTCTTTTCATAAATTTTACCACGTCCAGTTCCGTTATCGGCTGCATTGTTTCAGAACCCACACGCAATTACATAAAACAGCGGCTCTTAATTTCGTTCAGCTTCGATAAAACCAATGACGACACTAACAAATCATGTATGTTTGTTTTTCTTTCTTTTTCCTGAACGACCGACCGTATTTGTAGGTGAGACATTTGTAGCTTTCTATTTTATCTGATTGAAAATTTAATTTATTGCTGTGACTTCTTCATCTTTTTTATTATTGTCTTCTTTATTGTCTCTTTCTTTGATCATTATAACCCTTTTCGTTTTCATTTCTTCTTTCAATTTTCATTTTATCATTATTTCCTTCACTTAATTTCTCTCTAAATTCATTTTCTTTTCATTCGACCTTTTCGCTATTTAATTTACAACATTCTTTTTTTTACGTTTTCCCCTTTTTCTTCTTTTCATGATAATCATCTTTCTGCTTTTCTTTCATTAACTTTTTTCTTCCAATATTTTTTTCTTACATCTTTTACTTTCCTTCTCACCGTTTTCTTTATTTTATAACTGACCTTCACTTTATCGCTTTCTTTTACCGGCTTCTTGTTCTTTTTACACGCAAATAAATAAAGTAAATGACCGCTTAAGTTTCGTTTCATTTCACTTTATTTTATTTTTTGTATAAACAGATGTTATTAGCTCGATAGTTAAGTCAAGGTTTTCACTTAAGTTGTAGTTATAGTGAATTTAAACTTATTTATTGCATCAAAACATTTCAGCCGTCTCGATCCTTTCTTAACGAAGACAAGAGCTTGATTTTGTTTAACGGTCGATATTTTTCCCCCTTTAAAGTCAAAATAAGTAAAATAAGAAAATAATACAAGTCAAGTAAAATTTCTTAAAGCACAAACATTTCGAGGTGGTGGATTTTATACCAAAAATGTTTATATCGAAAATGAAACAAAGCTCTAAAACTTGTATTAACACGAAAGGCTGATAATCGGAAGGTCAAATATTCTATTCTCATTTGTAGCACTATAAAATAAATAAACTCAATAAATGACGAGTAAAAAATCGGGATTCTAATATCACCCGAGAAACGTCTTTTCATGGTCGTTAGTCTTATAATTCTAGCATCAAATTTTTTTGATTTGCGTTGGATTTAAACATTTTCTTTAATTGCGATGGTTTTTAATGATTAAACTGCTTTGTGAAGCACATGTTAAATACTTATACAGTGTAACCCGGATATAAGAGAGTTGTCGGGACCGCAGAAGAAGTCTCTTATATCCGGGTTTTGTCTGTTTTGTTTAGGTAAGTATGGCTCTAATTTGGGACCAGATAAAATCTCTCTTACATCCGGGTTTCTCTTATATCTGGGTCTCTTATATCCGGGTTACACTGTATATATAAATACTGAATACCACAGTTACCAAACTCTGAAGAATGTCTGATCTTTAGTTTAGCGATTTGAGTAACTCCTAGAAAAGTGAATATATGAATGTTGGTCCTAGATATCCCAAGTAAGTTTTCACCCTGCATCCTTTTCGAGTACTTGAATTAAGGTAAGAATGCATGTCCGTTGCATCCCTATGTCGATGCCATTAACTTTTCCCAGAAATTGCCTGATAAAAAATATTACAGTAATAAATAAAGAAACATGTTCATTCAATAAAATGGTGGCTCTTTCGCTAATTTAACATTTTTAAAACCTTTTTTGTGTAAATATAAAATATCTCCTCTTCCTCCTCCTCCTCCCCCTCCTCCTTTCCACCTGTCATTCTCCTACTCTATCTACGGAATTTTCTGTTGTGGAGCAATTGCTACTGTTTTGTCAGAAAATCATTTTTAGTGAGTTCATTGCGCACTGAATAACCCTAATATTATTACTCCTGCGCTTGATAATGATAATCTTAGTCTGTGTATGTGTGTAAGAATACTAATAAAACAGAATGATATACTTTAAAAAGTAAGTTTTTACACATAGCATAGAAACTTTTGACTGAATGCAAGCAAAAGATGTAGATGATGGAAATCTGTGGGCTATAGGACACACCAGATAGAACGCTAAATTTACAAAGTGATTAATAGCATGGGCTAGAAAAGAAAATAGCAGATATTTTGAGCAAAGCAGAGTTTTTTTTTTCTTAAATTTATGAATTAATAATACTTCTCTGTTGTTTTAGATTAAATCGTTTCATTTTAGTATTTTTTTTGTCTTCAACCTGGAGGGAATCCGAATGAAACAAGAAGAGTTTCGAACAAAGTAGCTTGGGAACTCGATATCAATAGAAGACATACTTAAATAATTTGGTTTCTAAAGCTGCTATAGATTGGTTTCTCATCTATTGAGAGAGAGGATCTCTTTCTTTTGCATGGGGTGCAATAACAAATCTCATCCAAAGTCAAATCTTTGTTCCAGTTAAAGTTCAGCAATAGATAACGTTGATAGATTATTTAAAAAGGTGAATAACTGATCGAAAACTATTCTTGTATGAAAAGCATTTTTTGGTGCTTATTTCATTTACATACGTCGAATTTTTACTCCCATTCTTATCCCCCAACATGCATGCTATAAATCTGCCTATCTAGCCATTCAACTACCCAATCTATGAGCATGCACGCAAACACATACAAGTTTTAGGTGTGTATTCGCCTATATTAATAGCAACGTTATTTCAGCATCGACACACAAATATATTAGTTCCTTAAATCTAGCTATTAACTTCCATTCAAATATATATATATATATATGATGCCTGACACTATCTATTTTCCTTTCTTACCAACCTGTGTACATTCCTACATCACATTTATATCTCAACAATCCAACGTTGCCACCTTATATCTACATGCATTCGGACTTACATACCACTGTGCCATTTCCCTATCAGAACAACCTCATCCCTGATTTATTTACTCAGTTTTGCTTTTCTCTTTCAGTCATTCACGTCAGTTTGGCATAAATAATTAGCGAAAGGTTAGTCATGTTAACATGTTTATTGTGATTGTATCATCAAAAGTCAGTTTGTCCATTTTGGGCTCAAACCGCTGATGTTAGGGTATGAACATGATTTACATCCTCCGATCTCTGTCCAGAAGGTGCGGGGGAGAGGAGATTGTCCATTTAGACACGTCATAATTTTTCGCCTCAGCGAAAGAGAATGAGTATGAGTTTAAAAAGAAGTCAAAATCTTGGGAGGGTAACGCGGTGTCGTTTTATATTTTTGGTCTCTGTTTCCATATATTGTTTTTCAGTTGTTCTTTTTTGCTATTACAAGACGGGGGTATGAGGAACCGGGAGACACACGCTTTGAACCGTAAAAGTAAGAAAGAGCATCAATACTCTCACCTCTTTTTTTTAAAACATGTTCGCAACATTTTATAGCTATAGATAGTGGACACATAGGAATCAACATTGCTTGGTCACTGTCAGTTTCACGATTCAATGAGATTTTTCAGACTAGGTTCCTCTATATTTTTCAGACTAGGTTGGAGGTTTTAGCTTAAAACAATACCTGAAAATGATGTAACCTATGCCCAGAGGAGAAAATAACGGTTATTACCTTTACAAAACTGGTTAAATTCCTATATAAAAGAACAGACCTCATTTACAGATGGAAACAAGAAAAAATCCATATAGATAGATGAAGCAACATTATGGCCAAAAAGTATAAATCAAATCTCATAGTGGAATATTAGTCGTTTTCTAATAAGGGCGACTTTCAATTGAAATTAACAAAATTTTCCTATTAAGACAATTCTTCAGGAAAATAGGTTTTTGAAGTTCAACGACTGTTATTTTTCTTTCCAGGATAGATGGGAGCTTACTTCCTAAAGTTTTCTTTGAAGTAGTCGGGAACGTAGAATCTTGATTATGTCATTATTTTCTTTTTGTGCTACCCATTTTACTTGGTCCTGAAATTCTCCAAGTAATGTGGTTTCTGTTATCTAGTTTAATTCTTTGTTTGTGATCCGGTAGCGCCAATCAACAAGGTTCGAAGAAGGATGGTCCTCGTTAAGAACTAAAGGCTTCATTCATTCAAAGACATTTTAATTATTGATCTGAGAAAGTGCTTATATAGAACTGACAGTTTAGATATTTCCGAACGAGTTTGGCACAATGCATGGCCTCCCTTTCAACTGACGAGATTTTTTAAAAGATGACTAGTTTTTCGATTATAAGTTGGTTTTTGTGTTGAGCGAAACTGCACCTAAGTCAAAAAAACTTAATTCCCAATATCAAAATTGGAACCAAAGAAAAATCCAAGAATTAAAAAATAACTTCAATATATATATATATATATATATATATATATATATATATATATATAAGTGAACATTGAAGTCATTCTGGCAGTTATTTTGGCGGGAGTGGTTTGTTTATTTATTTATTTGGGTTATTTTATTTTACTTGTTTCTATTTTCATTTTTTATTTTATATATTTATTTATTCTTTTCGGTTTTCGATTTTTTATTAACGTAGTAAACATTTTAGTGGAGATTTGCTTATTTAAGTCGCTTATTTAATAGTTTGTTTTGGTCTGGGAAGATAATTAAAGCTATTTCTTCGCCCACTTTTTAGATTGATTGCCGTAGTCTATTCTGTTATTTTGGCGGTCGACAGTTTTTAATTTGTTTATTATTTATTTATTTATTTGGATTGATTATTTTTACTTGTTTTTGCTTATTTATGTTTGTTTTTATTAGTTCTAACGCTTATTTTAGCCGGATAAATTTGTTAATTTATTTATTTGGATTAATTTTTACTTGTTTTTTTTCTTATTTATTTAGTTATTTTTTATTTTGTATATTTCTATTTACTCCATTCGGTTTTCGATTTTTGAGTAACGTAGTAATTTTTTATCCGTTATATAGCAGTTTCGATTTTTAAGTAACGTTGTAACAAATGTTTTTCATGTCTGCATTCTGAGATGAGCTCAGATCGTTTTTTTAGTCATTTATTTTGGTCTGGGAAGGTAATAATAGCTATTTTTTGTTCCAAGCAAAGTTTACAGGATTTGGATTGATTGTTGTAGACTGATTATCTTTTCCTTATTTTCCATGATATTTTTGATGTGATTTGTGTTTTGTTTTTAATTTCCCAGATATGCTTGGAAAGCATTGTGCTGTTTGCGTATTTACTATTTGTGAAAGATGTTTTGTGTGCATAGTTTCTTTGTTTCCAGGATCCTTCAGTTACTCTTGCATACTTTTCATTATCTGGTGATTTTACCATGGCTTGGTATATTTTATAAGCAATTACCGTTTAATAGGCATTCATTCTTTATTCTACAGCTACACGTGGGTTTAATTTGTTCGGTGGTTTGTTGATAGTTTTCCTGTTGAGCTTTTTTATTAGTTGTGCAATGTTCTTAGTGCAAATGTAGCTAATTTTTACAATGATTTTATTAAATATTTTGTGTAGAGTGCTTGATTCCTGGAAATGTTTGTTTAACAGTTTGAAGAATATTTTACCTACGTTTGTTTTTATATTTTTGCTGTACGGTGTGTTGAACTATATGATATTTCCTTTCCTGTTGGCTTTTTTGTGCTCTGTGGTGATTATGTGAGCGTTGCCGGGAAACCACTAGCTTTTAGGGCCGTTTCGCAGTCTTTTTTAGCTTTGTTAAATATGGTTTCATTGCAAGAATTGTCGGAAAGCCTGCGGTTAATCGATTTTGGTATCTGTTTGATTATTGAAGGCGGGTGATTGGAAGATGTGTGTAATATACAGTGGTTTATCATTGGGTTTTCTGTATGGTTTATATGTGCCATATCTTAGGTTGAAGGTAACATCTAGAAAATTTACTTCGTTTAGGTTAGTTTTTATATCTATGTCAAATCCGTCATTTTTTTAAAAAACTATTATTGCTATTCTAGCTTTGTGTGACACCAGCCGTTGGCTCGTGTTCAACTCTCAGCGCGAAGTTGTAATGTTTTTTCTACCGGCGTTTTGGGGTTGACTCTTTGTCGCTGCGAAAATTCCTGGTCAGGATACCAATATGAGACAATGACCCGTCCAGGGTCGAAGTCTGGTCGTCGATGTTAACGGCTTCACCAGCTGTACCGGTTCAATACCAACTCTATTGTTCCCAGCTCACTTGCAACGTCTGGTTACTAGAGTAACTGCTTCGATCTCAAGTCTAATCTACCCACGCTGTGACGAGATCAATCAGGCGTCGGGCTGCAGAGTAAGCTGAGTTCAGATTGAAGGTGGTATCGCACAAACGCAAAGAAGAAAAAAAAGAAAGAAAAACCCAAGAGGTTCAAGTATGTTAACAAATAACAATTTAACTTTATCCTTCTGATATATAAAGGAGTGTGTTTTTCTCCAAGCCCGTTTCTTACGAAATGTGACAACTTGATGCTTTTTAGGCAATTTCTGGTCCTCTAAGTCAACTGGTTTAGTTTTTAGGTGTTGGCTTGACTTCGTTCATCAGTATAACTTGCTATTGGTAGGATAGACGAAGTCAGAGGTCGTAGAATCTCTCGGTCAGCTTCTGCGAGGCAAAACTCTGCTTAGCTCTGACTCCAACTGCAACTTAACTCGAACTCAACTGGAACTAACTGCCGAACGACCATAGGACGTTCTTTTATATGGGTACCGACCAAAACCCGGTGTGGGCCAGACGCGGCCTGGGGTTCTCGGCAAATCTCGACTTCTAACAAGAAATCTCTTTGTTGTCAGACCAGGAAAATTGATTACTTCCCATTTTTTGGCAAATTAATCACTTTCCAGCGCGGGGGGTTCTCCATCGTACGTGAGGGAAGGTTGGAGGAGAGTTATCCTCCTAGACTCTTTCTCTCTCACATTGATATCTCATACCAATCCCTTCAGGGGGCGTTAACAACTTCTCCGCCTTTCTCATCCATTCACCTCCGCCTATCACCCATGCCACCACTCGACCAATAGCATTCCGGTAGTGTGGGTGTGGCTAATCTGGCCTCCTTAAAATTATAATCTACAATTTTTGTTTACAAAATTCTCTTTTCCCATCGGCCAAAATTTTTACGAATTCCACATTGCCAATTAAATTTTTATCATATCTTCTCTTTTTCCTGGGCCACCCAAAAGTCACTTAGCCAGCACTCTTTACCGACTCATCAATCACTGTCAATGTTTGCCATCTGGTCCTTACGTTAAGTTAGCTTTATAATGGAATCCTTGACTTGTTAAGAAATTAAATTATTTTATCTCGCCAAATCTCAATTCTCCACTATTTTCTATCTCATGCCAAAATTTTACAATTGCCACATTGCTATTCAACGTCTCAGCGTTTGTTGTTAAAGTATATGATAACAATCCTCTCACCTATATCGAGACAATGTAAACATTTTTATAATTGCCACGTTGCTTCTCTTCGCCTGTATCCAAGAAAAAAACAAAAACGATATCTTGGAAAGATAATTAACATTGGTTCCCCATGCCTGTATCGGCATTCGTCTCAAGCCGAAATTTTTATGACCGCCATGGTCTGGCCGATATATTAATATTTGCCTTTCTTTCTATCTCTCTCGGCGAGACATAAATCAACCTGACAAGACCTCATATGTGGCTTCTTCCACGGCCATTACTATCTTTTTTTCGTAAATAGAATTAAAATCCTTTTTTTTTTCGAGCTCTTTTTCATTTTAAGAATGTCTATTTTCTGTTTTAATTTCTAAGGTTAATTAGTTAGCCAATTACCATAGCTTAATAGTGTCACCTTTGTTTGTGTTTTGTTTGTTATAGTTTCTTAAGATTATGACCGTCGTCCCTGTAGAGTCCTGTATCATTGAAATGAAACCATATTTAACGAAATTCTCGACAAAATAACCGCCAGAATGGATTACCCGCAATGCACCACTGACCCATATATATAAAAAGTCAAGAAAAAATCCAACACTGGCGACCTGACGATTGCGTCTAGTATGAAACAGTCTGTCGCCTCTGAGTGTTGACTTCAATGTTCACTTTTATATTTATATTCACATACGCTCTATATCTGATATTGAGTACTTTATCCCATAAATATAGCACACCTTAAAACTATATTTCTTCACACACACACACACACACACACACACACACACATATATATATATATATATTTCTTCATATATATATTTTTTTCTTAATATATATATATATATATATATATATATATATATGAAGAAAAATATACGGAAAAAAACAAACAAAAATCCTTATATGCAATTATGCTGTTTTAATGTTAATATAATGTCAACGTCAGACGTTTCGGTCTAATAAACCATCTTCAGGACATATTCATAAAATATAATTAACATTATCAATTCAACATGACAAAGACGATGGACATAAGAACAAGACTTATCCAAACAGATAACTGATATGATCAGCGTTCCGTTTAAACATGGTCACGTTGTCGTCACGTGGGCGACGCTGTGAAAACGTATTCCTAAAATTTCAGTATTTGAATGAAAATTGAAAAATGAAAAGAATTCTATTTTGATCTAAAATTTATATGTACGCATGTCGAGCATTAATCTCGCTAGAAAAGGGGAAATACTAAAGAAGCCAGGTCTAGTATTCACCGTGCGTGAGATGGATATTATGCCTGCTTCATAAATCCTCCTAAGATTTTTATTATGAAAAATATTTTAAAATCTTCATCTCGGGTATAGGCTCAGCTCCTCATAATATCGCTAGGTTTTTAACTAAATTTCTAACTCCAATTCTGGGCACCATAAGTAACGCACATGTAAAGAATTCAGGCTCTCTTCGAAATAAGTTGAGTAATATTGATATAGGTAACAAATCCCTGGCTAGCTTAGACATTAAATCTTTATTTACTAATATACCTGTTGATAAATATATTAAACGATTAGAGAACCACCTTAAGAAAATTGACTTTAAGCTACATATCACTATCTCGAAATGCATCAAATTATGCATCCTATGCACTTCACATTGTTTCTTCCAGTATAATAATATTTATTATAAACAAAAATTTGGTTTACCAATGGGGAGTCCTCTCTCTGGATTCCTAGCATGCATATTTCTAGAATTTCTTGAATCTGGACCTTTTAAACATATCATTCCACGTGATACACATTACTTCCGATACATCGATGACATTTTATTTATCTACCCACATAAACATGATTTAAATGAGATTACTGATAGATTAAATAAAATAGAACCTATTATAGAATTTACCTATGAACTTGAGTCTAATAATTCTTTACCTTTTTTAGACATACTACTCATTAAAAATAAAAATAAATTAGAATTCAAAGTATATCGTAAACCCACATGTAAAAATGACTATTTACACTTTTACTCTCACCATGATACTAACACTAAGAGGGGTATTATTATTGGATTCTACTTAAGGGCTCTTCGCATCTGTTCAGCAAAATATTTAGATGATTAATTCACATATATTGAGGATACCTTTTCAAATCTTTCGTATCCGAGACAATTATTACTGAGAGCTAAAAATAAAGCGTTGAAAATTCACTCATCAGCGCAAAATGACACCTCGAAGGCCACTACAACTACATCAGTGAAAGGTACACTTTCAGCTGCCCCTGATAATAATTCTTTTGGTCGCATCTTTCTACCAAATAACCATTTGACCGAACGTATCTCCAATAATTTAAATGTGTTAAAAATTAAAACTACAATATTACCTACTAGAACTATTCGTAGTTTATTAAATAGCACCAGCAAACAACATATTACATCCGATGCTTGCATCTACCAAATCTCATGCAAAAACTGTGACTTAAAATATGTGGGTGAAACATGTAGGTCCGTAAAATCTCGTGTTTTCGAACATAAACGAGATATTCGCCTCGGAAACTTAAACAATGCTTTAGTTGTACACATAACTAAAGCAGATCATAATTTCGATTTTGATTCCGTAAAAAATTAAAATATTTTCATAATAAAAATCTTAGGAGGATTTATGAAGCAGGCATAATATCCATCTCACGCACGGTGAATACTAGACCTGGCTTCTTTGGCATTTCCCCTTTTCTAGCGAGATTAATGCTCAATTCAATTTCATTTTTCATTCAAATACTGAAATTTTAGGAATACGTTTTCACAGCGTCGCCCACGTGACGACAACGTGACCATGTTTAAACGGAACGCTGATCATATCAGTTATCTGTTTGGATAAGTCTTGTTCTTATGTCCATCGTCTTTGTCATGTTGAATTGATAATGTTAATTATATTTTATGAATATGTCCTGAAGATGGTTTATTAGACCGAAACGTCTGACGTTGACATTATATTAACATTAAAACAGCATAATTGCATATAAGGATTTTTGTTTGTTTTTTCCGTATATTTTCTTCATACTGTCGGATCTATATCCATATATATATATATATATATATATATATATATATATATATATATATATATATATATTGTACTTGGGTAGCAACAAGTTTTCTGCCAAGGTACTGTGGTTAAGCTTTTTATTTAGTTTTTTTCTGTTTGTATGGGAAAACATACTGACATAAAAACATTAAATAATGCTGGGTGCGAGGTATAAATTGTTGCCATTGTTTTTTTTAATTTTGTCGACTGCACAGTATAGTAGTTTCAGTTGAGCACCGTCTGTGAAAAAAAAAAGAGCACAATGACGCAATTCACAGCGCCAGAAATTTGGAAACGGCTTCCTGTACTGCTTGGCATTCCCGCTGCAAGCTCTAATACAAACTGTTCAGAATGTTTGTGCGTCAATCTGACAATACAGCGGTTTCGAAAAGAATTGGATGAGTCTAATGGTGATTACGATGATGATTGGAGTGATCACTAGTAATGGTGATGTAATGTCTCTATTCATTTTCCTACCGGCATCAGGCTCAACACGAAGGCCTATATCAAGCGCCTTGAGGAGGTTTTGCTGCCCCGGGGCAAGAGTGTGTCAGCTGGAAGACTCTATATCTGGCAACAGGACTTAGCATTATGCCACACAAGCAGAAAAACCCAGTCTTGGCTGTTCGACAATTTCTACGACCACGTCACCTCTTACATCTGGCCACCTGACATCCCAGACTGCAACCCCCTGGATTATAATCTGTGGAGTGCAGTTGAGCGAGAGACCAATAAAACTCCTTGTAGCAACAAAGATGAGCTGAAGGCAAGGATTATAGCAACATTCACCAACTTAAGCAAAGAGACCGCCCAGAAGAGTTACAGGAGATTCTGAAGTCTTCTGCAGGCCGTGGTTGAAGCCAATGGCGATTTTATTGAATAAATTTACTCTTTAGTATTTGAAGATATTTTTGTGTAATTTTCGTAAAGATATCTGTTAAAATGAGTTTTGTTGTCGTTTTTTGTTATCCGTTCGTTTTTTTTCGACTTGATAATGACTTGTCGGGCACCGATTTTACATTTCTAGCAAACATTAATTCCGCCGGCGACATGAATAGTTAATTTATTCTGTTACACCAATTCTTTTGAGTCTGTCCAACCCTTCTTTGACTTGTTCCAGTGCCTGTGAATGGCACGCTCCGTGTTGGCTTAAATACTGGCGTCCAAACATTTTTTACTTTAAAATCCGACTTGAATTTTGAACAGTGACACAGTTCATTTGACAGAACACCTGAAAAACATTTTTTTTTTAAATTCTTCCTTGAGATTTTCTCTTTGACATTTTAAATTGATTGCTTGTCTACTTACATTTTGACAATAAACGTTTATTGGCAAATTCCAAAGTTCAAATAGTTATATTCAGTTAATACCGAATAAATTCGTAGCATTTTAATACATATGCTTTAGTTTCTGCATGCTTATTACCTAATGAGACATTACAAGCCATTTCTCTAAAAAAATAATCTCTCGTCAGAAACTGAAACCCCGACTTTGGAAGTCCTTTTTAATAACGGCTTTCCAATTTCCTTCCATGTCGTTTCATTGATTATTGAAACATTACTACCAGTGTCCAGTAGCATTTTGACACTCACATTGTTTATTTTCACATTCACAAATTTCCTTTTGTTTTCTGTGAGCATTTTTCCCGTCGCAATGCTGTGTACGAATTTCTTCCTGTTGTAATTTTTTTTCTTGGATTTGTAGCGTGAATTTATATGTCCTGGTTTACTGCACTTGTAACATTCTGCATTTTTAAATAGTCATTTCCAATAGACATTAATTTACCAAATCTGAAACAAGGATTTATTCTCCTTTTTGTACATTTGTCTTTTGCTTGAATTTTTTCATCACCGTCTTTCAGACTTAGCAATCATCCACTATTTCTTGTAGTGTAACATTACTGTTTAGTTCAATCTTCGTTAAAATTTTCGCATCTTTTTTTAGCTCTTAAACCTTGAACGAAAATTAACCCTTTTAACATATCTGGAGTCATTTCCTTTATTCTAAACTTTTCACATACTTTGTTGACGATACCAGCATACATAACAAAATCTTAGTCCTCTTTTTTGGTTAGATCCATGTACCTTCAAAGATCATTAAACAGAAAGCTCTTGTCACTAAAGATTTTCATCAGAAGGTGTACCGTGTTTTAAATTCGATTTCACCTGTTTGTTTCGGTAATATGAAGTTGCAGTACTTTTCATACACTATCTGGGATATTTTCCTCAACAACAATCTCGTTTTTCTCTCATCTTCCCAGCCGCTGCATTCCTGACTGAATATTTGTTTCATATCTGCGAAAATACGCAGAAAAACTCAGTCCCTCATCAGGATTGTGTACAAATTCTGAAATGGTGTTTTCGACAGCGTTTCGCGTAAATGACGTTGAAGAATTTTTTGTTTTCTTCAGAATTATATCCAACAACTCCTGTTACTATTTTTGTAGTTCTAGCAACTATTGATTTTGTTGTTGATGCTCTTTCTGTTGTTGTTTTTGTTAAATTTTAACTACCGAAGAAAAGAAATTGCTCCATATTCGCAAGAATATGTTTTTCCCGATATCCAATAGATTTTTTTTTTCTTCTGTACAACATGAATTTTTAAAAACTATGTGTGGTTAAAATTCTTGTCATCCGTTTCCATGTTCCCGAAGGAACAAGTATATATTTTTTCCGTACTTATTCACTCAGTGTGAGTTTCCAAAATCGCTGTAATTCCAGTTACAACTCGTACGAGTTCCTGAATCCTCGTTACTGTTATGTCATAAGAGTTCCGAATCCTTATCATAATATAGTTTATATAGTCAACGGGGATGTACTATTTACTCCACAACAATTTCTTTCTTACTTTTTATCTCCTGCTTTAAGAACTCACAACATACGAAGAAATGAGATGTTGGCAAAAGAAAAGTTTCGTTCTTTATTGTTTCTTACTTTTTGTTCTTACCCATCTTTTATTCACTTTAACATTTCTATTTTCTTGATTGGACACAATATTTTTCCATATTAAATTTTAATGAGCGCCTTCAACCTTGTCGTTTGTCCACATTTCATTCTACTTCATAAACAACCACCTTAGTCTCCTTTTCTGACCCTTAATATTTATGGGCCTTCCTGCACTTCTTACCATCAACATGCAAGAATTTCACTCTCTGCGAATAATAACCATTATCCAATCATTAATCTTTGGTGATATCTTTCAAAAATTAGTCTAGTTGTACAAGCAGTCCCCGTCCGTCCACAGACACAGTGCCCAGAGAAAATCGTTCAGGCGTTAAATATTTAATTAATTGTAAATATCCGTTTTATCGTTTATTAACTGCCAGTTACCGATTTTGAAAGTGGGTGTAGCACTGACCAACAGAGCTAGGCACGTATTAAAATGTTTGGGAAAAGACCTCCATTTCTTGTGAAAATTGGCAGGTGTGGCATAAAAATGGAAGATGAAGGTTTAGAATTGCTTCACCTTCAGCTACTTTTTTCAAAAGAATGGAAGTCAGATTTAAGTTTTTCGATTTCTGAAACTAGAGGTGGATGATATCGAGAATAGAAAAATGATTTTTACTCGAAAACGGGAGAAGGAAAGTACACGTCAAAATAAAAAGATACAAAGAAGAAATGTAGAGATGCAGAAAAAGAAAGAGAAATCAATAGAAAAATAAGGAGGAAAACGCTATTCTGCGGACAGAATACCAAAACAAAAAGAGCGAGCTTAAATGAGGGATTTAATGGAACACACGTATACACATGGAAGCACACACAGAGAAAGAGAGAAGTAGATATTCAAGCAAATAGACGGTTTGAGGAACAAACAGACACAAAATAGATAACTTGACACAGAGAAATCGATATGGATAGGCAGATAGATAGATATATAGATAGGTATACAGACAAATAGCTGGATAATAGTCATAGGTTATGCTTTTATTTATTCGAACTGTTGTTCTCATCTTAGATCGCAGGAGATTATATTATAGAATCTTGTTGCCTTCTTCAGGTATCCCATCGTTTAGTTGATAAAGAAATTAGTTTATTCTTGTGATGGACACCTGGAGATGATCGGAGGCTATTCACCGGGAATGTTATGGCTTTTAATAATTTCTATAACAATCAAGGATAAGAATATTTCGATAAATCAATGTATATTGAAAAAAATTAAAATTATCAGAATTCAGTAAATTTTATTGATCGAGAGAGTGTGAACATTTATCCGATCGTAGATTTAGATTATCATAAATTTGAAAAACAAGAATTCAACATGCGTAGAAATTCCTTGGATACAATGTAATAAGAAAGTTTCTTAAAATTTTCCACACAAAATTTATTGAACAATATATTTTCTGGAATATTTTAATATGGGTTATATTTTTGACATCTTCATAATTCTATCTTCCCAGAAAGTTTATGGTAATCTTTCTCAGCAAAGAACAAAGCTACATCCCTATTGCAGACTTCTAGCGATTTATCTCTTAAACTAATTCTGTAAAAACTGGAATAAATAGTATGGTAAATATGACGGATGAGTGAAACCCGTTCAGTTTTTGACTGATGATCAAATAAACATGTGGCATCTTGATGAAATATGACACTTTTCACTCAACAAGATCTTGATACTTTCCTGAAATGTCTTCAGCTCAGTGCTTGTTCGAATATGTCATTTCTTACTGCGAATGTAGCATCCTTTTCAAACCCACAACGTACACAGCATTGCGATATTTGAATGAAGGTCGTTTTTAATTAAATATTCACCCAGTTAAGACCCAAGAGCAATTCAAGTTATACAGTTATTGAGTGAGGTCAAAAGAGGAGGAAGTAAGTGCAGATTATGAGGATATGTAGGATAGATAACGGTTGATCATAGACTTTCGTTTGTTTTACGATATTTCATCTCTAGTCACAATTTGATCCGAAATACGGTCCAGTTTTTTGGCGTTTGAAGCGTTTCCAAAGCGAGTAATAACCAAAGCTAATTAAAATTATTTTGGAGATGTTCAGTATTCTGGTTAATCTCTTGCAACGTATATCGTTGATTATTCTCAAGTAATGTCTTCATTTGTTTGCTGTCAACCATGTAGTATCATGAATGACGCCAAACCACTTTTCCCCATCATTCACAGAACATTCTTTATATACTACACATTTTTTTAATATTTAATATGAATACCAAATTATTTCTTTCCTTTTCCTACTTTCATTATGTTTATGAAGGCAAATTTGAATTTCTATTTGAAAATAATTTTGTATCATTTTTATAACACGCACTCTCTCTCTCTTTTTCCCTCTCTCTCTCCCTCTCCCTCGATATATATATATATATATATATATATATATATGGAGAAGCTGAAAATTTCTTGTTCGCCATACTTTTCTAAATATGACTAAATGACTACATCTTAGAATTTGCTTTTGAATATTCTTAATCGAACAGAAATAATTTTTCAGCACTCAGTGTTAAAAGAAAATATATACAAAAATCAACTTAAATAAGAGAAGGAAGGGACAAATTTGCTCGAATATTTAAAATTAAATCGATAAAAAAAGGGAATATTAATGAGAGACCGGTCTAATCTTATATAAAGTACAATGTATGTGTATTTGTGCGTCCAAGCAATTCTTCCGCTCCCACTGGTCCGATTTCAATGATTCATAGCTGATTCAAAAGCCCTAGAAAAGATTTTTGTTGAGCTCAGATTCAGGGTTGCCAGATTATGCAAGGCTAAAAATATATATTAATATATTATACTAACCATTATCTTTTGTTTCATGGTCCAAGGGGTGTAAATATTATTTTCCTTTTGTATCGCAAATTAAAACCTTAAAATTTTAAGCTAGCTTAAAAGCCGCCATATCGAGGACGTTCGGTTTGCCCATCATCATCATCATCACACAAAGCTAGGAAGACGCAATATGTTTTAATAAACTACAGAAGATCTCAATTAATTAGCTTACCTTTTAAAAGTTCAACGATAATTCTTCTGTTGCCACTTAATTTAAAAACGCTTTGATGTACGTAGACCCTGATTTTCCGTACAAACAATTGTTTTTTATTTCATAGGTGACAGAACAGGGGACACTTTATAAGATAAAGTTAATACAGTGTAAAGAAGGAAAAACAGAATTAGTTGTCCAAGCTGGTCAGAGCTGGTTCAAGCTAGTCTTAGCCGTGATACTACCAGCGAAGGGACGGATCCCTGTGACCGGTGAGTATCCGAATGTGTATACTCCTCGATGGAGGGGTTTGTATTTACTTGACTCCCATCTAAGTCTGATTGTGACACAAGGTGGTATTTATCAATCCACCCACGAGGATTGAATGTGGCACAAGGCCTTTTTAATGTGGGTATCTCCGAGCCCGTAGGTCCAGACACTCGGGTCCCCATATTAAATACTAACCTTGTGTCTTCACTCGGGCCGGTGGTCTTAGCGGATCAGAGCTTGTCCAAGCTAGTCATAGCTGTGACCGGTAAATATCCGAATGTGTATGCCCCTCAAGGGAGGGGTTTACACACTGATATCGCACTGTCTGTATTATGTATTACAGCTATGACTAGCTTAGAGCAGCTGCCCGAGTGAGGCAATATTACTCGTCAGGTTTAACTAATTTGCATATTGATTTGAAAAAGTTAATTTCATTAATTAACTGTTCTTCATTAGTGTTCTTTTATTCGAGGATTGTTTTGATTTTCATACCAAGAATAGTTCTGTTCGGGAATATCGTCTTATATAGTGCAGAAAAGTGTTTGAAATTTGCGTTTTACTTTATTACATTTTTACTACAACAACTTGGCATTTATTTGTAAATCTTTCCTTAACTATAATATATCGACTAACATGCCATTTTTCAACCAACCGTACGATAACCATTTATATTAATCAACATATCACACGAGGTCATCATATTCTGACCAATATTACGTAAATAATTGTGCACAACACATAGATATTATACAGAATAAATTGCAAAATAAAAAAAAGAATAATAAAAGAAACACTTAAAGCCATCACCATTTTTTTCTTTTTGCTGTTTAGTTCTTGCTTAAATCCATCATCCCAGTAAGTATCTAACTCCTCATGCTATACTTTACCTTTACGACAACCAGATCATGGCAGAATAGGACTACTGCTGTCATATCAAGACTGGGCTGTCCAGTCTTCACGATGTTGTCTTGATAGTCTAGAAGCATTTTCCATAGACGAAATGTTGCAAAATCTTGCCATCGTTATCTCCACGAAAAATGTTCAAACGAATTACATTCCTTAGTAGCACCAACTCTCTCACAGTTAAAACCCGTCACGCTGCGTACACGGAGGAGAACCATCCCCTATTCCCTTAGTATTTTATTAGTGAGAAGTAAGTTCCACAACTACTTCCCACAATGAGCGACTTTGTGAAACCGACCTACAGTAGGATGCTTATGTTATGTTTATGTTGAGGGTTAACCGTTATCTTTCTCAAATATCCTCATAAACTGCGCCTCTTACCTTTTACGGCTCACACAACAAACTCCTTCAGTAACCATGAAAAGAAGAGTATAAGATACAAAACAAAGAAATCATGACGATAATCCCCAACAGAGATTCCATGATCAATCTATTCAGATAAACAATACTGCTGAAAGATTCCCTTCTAGAAATAACTAATACTGAAAATCTATGGCCTGTGTATATTGCCTCTTAACAATCGATCTTCGTCGACTGTGGTATGTAATAACTTGGTATAAGGGTTGGAATTGCTCACATGAAGGTCGCATTTCAAGTTGAAATTTCATTAATCACAACAGATTTTGAGAACTTTTTCAGAATATATTTATATGATAACGCGTAAATTTCAGCTTATAATAGCTAAGCTCATTAAAATTTTGATAACTTGTTTTGGGTATGTAAGCTTTTATCACGCAAATTAACTATACGACAAAAATCTTTGTTATGAATAAATATCAAAAACATAAAGTATAGAACATTGTTTTTTATAGACAAATCCCAAATATCCAAATAAGTTATTATTTCACATGTTAGCATAAACACGTTAAAATTCCATAATTATAGTCTTTCATTGATCGATTTTAATTACTTTTAAACTGTTTCAACGTTAGCATTAAATTTTGTAACGCTTTCATTTTTTCATATTCTCATATACACCGCTTTTAATAAAGGCCCACAAGTTTTCAATTGGATTAATGTCTGGAGAAGCTTGTGATGATTCAATTATTTTGGTGACTGAAAAAGCTTTTGACAATGAAGGCAGCAGTCTGCTTTGCAGTAGCTGAAGGAGTATATCTTGCCTGAATATACTGTTTAACTTACTTTCATAGTTAATGTTTTGAGAAAAGTCTTACAATACGTAATTCTGGAAAAGGCCGATAATATATGTGAATTAGAAATTAGAATTAAATCTGAAAAAATGATTAAATATGGAAAATAAAAAAAAAACCTTTATAAATATCCTCCCCGTCAAATTCTGATGAAGCTAAAATAAAATTTATAAAGCTATTCCTGTTTACTCGTTATTTAGTATGTGTGTGTGTGCGTGTGTATACATATAAAGAGAGAGAGAGAGAGAGAGAGAGAGAAATTCAAATTTTGTTATTCCAAATGTATTCTTATCATGCATCTTCACTTGATTATTATTCTTTTATTAAAGTTTAGTTGAAATTAATTAATGACAGTATGTTAAATCTTGTTTACCGGCATGAATCAACTAATACGCTGTAGTTAATAATTAAAGAAAGCACCAAATAAATATTAAATAAGATTTAAAAGTAAAGGATCAAGAGAAAATAGATGAAATAGCAAAACATCAAAGAACAGAAATAAACTGAAATGTTAGAAAAACCTTACATTGCAAACCCCACTTGCACAAAACCCTGATGTTGACAAAAATCAGACACATCAGTCGGAAATTTGGGTTGAAGTCACAATCAGGAAGGTTTGTCCAAGAGGCTCAGGATGAAAACCTGCTAACACGATCTTTACTATGCACATAGTTTAAGGAACGGGGTAGATCCAAGATTTTGTTTCTGTATACACGCTAAGGAGACTATTGATCATTTAGAATCTAGATGCTCTACTCTAGCACCAAATGAATTTATGAATAGACACAGGGCAGGGAAATGCCTTCATTGGAAGATGTGCTAACATTATAACCTACCCCATATAGAAAAATGTGCAAAGATACTACCATCTCCAGAATGTGATAGCATTACTTTGCTCTGGAACTTCACTGTACATACCAACCACACAGTACAAACTAACAGACTAGATATAACTAAAAAAGACTTCAAAGAACACCAATTCTATCTTATTGACGCCATTGTCTTGTCGATATAAGCGTTTGATAAAAGAAAGAAAGAAAAATAATTTCGGCAAACGAATTTCAAATCTCACCAGATATAAGGATCTGTAAATAGAAATTATAAGAATTGAGCATTTAAACACAAAGAAATAGTAGTAAGAACTCTACGAATTGTTAAGAAGTGTACTGATATACACATTAAGAACATTCTTGAAAATAGGTCTTTGTTTTGGGTACTGCTGACTTGGAAAAAAACTTGACTTCTTAAGAAAAACCTGAATTTAACTTAGGATCTGAGTGAAAGACTTCATCAAACAATAAAAATATAAAAAGAAATAGTGGCAAGAAAGTGTACGATATGAAAATTCAGACTATAATTTTCAAGTCAGCAGGTGAAATGTGTCAGTCAGCAAAAAATGATATGTTAAGCAAGTGTTTCTGCTGTTCGAGAGAGTCAGATTATTTACTGGACAACTGAACTTACTGATAGTGCAAGTCATGGTGATAATCATTGAAGTAAACAACATTTAATAAAGATTGAAAGAAAAGAGATATAAGGAAGTATTTAGTCGACATGACTCAAGTCTGTAAAAATACTGAAGAAAATGCTGGATATTTAAGGAGACTTGATATCATCCAATCTTTGGGGATAACTACCAGATGTTCCTGGTTGGTAAATATTAAAAGAAAATTGAATATCTTATGTATTACATTGTACTAAAATGATTAGAATTCAAGATTCACAAAATAATTACTTTGAAAATTCGAAAGGAAGGTGAAAAGTTGAAGAAAAAAAGAAAAAAATAGCCCAAGATGTAAAAGTGATGAGGGAAACCAAAAAGGGTAATAACAGAAAAGAAAAGAAAAGATAGAAAGAAGAAAGGGAAAAGAATGAATACGAATAAAAGGGAAATGATCAGATGAAAGAGATGATCGAGAAAAAAGAAAAAAAAGTCTCTTGTAACTAAGACGAATAAGTTCTAATAATAGGGATATTGATGCAGGAGTAGGTGTAAGAACTGCAATATGAAAAGCCACAGAAGCAGTTAAGAATCTATAACAAAAACGGGGATCAATTTTGAAAAGATTGCAAAAAGTGATTCATCAAATGTTAGCCAACTGAACGTCAATAAATAGCTACTGACATTGTTCGGGCAAGGGCCTCCTCCACAAATTGTGAATGCTGAAATGTTGGCTTATTCTCGTTCTTGTCGGCTCCATGAAGACATGCTAAGCAGTAGGGGACAGAAATGCACGAAGACGGAAGAACATATTTGTTGACGCGATAGGCCGGGTGAAAATGATGAAGACCTCCGATTGGGGAGGCTGTCAAATGTAGGACAGCTCCCGGCAGGTCCAGTCCAGTAGGAAAATGCTTGGTCAAGGGTTTGTCCGTAGGGCGCGGACAGATGTGGGCATTTTGCCAAATGCTTAAGATTTTTGTGGTCAGATCAGTGCACAGCCAGTCAAGAGCGTCGTGGAAAACGAAAACAGAGATAAAGTGATTCAAAGAAAAGAGGTTATTTGATCGGCGCAAATATGAAAAGAAACTAACACTTGTGAGAGGAAGTAGGAAGTATGAGTGAAAATATTTTCGTGTGAGAAAGAAAAACACTGGAGAAGGAAAAAAGAGAATCGTGAAGAGACAAAAGAAAGAAAATTGTCTAGAAATGAAAGAGAAGGAAGAGTAAAATGAAAATATTTTATAGAAATGGAGATAGATAAATGAGAGAAAAGCAATAGAAAAAGATTTAAGGAAAAGATAAGAAAAAGAAAAAAAAAAGAAATGATTATGGAGTAAATTGAAAGAGAAAGAAGATAAAATAGAAATAGAATGAAGTGAGAAAAAGAAAGCAGTATGAAGGAAGATGAAAAGAGAAAGAAAAATAGATGATAGCAGTAAGTGATGTAAATGTAAAGATTCAAGAAAAGCAGGAAAGTCGTGTAAGAGCATCATAATTTGAGTGGATCGAGAAAATGAAATAGAGAAAGAACGTGGAAGAATATTTATATAGTGCATCATTAGAAAAGATAGGGTTTAAGAGAGCACCAATTAAAGAGATAGGGTTTAGGGGAGTGCTAATTAAAGTGATAAACGATAAAGGAAATGACGGTAGATGGTAGCAAGAAACATACACAGAAACAGAAAGGCATTATAGCAGCAAAAACATATCTAAAAAATAAATTTAAATGGAGTTACAAAGCACAAAACTAGAAAAGCAGTATAATCAAATATAAAATCTCTAATATGTGAAAAGGTGAAAATATAAAATCGGTAATATTCAAAGCAAAATATAGATTAAAAAGAACTCGAAAATGAAATTCTTTTCTGAGTGACTTACATTGCAAAGGAAGAACGTAAAAGACACCGAGGCGTGAAAATACAGAAGAATTGTTTGTATTTTTTTTAGAAAAATAACAAATATGAAAAAAAGAATGCAGAATGGATTAGAAAAAATTTCGCTTTGAAAAAAACAAAACAAATAATATTTTTGTTTGCGTGCGTCTGAGTGTTTGCGTGAGAGGGAGATTGTTAATCTCAAGGTTTGTATATTAGAAAAAAGACAAAATGGTGCGGATTTATCAGCTTTTATGCTAAATTCCCTACAAAAATCTTAATATTCAAGTCTCTCCAAATTATGGGCAGTGAAATGAATTAATTTGCTAAATTCAGCGTAAATAAAAAAAATTATTTGAAGACTATATATTAAGTGTGGGAATATGTGTCACAATAATACGCCTAAGTAATGTCCTGATATTTGGCCATTTTTTAAACAGGATTCCGACGACACCTTTTCACAATCCCCCGTCTCTCTCTCTCTCGCTCTCACGCACGCACCCCCCACACACGCGCATATATATATATATATATATATATATATATATATATATATATATATATATAAGGTTGGTGCAAAAATAATGTCGGATTTTGACGTATTTTTTCACCAACCTAATATATATATATATATATATATATATATATATATACGCACGTGCCCTTATAAATTTGAATATATATTGAGAGGTAAAGAGAAATATAATAGTTGCGAACGATGTGTGTTCAATAATAAGTTGCGGGATTGAAATACATAACTTGATATCAGTCAGATTAGGAACAAGCATTACTGTGAGAAAACATATAATGATTTATCAAGGAAGCCATAGAAAAAGAAGTGACCATATTAGAGTTTCCGGACAACGCACAGACTTTGTTTGCCCCTGATGACGGCTTCGTTGTACGATTTTGCATTTGTGTGCATTCTCTCTTCCGGTGTTTATTGCTTCAGAATGCTTTGCTCGACATTTTCTTGCAACATCAAGAACCGAGACTGACGGACTAGGGAATCAGAAATTTTTAATGTTTACCCATTCCGATGTAAAGCCATTGGCTGAGAATGAAGCAATGCATCTCTTCTTTCTCAGCACGCATCTTGTGTAAATGTATGTGTGTGTGTGAGAGAGAGAAGGAGAGAGAGAGATAGAATGTGTGTGTGTTTGTATTTGTGTAACAATCCTTCTCTAATACATGTTTCGTTAAAAATTAAACCAAGGCCCTTCTGTTACGTTTTTATTAGATTTTCTTATATGCGAACAAGAGGATTTTTCTTCGGTTTGATAAATGTAGACATTGTTCAAATGATTGTCCGACCAGAGCACATTTCAAGGAATTTGGTTTTGGTATATAAATTGTGTGTAACGTCTATTGTAAACAAACTAGGAATTTCTGAAAGGTAGGCACATTTTAATTCCAAAATACAGCCTGTACATGATAATAGGTTCAATTACTTTTTCATGAAAAAAAAAAAAAAAAAAAAAACCCAAAAAAACCAAAAAAACAATTCGGGAATTAAACACGTTTAATTTTCAGCAACTTTTAGAGTGGTTACAATAGCATTTAACACTTACAATAGTACAAGGAAAATCCATAAAAATAGCTAATGCATTGGCCGAAAGCCCTCGGGATGTATTTAGAAAATGTCTACACTCAGTAAATCCTCCTTCCCCTTCTGTAATCCCTTGTTCGAATATGTGAAAAACAAAATAAATAAAAAACAGAAATACCTTGTCAGTCATTTTAATGTGTGTGTGTGTGTGTGTGTATGTGTGTGTGTTTGTGTGGATACGCGTCGGTGGAATGGATATCAGTACGAAATGATAAATAGAAAAGCCGAGTTCCAATTCCAGTCGAATTCGTTATATTCACTTACGTGCAAATACAGGAAAGGTATGAATCAATCTCATCTCCTTCCAGCTATGGTTTGAATAACAAGACAGACTGGGTTCTTTAGCCTTCGTTGGCATCTCTGAATTCAAAAGGAGAGTTGTTTGAAAACATTGGTGCATACTGTTGGCAGTAGTTCTATGATTATGTTCTAGCGAAAAGCGTGGTTGTTTCTGCACAAGGCTTCAACACTTTAATCAAATCCTATGTGTTGATAGTTCTAAAAATTGAGCCGACGGGCGCCCTCATGCGTCGAGAGCTTCGGTAGAGTCGAATGTTCTCGTACCAACCTACATTAAATGAAACGTATGACGCCAAAGCAATACACATTTATATATAAGAATGGAAGAACAACCTCTAAATTATAAGATGCAAGCAGAAAGATAGAAAGAAAGACAAGCAATGTGAGGAGACAGAGGCAAGCGATGATTTCCTGACTGAAAGAGGAAACACGTCTGAGAAAAGGAAAATCATCAGCAAAGAGGAAAAGACAAAAAAAGAAAAAAAGATACAAAGAAAAGTGAAAATGGAAAATGGAGGAATACTGTAGGAATGGAAAGAAAGAAATATGTACAACTGATAGAAACGAAAGGAAAAGATAAAATAAGTAAAACCTTTCATAAAATTATATTTCTCTATCTCTCTCCGTTTATCAATCATATCTATCTATTTAATGATTTGCTTGATAACTGAGAAAGCTACATGATTCTTTCCACCATCTTAATTAATGATCGTACCCTGAAATTGAATGTCGATTTTTAAGCAACTTATTGCTCCTCTTTGGAAGATTGGCAAAACCTAACCTTTTTGGCCCTATCAGTCTGTATATTAGTATAATTGTATAATACTTATGTGATTATCTCTTCAAACATCGTTGTGTAAAGGTTCAGATATTCCATTACATAAATTAAAACAAATATTCTATAATAGGTTGGGATTATGTATATGGCATTTTCCCTCACAAAGACAAAGAAATATGGTTATACAAGATTGTGGTGTACTTCCGGTTCTCCTGTAATTTCGGGTGTTGATGCCAAACCTAACGAATCGAATTCATAATATCAGTCACCAAGTGCATAATCACAAACAAGTAGTCATATTACAATTTGTAGGAGGTCTTTGAAATAATGCCAGCGCAGTTACTTGTTGCCGAAACTATCCATTGAAGATTTCTGGTTTTCTCAAAATAAATTGTCTGTAATAAAGAACGTATTAGTGGCTCTGTGACTTGGTTTATATCTAATTTGGAAACGAGTTTGAGAGGTTCTTGAATATATATATTATCTGATTATTATTTAAAGAATTTTAAAGAATCAGATATATGTTTGGATTTTTTAATGTTCGCTCTCTCTCTTTCTTTCTCTCTCTCTCTCTCTCTCTCTCTCTCTCTCTCTCTCTATATATATATATATATATATATATATATATATATATATATATATATAAGGAAACGAATTAACATGCGTGTCAATATATGATTCATAAATAATTGGTTTGATGTTTATTCATACCAAGAGAAAATAATGAATGCCAATGACATTTCTGTCTATTTATAGCTGCACTTACATTCAAATTTAGAAGATAAACAAATAAAATCAAACGAAACTGTATCCGACCAGAGACAAGTGGGTTTTAGATTGTATATACAGTTAAAATCGAAAACCATCAACAATTACAATAAATAAATAACTTTGAAACCGAGATAGTGGTAAATGTACGCTATTCTTTTTCTATGGTAATATTAACTATTACCAGAAAACCAAGGGGCCCCAAAACTAAACAGAGTATTAAGATAGGAAAATATCGTTAGAAACAAAGTAAAGAGTGCTGAACTGCTATGTAATGTTGAATCTCCTATATATGGGAATTCTGGATAATTTCCTCGCAGATGAAATGAGATTTGAAGTGAGAAATATGATTTTACTGAGGAAACCTTAGAATACCATGGGAAGAGCATTTGACCAACGAAGAAGTCCTAAGAAAAACAGAAACCTCAAGGGAAGTGATACTTAAAAGAGAGAGTTGAAATTTCTGGGACACATAATCGGAGAATCTAACATTGACAAGGCATATTGATAACAAGAGATGCAGGGGAAAACAGCGAGTAACTTTACTGAACGAATTTTGTCAATACATAGCGGAACAGAAACCAATAGGGATGGTGAAGAATAAAAAAAAAAACTTCCATTAACAAAAGACAAAAACTTGTGGATCGTCTTATATCTTGAAAGCACAAAAAGAAAATATATTAACTAGAACCCTCTACACAGAGGTTATAAATAACTAAAAATTAGTTCAAAATTATAATGATAGGTTATTTTGAGAAAATTAAATAGTTCAATTGACTTGTGTTATTCGTAATTCAAGGCAATATATTTTGACTGTTGATAAATTTCAGAGTTAACAATCAAGTTTACAGATTGTAATATTTTATTACAGTATATGTAAACACATATAAAATGGCAGTAGCAAAATATAATAACATCGATAAGTCATAATAGCGAAATAAAATAAATGAGAAAATTACATAGTAGTTAGCAAGTCTGAAAAATGGGATGCATTTCATGAGATCTTATTTATAATGAGGCTTTTGCAGCAGTAAAAATAGTTAATAATAATAATTAAAAAATAAAATAGGCTTTAAATATATTGACTGAGCACGGTTATCAAGATACACACACAAGCACGCACACACACACACACACACACACACACACACACACATATATATATATATATATGAAAATATTGTAGAAAATAGGAAAGAAACTGGTTTGGTAAATAATCCAAAGTTCCTTAGTATTTTTGTTATTATTTTAAAAAAATAGTGCTCGATACGAAAGTAGAGCATAAATATAATTATTTATTTAAAAATATGATTCCAACTCGCTACATAAGAGGTCTCATGTTTCAAAACAAGAGCCGAAAACTTCAAAATAATATTTGAATTAACTTGAGTTAAAGTAGGCTCTGTTCCATCTTCATCTTCATCTCTGTTCCATCTTCCAGCTCCCAAAAAAATTTCGCTTGGCAATACTTGAAATAACGAAAAAAAAAACTTTCCCAGTTCCACACAGGACCAATTCAACATTATTTCTTTATCTGCTTTTATTCATACTCTGACAGATCTCTGACTATTTAAAGGTAGAAATTATCACCTTTAAGAAAAATGAGCAGAATTATACAACAGTTTTTCTGTTTGAAAGAAATAAAAACTCTATACATGACGCACAAGGTCCAACAAACTGTTGCACTAGATGATGATGATGATGATCATAATGATCGTCTCGTCGTCGTTATTTCAGGACGATATGAGAATATATCCATACAGATATACACATATGAGCGACCATAAGATTTTGATAAATATAATTAAACTGAAATAGATTGATGAATGCAGACAAACCATGTGAGCTCAGGAAAAACAAACAGAGTTTCATTTCAATTTCGGATTCATAAATTGATCACATCTGTTTATAGTTAATGGAAGGTGTTCACGGTTCCTTATTATTCTCCTAGCTCCTCCGTTAAGCTGGTATTAATGATTTTGCTAACCAACTGTTAACTTATTTTTGGTGACTGACAAGTTTAGTTGTAATTCTCAGTTCGAGTTTTTATTTATTTATTTTTAACGAATGGTCGAACTTAAGTTGAAAATAAGCACCTTCATTTCCATAATTTACTCTAGCAGCAACATGCACTGAGCCAATCATACAGTTAATCCCACTGCTCTTACATCGAAAGTACTTCTTTTCATAGTTCAAGTTCGGCACGGCTCAAACCGTAATAACAAATTCAAACTCAATTGTTCAGTCAACTTGCTAAACTAATGTACAAAGTGGAAAACCAGTAAATTTTGGGGTTACAAAAAATGAATAACTTGCCTATGCATGTTCCTGCCCTTGTAATTTGGTTTTCTATGTTATTAAAACAAATCAGGGTAGGGGATGCATACGCACACCTGAGCAAGCTTCGTTTCCTCCTTCTCCCAAATGGGTCAACTAATGTATATGAGCGAGCTTGACTCGGAACCTTAGGTCTCTGTCCGGTACGATGTTTCTGAATCAAGAAGGATTTCTCTTGCCTTGGCAGACGAGATATGTACATTCGGAGTATCACACCTCTATCTTCTGTCCTGGGTCTTTGTCTCTTGGCGCAGGAGGCAGGCGTTTTCTGAGTTTTGTTTATTCGCCTGGTAATCAGGGAATCAAACCACTGAGTAATTTTGAAGGAGGATATCCTATCAGCAGTTTATAATATACTGCAGTTTTGTGAATGGTTTCTAGACCGTGCATTAGTCTCCACTGGGGCTTCTCGATGCCATGATGATAAGTCTCATTGCCTATTCGTCTTTTACCAATCAAAACACAATGCACACATGAAATCGATCAAAATGAATAAAACTAACAAACCCAAACTTAAACAACATAAAAGTAGACCATCTTCTAAACCGATGTGAGGTGAGGGGTGAGGGGACACCATCTTCTTGAGTCCAAACCAGACATCCTGTTTCTATCTGAAACCGGTATCAATGCCTCATTCTCACTAAAGGATACGAAACCTACGTCAAGGACGGTTTTTTCTGTGGCAGGGAAGACAAAAAACCTTCATTCTGATCTACATTCATATTCGTTCGGTCTCTATTGTCCTCAAGACGATGAAACAGTAATTTTTTACCGAATATCTCAGAGTATGGATAATATCCTCATCGAATTTCCCTCGATTAGCTTTTATATTTGCGGTGACTTTAATAAAAAAAAAAAAACGATAATGAAGGCAAATATTGCAGAGACTTATGAATGAGCCCAGATCATCGAAGAACCTACCTGCGTCCGTGTCGCGATGGGGCATCAGGCGAACCTCCTCGATCTGTTTTGTAGTACTATTTGTTACCACGTTAAAATAAAACCTAAGAAAGTTTATGTGCTGATAGACACTGAAACAAAAAGGGTTAATACCCGTGGGAAGAATTGATGATTTTAATTCTTATATAGACGACCACCTGAATTGTATGTCGAGGGTTTGAACAATGGAAATTGAATCAGACTATGATGGCAGTGTTGACTGACAGGTGTTCCACGCAGCTGGAAATGCGAACCTTAAAGCGAAAACTTCATTTTTCGTAAACAACGAATTTAGAGTTGATGCTCCTAGTCAAAAGTGATTCGAGACAGGAGTGGGGATAAGCCACCCACACTCACTGAGTAGGTTTAGTGAGGGATCATGATATGAGAGATTAAGAGAAGGAGTCAGTGTCCAGCTTGATGTCGAAACAAAGGCATTCCCTGTTTTGCCGTTCCATATAACAATTTTCGCTATAACAAGGATGACTGAGAGAGCTTTTGATAGTATATGACGGAAGCTCCTCTCTCAACCTTCTTCAAGCACACTGCCATGAAGACTGCTCTAGTCTCCGAATGTATCCATTTTGGAATGGAGAGTTTTATACCACCTCAAAAATTCCATCAAAAACCAAACAGCCATCCCTGGTTCACGCAAAGTGTAGCTATGCACAAATAGTCCAGTCCAAGGCTGAAAAGAAACAAATTGCATACTGTGAATTCTAGAAGATCACTAACCAAATTATGAACAGTGCCAAAGCGGCTGTGCCCAATATTATAAATGGCCCCGATGTCTTATCTTCATTGACAGGCAAGGCAAAGCTCTTCTCGATCTTTACTTCGAACTGAACGTTAGATGACAAAAATTACTCTTTTCCCAACTTCCCACGTCTGAGCACAATCTCAGTAATATTTTAGGGAGGTTTCAGGACTTATCAAAAGCCTTGAACATAAGAGATTCACTGTCCAAGACAAAATTCCAATGGTTGTCCAAGCACTGGAATTTTGTCTGTGTTAATATCAACTCGGAACTATTTCCGATCCTAGCCAAGTTATTTATACGCTTCTTAAGGAGAAATCATTCCCAAGCACGCGGAAAGTGTCAAGCGTCTGCCTAGTCTTCAAGAATGCTGGCGAGAGATCCCCCTCCTCCCAATATAAACACATCAGTCGCCTTAATGTGATCAGTAAGCTTTTTGGTGTTAGAATCTTCGAGAAATTAAATAAAAACAATCTCTTTCAATCGGCCTGATCCACTGCTGATGTTCTAACTACCATTACTCACAGAATTAGCGAGGCTCTTAACGTCAAACACACTTCGAGGTTATAGCATTAGATATTTCGAAGGCATTTGACAAGGTGTGGCACAAAGGTTTGTTGTTCAAGATCTCTATCTATGAAATTACTCGGAGGGTATTCTCAATTATAAAGTCCTACCTAACAGGTAGGTTCCTGAGGATAGTTATGGACAATCAGTTCTCCGAGGACATGTCGGTTAACGCAGGCGTCACCCAGAGGTCATTTCCCGGACTAACCTTCTTTTTGCTTTGCATAAATAATCTGCCAAAGAATCATTTGTGAACATCAATGCCGATGATACGAAGTTATACGGGTGCACCTCTAAAACACTTGATGATTAGAGATTGGTAACTGATCTTTCATCCGATCTAGACTAACTTTTCAACTGGAAAATTCATTGCCTCAAAAAACAAATTGGTTACACACCATCATTGACGATTGGACACAGAAACACCGCCTGTCTCGATGAATGGTTATCCCCTCGGGGCGAGTCCGTGTCATGAGAAATTACTGAACATTAAACTCACAGCTGACTTCAAATGGAATTCATACATACGATCCATAGCATAAAATGCAGAAAATTTCCCTGTACCACTCCAGCAAGGACCAGACTCCGCATGCTATCATCTACATTTACAAGTGCTAGATCAAGTTTAAATGGAGTACTATTGTCATACTTTTCCTCGAAATTCCCAGTCTTCATTATTCAGTCTCTGAGTCATTGTGGGTGACAAATTATTTTCCACACTCCGACCTCTCCCTTTCAGAGGCGAGATGTAGTAAGTCCCTCACCGCTCTATGACTACTTCCATAGAAAATGTTCGGATGAATTATATTCCATGGTTCCGACAATTCTAACCTTCACGACTAGGAACCGCCACGAATACCTACACGAATACCTTCTGCGAACCACTGCACTGTGGAACCAATTAACAATGAGAATCGAAATGCCCTGTCAAAATTATTCAGTCTCTGTGCCACTGTGAGTAACAAATTATTTTCTACTCCCAGCTTCTATTTTACAGGCGAAACGTGGCGAGCCTCTCACTGCTCTATGACTGCATCCATAAAAATGGTCGGATGAAGTACATTCCTTGGATACGTCAGTTCTAACCTTCACAACTAGGACCCGCCATATCACACACATTGTAGCAAACCACCCGCGTTCCTACCGTGTTCCATTAGTGAGAAGTAAGTTCTACTCGAATACCTTCTTCCCGGGAACCATTGCACTGTGGAACCAATTACAATGGGACTCGAACTGCCCAGTCCTCATTATTCAGTCTTTGTGTCATTGTGAGTGACAAATTAATTTCTACTCGCAGCTTCTCTTTTACAGGCGAAATGTGGCGTATCTCTCGATGAAATATGACTACTTCCATAGAAAATGGTCGGATGGACTACATTCCTTGGTTCCGCCACGTCTAACCTTCACAATTAAGACCCGCCATATCACTCACATTGCAGCAAACCTCCCGCATTCCTTCCGTGTTCCATTAGTCAGAAGTAAGTTCTAATCGAATATCTACTTCCCGCGATCCACTGCTCTGTGGAACCAATTACCAATAGCACCCGAAATGCCCAGTCCTCATTATTCAGTCTCTGTGTCATTGTGAGTGACAAATTATATTCTACTCCCAGCTTCTCTTTTACAGGCGGAATGTGGCGAGTCTCTCACTGCTCTATGACTACAGCCTTAGAAAATGTTCGGATGAACTACATTCTTTGGTTCCGCCAGTTCTAACCTCCACGACTAGGACCCGACATATCACTCAGATTGTAGCAAACTACCCGTATTACTTCCGTGTTTCATTAGTGAGAAATAATTTCTACTCGAAAACCTTCTTCCCGAGAACCACTGCTCCGTGGAAGCAATTACCAATAGGACTTTACAGGGGGAATGTGGCGAGTCTCTCATTGCTCTATGACTACTTCCATAGAAAATGCTCTGATGAATTACATTCCAGGTCTAACCTTCTCAACTAGGACCCGCCATATCGCTCTCATTGTAGCAGAGTTCCTTCCGTGTTCCATTAGTGAGAAATAATTTCTACTCGAAAAGCTTCTCACTGGGAACAAGTGCTCCGTGGAACCAATTACCAATATGACTCGAACTGCCCAGTCCTCATTATTCAGTCTCTGTGTCATTGTGAGTGACAAATTATTTTCTAATCGCAGCTTCTCTTTTACAGGCGGAATGTGGCGAGTCTCTATAACTACTTCCGTAGATTATGGTCGGATGAACTGCATTCCTTGGTTCCGCCAGGTCTAAACTTCACAACTAGGACCCGCCATATCACTCACATTGTAGCAAGCCACCCGCATTCCTACCGTGTTCCATTAGTCAGAAGGAAGTTCTAATCGAATACCTTCTTCGCGCGAGCCACTGCTCCGTGGAAGCAATTACCAATGGGACTCGATCTGCCCAGTCCTCATTATTCAGTCTCTGTGTCATTGTGAGTGACAAATTAATTTCTACTCGCAGCTTCTCTTTTACAGGCAGAATGTGGCGAGTCTCTCACTGCTCTATGACTACTTGCATAGAAAATGCTCGGACGGAGTACATTCCTTTGTTCCGCCATGTTACAGTTTTTTGGATATATGTATATACTAGTGAGCCAAGCAAAATGTACTGAATCATAGTCTGAATCATAGTCCATCAAGCGATGGGTTAACCAATGTGAAAGCTCATAATATTCATTCCGACGTCTATAACGGCAGACATTTTGTTTTTTCTTCCAAAATATCTTTTCTTTCAACCTCTGATATCGAAGACTTAAAGAATTACTTAACAGCTGCTAGTTTCTCCGAATGATCACTGCCAACCTCTGATATTGAACACATTAAGTACTTCCATGGATTCTATATTCAAAGACTACGACAAACTTGGTTATCATTGGTTATTAGTCCAGATTACGACTCTATTTTGACGGAGACGAAACCAAGTAAGAATTAATGGAGAAGAAATTCTTAGGCTACCTTAGAATACGAAAAATTCATGACATCATTCTTTCCTAAGCTGACCAGAAAGAAGATGATGATTTTATGCAAAGAAATGCCACCGTGTTCGCCGAATTAATACAATGCCTGGATGATAGGAGTTTTTCTTTAATAATGAGAGAAGCCAAGGACTACGGATGTCGAGCCATACGAATATTGCGTGAACATTACTTGTCAAAAGGTAAGCCTAAAATTATTGCTTTATATACTGAACTAACCGCGTTAAGGAGACGAGAAAATGAATCTGTAACAGATTATATTATACGAGCTGAGAATGTCACAAATGCCTTAAAAATGGCAGGTGAGATGGGCTGCTAATAGCCATGGTTTTAAAGGGATTACCACCGACATTCAAACCATTCACGACAGCCATAATTCAAAAAGCTAAAATATCACTTTCACTGAGTTTAAAATTGCGTTAAGCAGGTTATGAAGAAACTGAAAAAATTTGTACCGACCCCCTAAAGCAAGGAAATAACGTAATGCAACTGAGAACGTCATTTAAAAAATTCAGAAAACCAATCCCTCAAACCTATCAGACTAGGAATTATGATATTAAAAACAAGAGGCTTAAAAACAACTATTACAACAACAACAACAACAACGGGAACAATAATAATAGAAAAACAAATATCATCTGCTTTCGTTGTGGAAGATTCGGGCATGTACGTGCGAAATGTCAATTTTATATAAGGAATGATTTTTGTAACTTTTTCGAATGATCGAACATATGCCTTTTCATTTGGGTTGGATACTAAACCCAATAGTTATCATTCTTACCTTGTCGATACGGGTGCGACAAATCATGTAATTACAGATGAAACAAAATTTATTAATTTTGACCCCAACTTCGATCCTGATTCCCATTTTATCGAGCTAGCTGACGGGACCAGAGCTAGTAATTTAGTTTTAAAAAGAGGCGATGCCTGTATTTATTTACGAGATACTAACGGAAATATTTGTAAATGTTTATTAAAAAGGGCTTTATATATTCCTAAATTTAAACAAAATATTTTCTCGGTTCAGTTAGAACTGGTGTTAAAGTTAATTTTCACCAAGACAACTCAAAGTTAATATACCCAGACGGAACTGAATTTAATATACAACAAAATGGACGTTTGTATTATTTGAAAAGTATTAAGTCTGCGAAGACAGCCACGCACGACTTAAGGACTTGGCATACAATATTAGGCCACTGTAATAATTCGGATGTTAAAAGATTGCAAGAACACGTCACTGGAATGAAAATTACATCTCCAAAGAGCTTACAATATTGTGACACGTGTATTAAAGGGAAAATCCCAAAATCAACAGACATCTTGTTCAGAGTTTATTGCGACTTAGCGGGTCCAATTTCACCAATAAGTATCGGCACCTATTCATATGTATTAAACTTTGTTGACAAAGGACTTATTATGGTATATTTTCTGAAAAACAAATCTGATACCCTACAAGCTACAAAAATCTATTCATCCAATATCTCCCCGTATGGAAAAGTAAAAATAATTAGAACAAATAATAGTGGAGAATTTACTTCTGGTGATTACGAAAACCTAATAAATGAAGGCATTAAACATGAGAAAACCTGTCCTTATTCGCCGCACCAGAACGGAATCGCAGAATGTAGTTTGTGGACGCTTTTCGAAATGGCTAGATGTTTGCTAATAGAATCTAAGTTACCCAAAAATCTGGGTTTATCCTTTAAATACAGACGTATATACAAGAAACCGTTGCTATAATACGAAGCTTATACGAACTACAAACCCAACGTAAGTGGGATGCATATTTTTGGTACAATTTGCTACACATGTCAACCACAGGGCAAAACTAGATCCAAAAAGTGAAAGAGGCATGTTTATTGGGTACGACAAAACATATCCGGCCTATATGATTTATATCCCAAAAAGTAAAATAATAAGGAAGAACAGATGCGTCAGATTTACAGATTCCTTTGAGCAAGGGGAGGATCCCGAAGAAAAGAACATTAACTGCGAGGAGCTGGTCCAACACGAACTAGTATGGCCTAATTATGAGATAGGGCCTATAAATAGAAAACCCTTTCAAAAAACACAATTAAAGGAAGGTGTTATACCAGATGATATAGACGAGGAAAAATCAGACGCAAAACTTGAGTTAAAAGAAAATACAACCGATCAGGGGGAACAAATTCCACGTTCTCCGACCAGAAATAGAAGAAAGCCAGACTATTTTGGAATGGGTCAATGTAATATCTGTGACATTGACTGTTGCTATTCAGTGCAATGTACCACGAAGAACTATCAATAAGCCATAAATTCTGATAATTCCAAACGATGGATAGCCGCCATGCAAAAAGAAATGGAATCCCTAGTATCAAATGATACTTTTGAATTGAAAAAGGTCCCGGATGATAAAAATATTATCGGCAGCCGTTGGGTTTATACTATAAAGCGAACTGAGGATGGCTCGCCAGTGTATAAAGCTCGTTTTGTAGCTAAGGGATTCTCGCAGATATACGGGGAAGATTATGTAGAAACATTCAATCCAACAACAAACATGACAACAATTAGAATTTTGATGCAAATTATGGTATGGATATACACCATATGGATGTTAAAGCAGCATTTTTAAATGCACCGATCGACTATGAAATATACATAGAACCGCCTGAAGGTTTTGAAAAAGATGATAATTATGTATGGAAACTCAAAAAGTCACAATTTATGGACTCAATTGTTCCAAAACTTAAATAAACCGGGGACTGTGCATTTAACAAGAGCTAAGCAAGTATTACGTTATCTAAAGGGAACTAAGAATCAGTGCCTAGTATTTCTACAATCAGAAAACCCATTACAACTGGAAGGATTTTGTGATACTGATTGGGCAAATTCACCAGACCGTAAAAGTATAACAGTCTATTGCTTTAGATTGGCAAAAGATAATCCAATGATTAGCTGGAAATCTAAGAAACAGGGAATGATTTCACTTTCTATTTGTGAGTCGGAATATATTGCATTGTCAAAAGCAACACAAGAGGTTATTTTTCTTAAATTACTAATAAAAACAATTACAACAGTGATAATAAGTGAGCCAATAACTATTTACTGTGGCAATCAGGCCAGTATTGCTTTGGCTAGAAATCCAATAATACATCAAAGATCAAAGCATATTGATATTAAATATCAATTTGTTAGGGATCAGGTACAAAAGAAAACAGTACAAATTGAATATGTTCAATCGGAAAATAACATGTCGGATTTATTTAGAAAACCAATTACAAAATTGAAATTAGGGGCTTTCATTTCTGTCATATTTTAGACTGACATATAAGATCCTTATTAGTCCTGGGTAGGACGTAAAACTGCATCCATTAAGTCTTTCTAAGGTCCTTATTAGTGCTGGGTAGGGCGTAAAACTGCATCCATTAGTTAATGTCTTAAGAGACGTCAGATTTTGGTACGAATGTAAGTACTTAGTTTCGGGGTATAAAAGTAAATAGTCCAATTTTTAGCCCAATCCTCCTCTGAATGACACTCAGAATCACTCTGGACAGGAGTGATAGTGCCCGTGTTAATGGGTCCTAGCTATGGGTAAATTAACAAATTTTCCACTTTTTCGTTGTGATCACAAACCAAATTTATAATATTGTTGTTAATGTTTATTAAACTGATATACTTAACAGTGGACAAAATGATAAAACTAATTTCTGTGGATATTAATATTCTTTAAGAAAAAAAAATTATGAATATTAAAAAAAATAATTATTTTATGAATGCAAAAAAAAATTATTATTTTCTGAATGCTAAAAAAAACAATTTTCTGAATACTAAAGTATTTTGTTCCATATGAATATTGACTTTACTAATATTTGGAAAGAAGATTCGATAATATACACAAAAATGAAGGGGCGTTACAGTTTTTTGGAAATATGTATTTACTAGTGAGCCAACCAAAATGAGCTGACTCGTTTTATAGTCAACCAAGACAGGGGTTAACCAAACAAAAAGCTCAAAATATTCAATACAGTGTGTATAAAGGAAGCCAGTGTGTTTTTCTGCCAAAATATCTTTACAGCCAACCTCAGATATCAAAGAATTAAGAATTACTTAACAGCTCCTACTTTCTCCGGATCATCACTGACAACCTCTGATATTGAACACAGTACGTACTTCACTGGATTCTATATTCAAAGACTACGGCAAAGATGGTAACACTCCAGTAATAAACTTCACGACGACGACCCAAAATGTCACTCACATTGTAGCAAAACACACGCATTCCTTCCGTGTTCCATTACTGAGAAAAAAATTTCTACTCGAATACCTTCTTCTCCCGAACCACTGCTCTGTGGAACCAATTAACAATGGGACTCGAAATGCCCAGTCTTCATTATTCTGTCTCTGTGTCATTGTGATTGACAAATTATTTTCTACTACCAGCTTCTCTTTCACAGGCGAGATGTGGCGAGTCTCTCACTGCTCTATGACTACTTCCATTGAAAATGCTGGGAGGAACTACATTCCTCGGGTCCGTTAGTTCTAACCTTCACGACTAGGACCCACCATATCATTAACATTGTAACAAACCACCCATATTCCTTCCGTGTTCCATTGGTGAGAAGTAATTTCTACACGAATACCTTCTTCCCGCGAAAAACTGCTCTGTGGAACCAATTAACAATGGGACTAGTTGTGCCCAGTCTGCATTATTTAATCTCTGTTTCATTGTGAGTGACAAATTATTTTCTACTTCCAACTTCTCTCTTACAGTCGGAATGTGGCGAGTCTCTCGCTACTCTATGATTACTACCATAGAAAATGCTCAGACGAAATACATCCCTTGGTTCCGTCAGATATAACCTTCACGACTAGGACCGCCATATCGTTCACATTGTAGCAAACCACCGACATTCCTCCCGTGTTCCATTAGTGAGAAGTAATTTCTACACGAATACATTCTTTCCGCGAAAAACTGCTCTGTGGAACCAATTACCAATGGGACTCGAGCTGTCCTTGTTAGTCATCATGACGGTTGCCTTCGAGTATAGAATCCAGAGGTTAGCAGTGAATATTTCGAAGACAGTAGGAAAGCGTTGTTCAGGTTAGCAGTGGATATTTCGATAAAAGTAGCAGAGCAGAGTTCGTCCTTCTGCTTACCTTCGCTGGACTGGACATTCAATATTTATTTGCACAAATGTACAAAATGTGGCACGATGCCTAAAAGGGGGTTGGGGAGGGGACGCTCTTCTTCTGTCTTAATTCTAAACTTAGCTAGACACAGACACGGACCCAAACATACCAACAATATTCTTATCACCAAAACAACACATTCACTCCTACCTTACTTACTGCGTCCACCACAATACCTCAAATTCTCAAAGAAATCCTAACTAGTCCCCATATGTACATTTAAAAGTCTGTGGGGGGAGAGGAAAACAACAATTTAAAAAAACCCAATGATTATTTACAATATGATTTAAACTTATCTACATAAAACAAAACAAAATAGGGTTAGTAATAAAACCCCCCACAATCCCTAAATGTGGCAGAAAAATCAGTTCACTGGACGAAATCAATGAGGGACTAAGAAAAATAAGAAAAACATTCATTCCTCCAAGGCATTCACGCAGGCACACACACTTCATACAAAACAACAAATACGAAAAATCACACACACGAAACGAAAGGCGCCCCGCATCCACCAGAGAACTGACATCACTGACCTCCTAACGAGGGAGGGGATGGGGAATTAAACAAAAGAAAAATAGGGACAGAAATAAAAGGGGGGGCAATGATCATGCATACCCTCGCTAAGTTAACCAGAAAACCAAGAAACTAAAGATTCAAAATCAAAAACCTAAACTAACCTAATATCGGGGTGGGTTGCCTCTGTTCAACCCTGATAGGACAAAATCCTGAGCCTAACCGATATCCAAATGCCACTCTAAGTCAGCCCCTTTCACTCTACACATTCGCGCAAGATTTACCCACCTTTTGCCAAATTCTGATGAAGGGAGCCGCCTCCTTTCCGTTCTAATCTTGACTTTAAGCTGATGCTTAAAGAACATGATCAGTTGGGAAGAGGTGAACCTCTCGCCATCATAGAATTCCTTCTGACGCGTCGTCCAAATCACGACTCTCATATCCCCTAGTAAGCAACAGAACACATAGTGTTCAGCCTTCGTCAATTGCGGCACCACATTGCTACAAACAGAACTGGCTTCAAGGACAAAAAACTTTCCCTGCAGTATGCGAACCATGAGGCCTTCAACAAACCCGCACAACGGCACTACCGTCTTGCACTGAAAAAAGGCGTGACCAATGTTCTCGACTTCCCCAGTACAGCGACGACAGTTTGGATATTTCTCCAAGCCTGCTGAACAAAGTCTCTTGCCGACCCAGAGGGCCCCACGAATCATCAGCCAGGTGAGTGATGCCTCATCATTATTGAGACATTTCAACCCAGGCGCCCAAGGCCATATGGAGCGAGCCTCCTGCTTCGTAAGACCGAGCTAGTCAATCAGATCATCTTGAACGGCCCCACTAACTAACAGACGATACAATGCCTTACGAGACAACGCCTGGGCGTCGGAGAGGCCATCCGACGTCCGTAAGAGGAGTTTCAGAGCACGACGACATTCGCGGTAGAAGGAGCACTCGGCTCGGTGTCTACGGCCGGCCTCCTCCTCACACTTCTCAGGGATGGGAAATGTTTTCGGACGTCTTCTTTCCAAAATGTGCCCACCTCATCCGAACCGCGGCACATTCGGTCTAGAAAGGTAATGCGAAGCATATGTTGACGAATCTCAATGCTAGGCATACCCAGACCGCCCTCAGAGGGATGAAGGCAACAGATCTCGCGATATACCATAGGGGCCTTGTCTCTCCACAAGAAAGAGAACAAGGTCCGTACTAATAAAATTAGTCTGGCATACGGGAGTGGAAGTACAGAGAGTCGGTACAGGAGAATCGAATAGATGTGTGAAACACATACTTCCGCCCTTCCCTTCAGGGAAAGTCTCCTCCGAGACCACAGATTAACCGCGATCTCGGCCTTCCCTTGTACCTCCGACCAGTTCATTTCCAACTGGAGATCAGGACCGAACCAGACGCCGAGTATCTTGATCGGCCCATCCGTCCAGAGGAAATGTCCGGGAAGAGAAACTCCCTTCCACACACCCAACCGCAAGCCCACAGACTTATCGCGGTTGATCTTGGCCTCTGTCACCATCTCATACCCACTGATCTCTTTGCTGACTTCGTCAATCTCGTCTCTGCTCGATACAAGAACCGAAACGTCGTCAGCATAGGCAGAATACTTGGCTGAGGTGGAAGCCCCAGGCAGGGAAATTACGCGCAGGACCGGATTCGCCTTTAACTTGCGAAGGAATGGTTCCAACGCAAGAACGTAAAGCAAAGGCGAGAGCGGACAACCTTGACGAATGGAGCGAGACAATACGAAAGGCTTCGATTTTACTCCATTCACTTCCACCAGCGCACCGGGGGTCGCATACAAATGTCGGATCCAGGAGCGAAATCGGCTCCGAAACCGGCCGCCGAAAGGACAGCCTCCAGAAAGCGATGGTCAACCCTATCGAAGGCCTTGGAGTGATCTAAATTAATCAGCGCGGCTTCACTGTCGACTTGTTCTAAGATCAAGCGTACCATATGAAAGTTATCCTGAATAGTCCTGCCCTTCACAGCACAAGTCTGTTCAGGGCCAATCAGACTAGACAGGACAAGCTGCAAACGGTTGGCTAAGATCTTCGCCAAAATCTTTAATTCAGTGTTTAACATGGTTAAAGGGCGAAAGTTCCCTAACCCATCCCCACCGTTCTTGTCCTTACGCAGCAACTTGATCACACCCCTGGTGAAGCGTTGAGGTATAGACCCCTGCTTCATCCAGTGGTTGAAAAACGTGCGACAACGTAGGGAAGACCATCTAATCCCGGAGACTTATCCAGGCCAACCTGCTTCAGCGCTTCCCAGATTTCCGACTCTGTAATGGTACCCTTGCATCTAGCCGCTTCAGCTGCCTCGACGCAGGGAAAGTCAGCTAAATAGGCGTCGAATTGAGCAGAGCTCAGACCGGGCTCCCTGGTGAAAAGATCCTGAAAGTAATCCCGAAAGACCTCACATATGCCCGCATTTGTAGTCACGGTCCGCTTATCCGGCAATGTGACGCACGCTATATGTCGCCTAGGCGCATTCCGATTTTCCTCTGCACGCAGTTCAGCGGCCATATTCGTCGCCTCAGAAGACATTCTTTTTAACCTAGCCCTAACTACCAGAGCTTGATCCTTCTTGATAAGCAAGGAGGACAACTCTGCCTTAGCTAAAGCTATATCCCCACTAACACGGGATTTCACAGCCCGATCAACTTTATTTTCTAACGCCGTTTGCGCCGCTAATCTATCTAGATTGAGTCGACAACTAAAATCGGCAGCAAACGTTCGAATTTTAGATTTTAAATTGTCCCACCAGGCATTTCCCACAACCGCACCCGTCAATTCCCTTTGTATAATTAGAAACAGCTGGTCCCGGAAATCCTGCTCACTAAATAGTGAACAGTTCAATTTCCAGTAGCCAGCCAATCTAACCTTAGGCTTATCTAAGTTTACACGGACCCGGACAAGCCTATGATCCGTATAAACTATGTAATGGAAACTTGGACACCCTAAGAGCCCTACATCGACTCTCCTAACTAAGACTCGGTCCAGGTAGCTCGCAAGCGTCCCAGGAGCCGAGTTGCCACTAGTTGTCCAAGTCCATGCTACCTCCCCAGGGTGTTCATTCTAGTACTTATCGACAAGATCAAGCTCATCGATAAAGTCCCGAAATTGTTTCACGTCCGGGTTGTTAGCACCTTGTTTTTGCCCTATACGATCTATATCGGGGTCAAGGATGGCATTCCAACCCCCCGCTAAAACTAACCGACGAGACGTCGTCAAGAACGGCGCGATCTGCCGAAACAAAGCAGGCCGCTCGGTATGGCGAAATGGATATTGGGCGCATAAACCCCAATGAGACGTAGAACTTTATCCTTTATGGTAACATCCAGCACGCAAAGTCTGCCCGCCGGATCCGCGAAGACAAGGGTACAAGCAGCCTTCAAAGACCTGCTCACTAGTCAAGAGACACCCCTCGAATGACCATCAAAACATGCTGAATAAAGAGCAAACCGCTTAGACAGTATGTCCTCACGGTCATGAGAAGAAAACCGGGTCACTTGCAAACAACATACATTCACCCAGAGGCGCTGAAGGTCACGAGAGAGGCTCGCCCTGCGAGACCCGGACCTCAGGCCCCGGACATTCAAACTAGCTAACCAGAGCGCCATTGTCAAATCGAATTAGGGTTGTCCTTCAGGATAGAACATAGCTGGGGTGAGGACACCGACAGCTTGTCCCATCGAACCAGACATCATCTCAGTATCGAGGGTATCATCCTGAGACAAGCCGCCGATGTCTGCAGGATAAGTTAGTTTAATTGCCCTATAAAGGGATGGGTGAACAAAAAGAGGGACCATTACATTGTTTTGATGAGTTTAATTCTTCTTCCAAAAGTACTGCGGCTGGGGGCACCACTTTCAAGGACGCCTTTGCCTCCTCTATCATGCCCCAAATCTCCCGCGTACCCGGGCAAGTTCTCATCACAGTCAGCAAAGTTCGGGCATTCTTAAAATTTTTCGGCACCTCCACATCAACTCCATTGATGTGCCGGAAATTCCAAAGTACTTTTAATGGCTTCGGGTTTTTAGTTTGCCCGAAGACCCTTTCTGCCTGCTCCCGGGATACGCAGCAGACGGAGATAAGGTGGCTTCATTTTCTTTTTTTTCTTGTCAGTAGCTGGTTGTGTATCGGGACTTCTAATTCTCTTTTTTTGAGGTGAATGACTGGGTGTAGAAATAGGTGTGACTTTGGGTGTTGTGGAGGGTGTCATGCCAGAAGGCGTCCTCACCGGAGAAGGTTTAGATGAATGAAATGATTTCGCCGGAGAGTTTGGGCGGAGGTGGTTTGGTGAATGTCTTTTTAGATGATGAAGGGGAAGACGGGGCAGAGGATAGGGGGACCGGTGCCCACAGCCTTATTTGAATTTTAGCCCGCTTGGTCTCCAGTTTTTCTTTTAACTTCTTCAGGTCTAAGATCTTTTGCCAGCTTGGCTCGTTTAATTTTTGGGTTGCTGTTGCGTTTTTTTCATAAGACGCCGAGGCGTCGCCCTCAGATCTGGTAGAGGGAATGGGGTCATGATGGGACAGAGGCCCCGCTGTTTGAATCTTCCCTTTGCCCCTAACTACGAGGCGGCATCCCCCCTCATCCTTCTCCTTATCAACACTTGTGGGAGGCGTCGGTTTAGTGGGTAATGTGGGTAAGGACCAAACCGAGGGATTTTCCTCAACGCTCCGCTTCGTAGTTAGGCTCACTACAGGCGCCGCGGATTTGACATTCTCGGCGAAAGGGGGATTTTGGTCGTCTACGACCGGAACTCCAGGGGCCTTCTACCTTGGGCAGGAGGAGGAAAGGCGACCAGTCTCTCCACACCTCCGGCAAGTAGGTTTCGTACCGGTCACAATGACCGGCATTTTCCGCCTAAATCCAAACAGTTGGGAATGGACTTGAAGGCCGTCTGATCTAACATAATATCGAAAGTCCATCCCCCGTTCAAATTATCGGAGAGAGCCCATAAAATCTGGCCGAACTGCATAAAAAATGCAGCCAGGTGCTCTCCCGAAATTGAGGAGGGACCTCAAAAACGGCCACCCTGGTCCTTCGCCGACCCTCATATTTCGTCCTTAATATCAGGTCTTTGGTGATTAATTCTTTCTTTACCATTGCTAGGAAATCTTCTGGCGTGAGCAGCAGAATGTCTCTCATGAAGAACCCAGCACCTTTAATGACTCTTTGGGGTTTTATCCCCAGGGACAAAAGTGATTTAATCACTATGTCTTTCGTGGAGCGACAAATTTTACGAGTTCACTTATCCACCACGAAAACCGACACCATTCTCTGAGAACACATTGAGCTCTTGGACGTCTTCAAGGAGCCCATCTTTATTTACAAGATGAGCATATCCCTTCGCCTTTTCCAAGAAATCCGCCATGTTCACAATGCAACTTGAGGGGGGGGACTTCCAGCAAGAGGGCAATTCCTCGGCTGTCTTCTTAGTTTGTGCCTCGTTTGGCACCCGGTCATTTGAAACTTGACTCGAGACCTGCCTGGTCTCTCCTTTGTTGGTGCTACTAGTCTCCTTCACACTAGGTTGGACTTCAATATTAGGGGCAGCATTTGCCCGTTTCTTGGATTTCGATTTATCTGGTGGGTCGGCCTTAGCAGCTGCCCCAAAGAGGTCTTTTTAACACATGACCGACTTTCTTCGTCGGCCATTTTGAAATTTCGTGGAGACTTCAACCTGGGTGTCCATGTATATATACTTTTTTGTCTAACAATGGGGAAAGGAGTTGGGAGAAGGCAAAACAATTAGAAATTAAACAAATAAAGGAAAGCCTGGATATACCAGGAAATTAAAAATTACAAAAACAAAACCAATAAAACTTTAAAACAAAGGCTATTAAATAAATAAACTGGGAAAACTAAAAGTTAACCCAATAAATAAAATACGACAAACTACAAACTGAAAAGAAAGAATATAGAATAAATAGTTAGGTAAAAAAAAAATCAAAATGGCGCCCAAAGGCTGCCGAGAATAAAAGAAAAAACAATAAAAGTAACTCCTCTCTTTTCAAATAAATTTAAATATAATATACAGAAAGAAAAAGAAAAGAAAAGAAAAAAAATGTGGCTTGACACTAGTCAAACCAAATTAAAAATAAAGGTTTGCGGCCGAAGCCGCTAAAGAAATAAATTAAATGCCAAAAGAAAAAACTAATCAAACCAAAAAAGATTGCAACCGAAGTCGCTAAATAAATAAAAACGAGGGAGGGTATAAACGAAAAATAAAACCAAAGCTTTCTTTTTCTTTTTTCCTAAACGGTACTTATTGTTTTAAAACGAAAAACTGAAAAGAAATAAACAGAAATAAAAAAGCAGTCGTCCGGTAAGACTTTGTCAAACCGGACTAAAAAAATAAAAAAGTGTGCCGAAGCCCAGAAAAAAAAATCAAACAAAAGAAATGAAAGAAAGAAAAAAGGAAAACTTAAGCAAAAACTTAAATTAAAACAGAAAAAACTTGGTGGGCCGAAGAAAGTTCGTCAATTAAGCAATAAACAGTTCGTCAAAATATTAAGGAAAATCCTCGTGAGCCGAATAACAAGTTCGTCAATCTGCAATATAAAAAATAGAATTAAAAAATCGCGCCGCCTCCAGTCAGAATAAAGTCAGACACTCGCCGAACAAAGCTGGACTGGACATTCGGGTAGAGTGAACAAAAATGGCCGCCTTTATACACGACGAATTGAATGTTCTACGTCTTCTGAGTGGTTAACCTTCTATTGGTGGGCTATAAAGGGAGTTAATCATTTTGACTGGCTCACTATTTATATGATATACATTCAGCATATGGGGACCGGTTTGCCAGAGGAGTTTCTTTGCTTGTCAGACGTACACTTGATGCAAAGGTGGACCTTGTGCATACCGATGCCGAGGGCCGGTTGATCGTGGCCGATATTGCCGTGAAAAGTGGTTCGTTCCGAGTCGTTGCGGTTTATGCGCCCAACGACCGGGAGGAGCGGGTCTCGTTTTTTCGGCAGTTGGGGCCGTTCCTAGTGGATTCAACGCGCCTAGTTTTAAGTTTTTAATGCCATTCTGGATCCCAAGTTAGACAGGGGGCGGGGTGCTAGCGGGAGAAGGGGCGATCGTAGCCTGGTTGATCTGATCGACGATTATGGTCTCATCGATAGATACCGGGTCGATCATCCCGGGGGGGAAATGTGGACGTGTTCAACAACTGGTTTCGGTCGGGGTCCATCCCCAATTGGCCTTTTGACAAGGTAGTTAGCTACCTTGACAGAATGTTAGTGAGAAGAGCCGACATAGATCTACTAGATTGCCCTACGTTCCACTGGGTAGGCTATTCGGACCACAAACTGTTCAATCTGCCTTTACTGGTCAGGCGGGACTTACAGAAGCAGCTAATTAGACTAGTGCAGCGTGAGCTAGTGGGGCGGTTATTGGGAATAGGTGGCCGGAGCGACTTAAATGTAGGATTAGGTCTTTCACCACTGATTTCAGCAAACGGCTCGCTCTAGATAGAGATGACAAGGTGAAGACACTTAAGGCTAGTAATTCCCGGGCGGTGGCTGGGGGGGGGGTGGTCCCCTAGAGATAGCCTTAGCTAGGGAGGCCCTGGATCGTTCGAATAGCGAGCGGTACATGGGCCAGGTAATTAGACATGAGTTAAGCAGGATGTCTTTCGAAGCTGTGAACTTGGGCGCAAATCTGCGCAGGGAAGAGGTCCGTCGAGGTGGCGATCGTTACATTCGTGAAGTCATATCCCCGGAGGGGCGTACTCTTCGGGCCACTGATGATATGTGCGAATCGTTTCGGCGCCATTTCGAGAGCCGGTTTACCAAGGAGCCTGGCCTCCGTGAGGAGGAGTTTCGTAGCTATTTGGCTGACTTTCCTCGGCTTTCGCCGACTGAAGCGGCTAGCTGCGAGGGAGAGATTACGGAGGGCGAAGTCTACGCCTTATTGAAGAAGGTCGGCAGAGGCAAGTCGCCCGGTCTGGATGGTTTGCCCTATGAATTGTACTTGAGGCTGTCTCACATCTTTGTTCCGATTTTGACTGCAGTGTTCAACAACTGGTTTCGGTCGGGGTCCATCCCCAATCGGATCACAAGGGGCGTGATCACTCTGTTGAAAAAGGCAAAGGTGGTGGGGGGGAAGCTAGATGATTACAGGCCCATAACTCTGCTAAACACAGAGTTAAAGATTATGGCCAAGATCCTGCAGGAGCGTTTGCAGTCAGTTGCCGAGTCTCTGTTGGGACCTGAGCAGACTTGTTCTGTGAGGGGCCGAACAATTCAGAGCAACCTGCATCTGATCCGCACGATCATAGAGGGTGTAAAAGATGACGAAGAAGCCGCGCTGATCAATTTGGATCAGTCCAAGGCATTTGATAGGGTCGACCATCGCTACCTTGCTACTGTCCAGCAGGCCGCTGGATTCGCACCCAACTTCTGCCGCTGGATTAGCCTCCTGTATCGCCCCCCCCCAGTGCTATGGTACAGGTGAACGGAAGGTTGTCGGACGCGTTCGTGCTGTCTACGTCGGTTCGTCAGGGTTGTCCGCTGTCGCCTCTCCTTTATGCTTTGGAGGGTCTCGAGCCAGGGTTTCCGCGTACGCCAATGACGTATCCGCTTTCGTGTCGTCCCGCAGCGACATTGAGGCGGTGCAGAAGGCGCTTGATCGGTACGAGAAGGTGACAAGGGCCAAGATAAACCGCGACAAGTCCTCCGGCTTGCGGTTAGGTGCCTGGAATGGGGTCGCTTCGGTTGGACGGACGGACGGTCCTGTCTGCATTCTTGGAGTGTGGTTTGGGCCCGACCTCCAGCTGGAGAAGAATTGGTCTGAAGTACCTGCAAAGGTCGATTCTGCCGGTCAGACTTGGAATCGACGGAGGTTGTCCGTGAAGGGCAGGGCGGAGGTGTGTGCTACATACATTTTCCCCCTGATTCTTTATCGATTGTCCGTACTTCCTCTCTGTAAGGCCCACAGGAAGGCGCTCGAGCAATCGCTATCCTCCATTTTATGGAGGGGAGGCGTGAACAGGGTCGACAGACGAGTCTGCACTAAACGTCCGTGTCATGGGGGGCTAGGAATGCCGCACCTGATGAGTCACATCCGTGCCTCTAGGTTGGCTTTCCTACGCCGCGCATTGACTGGAGGAGATCCGATTCTGGAGGGGATTGTTAGGGACTCGTTCCCTGGCCTTACCATCAGTCCCCGCATCACGAGGGTTGAGCGCCGTCGTAAACCCCGGGATCAATCGGTTTTCTTTCGCGAGTGTCGGTTGGCCTTGAAGGCCATTCCCCGGTCCAGTGACCTTTCACGGCCTAGGAAGGTCTTCTATCGTGGATTAGTGAAGGGGCCCGCGAAGGATTCCCTACGAGATACGCTCGGCTTGTCGGAGGAAGAGTATCGCTCCTACTGGAGCCAGCGGCGGATTACCTCAGTAACCCTGAGTTTTCGCTTACCTGGCGATTGGCTCGGAATCGGCTGCCTCTCAATGACAAGGCTTTCATATGGGGTTTGGCGGATTTGCCAGACTGTGCACGGTGTGGTCTTGGTTTAGAAGAAACGGCTTCGCACGCCTTCTACCATTGCCCCCGGGCCCGCCCCTTATGGGACCATGTCGGCGAGCTGATGGCTCGTCTCGCTCCCGAACAGCTTGTGTCCATGGATCGCGCATACGCATGTGACAATGTGTCGACACGTATTCCGGGGTGAAACGGATGGTGTTTCTGACGCTGCTCTTCTAGGTCAACCCATTGCACATCAGGGTGGCTTCCTGTGGAACCCTCCCCTTGGTTAGGTTAGACAAGCTTCAGTGTACCTAGTTAATGTGAGTAAGTGTTGTTCCTGGCCTGTATCCCGGCCGCTCTTTGGTTATGATCCAAGTCGAGATTCCCAAGCTCCCCAGTTTAGTTTGGCCTCCTTTTATCTCGACTCGGTCAGCTTTATATTTTCCCATTCCCGCATAATATTTTATCCTTTTCCCACTCCCTTAGCGAGAGTTGCCTCTTGATTCTGTCCCCTGGGCAGAATACAGCGGCCTCTGTATTTTGAGGGTTGGACGGTCCCTACTAACATCAATTATGTTTAGTTTGTATTTTGTGTTATTTTTAGTTATTATTGGGTTCATCTCCGTCCCCTCTCATTCTATCATTATTAGAATTTTATGTATTTTAAGTATTATCATCAAATTTTTAGGGATTGGGGCGCGTTTTTGTAGGTTCGCCTGGGGAGGATGTGGTATTATGGTGGATGGAGGATTGAACGGTGATGGATGAGTTCTTGTGGTGATGGGCAAATTGTAATGTATGAATGGGTTGTGAATCAGATTAGCTAGGTATAAGATAGTGTTGACCAGCTTTTAACCCTCCCTTTTCCGGCCTTGTGCCACAATTATGTATTTTTACATAATAAATTATCTAGTTATATGATATACACAAAAAACTGTAACAGCCCTGTCTTCATTATTCAATCTCTGTGTTATTGTGAGTGACAAATTATTTTTCTACTTCCAGGTTCTCTCTTACAGTCGAAATGTGGCGAGTCACTAGCTACTCTATGATTACTTCCATAGAAAATTCTCGGACGAAATACATTCCTTGGTTCCGTCAGTTCTAACCTTTACGACTAGGACCGCCATATCATTCACATTGTAGCAAACCACCCGCATTCCTTCCGTGTTCCATTACTGAGAAGTAATTTCTACACGAATACATTCATCCCCCGAAAAACCGCTCTGTGTTACCAATTACCAATGGAACAAGAGCTTTCCAGTCTTCATTATTGAATATCTGTGTCATTGTAAGCGACAAATTGTTTTCTACTTCCAGGTTCTCTCTTACAGTCGAAATGTGGCGAGTCACTCGATACTCTATGATTACTTCCATAGAAAATGCTCGGACGAAATGCATCCCGTGTTTCCGTCAGTTTTAACCTTCACGACTAGGACCGCCATATCACTCACCTTGTAGCAAACCACCCGCATTCCTTCCGTTTTCCATTACTGAGAAGTAATTTCTACACGAATACCTTCTTCCCGTGAACCACTTCTCTGTTGATACAATTACAAACGGGAATCTACATTATTCAATCTCTGTGTCATTGTCAGGTGACAAATTATTTTCTACTTCCAGCTTCCCTCTTACATTCGTAATATGCCGAGTCTCTTTCTACTTTATGTCTACTTCCGTAGAAAATGCTCGGACGAACTACATTCCTTGTTTCCCTCAGTTCTAAACTTCACGACTAGGATCCGCCATCTCACCTGCATTTTAGGTAACGAATCGCATTCCTTCCGTGTTCCATTGGTGAGAAGTAAGTTCTACACGAATACTTTCTTTTCGCGAACAACTATTCTGTGGAAACAATTACAAATGGGACTCGAACTCCCCTGTCCCTATTGTTCAGTATCTGTGCCATTTTGAGTGACAAATTATTTTCTACTTCCAGCTTTTCTTTCACAGTCGAGATATGGCTTGTCTCTCACTGCTCAATGTCTACTTCCATAGAAGATGCTCGGACGGACTACATTCCTTGTTTCTGTTCATTCTAATCTTTACGACTCTGACCCACCATTCTTCTTCCAGCGAACCACTGCTTTCTGGAACCAATTTCCAACGGGATGTTTCCCCGATGACTACAATCTTAACCTGTTCAAGTGTAGGCTTTACCGTTATCTTTCTCTCCTATCTGCATAAACTGCCTCATAATGTATCTCGAGTGGCCCCTGGCTCTTGCATAGGGTGAACCTTCCTGTAACAATCTTTCTCTCTATATATATATTAAATATTATATTTAGGTAGCAATGCTTCATTTCTTATTTGCACTCTTATCTCTCTCTCTTTTCCCTTTATCGCTCCCTTGTTTCTCATCGCTAGCATATTAGACAAAAAATTTGACTATATAGAAATGGCTCTCTCTCAGATTTCATCTGCCAACATTTATGTACTTTGTGATTTTTCATGTTCACCACTGCAAATGTCTTAAGAATTCTAATTTTACTGATATTGCCGGTATTCAGATTTTTAATATTTCGCTTGCTCAGTCTCTTAGCCAATTAGTGAATTTCATTACTTGTTCCCTTCATAATTCTGATCAACATGCTTATTTGCTTGATTTGTTCTTGAACTCCTGTGCTGGGTTTGTCGAGTGTTTATAAGATACACAAACCTAGCAGAGTTAAGGAACTAATAAAGCCAATAATCATGTTGATCACGGATCACGCTGTAGTATCTGTTGATATTTATTTTGTGTCGTCTATTAGGCAAAAAACACCTATTCACGAAAGTACTTTCTGTTTCTTAATATTCCTACTGAGTATTATGCCACTGTAATTTCTTGGTTCAAAACCAGCAATCAATGCTTTTGTACCTTCTCGCAAATACCAGGTGAAACTATAATCTTCTTGTTTCACATCTGTCTTTTTAGCTGCTATAGCCCAAAGGAATCACTTTTCCCCTTTGTACCAGTGTGATTATTCCAATTATCACAAACGCCTCCTTGTGTCTGCTTGTAATAATTGTAAACTTGTCCTCGAAGAGGTTGTCTTTGCTGACAGATTGAGATACTCTATAGCACTAAGAAGTTTGGTTCTCGTGACTACTGTCGGCTCTGTGTGTTAAATAATAGTAATCTTCTATCCTGCCTCTCTTCAAATAATTCTTCTGTTGATAAAGCAAGTTTGGCTCGTAAATTCTCTTCTAATTCTAGTCTTGACACATCTGGAGTAACTTTGACTTTCCACTTAGAACTGAATCTCTGTTGAGTGATATGCATATAACTGTGTCCATAGTTTCTGCTATTATCTGTAAATTAGATCACCACAAATCATGTAGACTTTATAGTATTCATACAGTAGTCCTTAAGAAACGTGCTCCTGAACTGGCTTCTATTATCTCTAAACTCTACAATAAATGCCTTGTTGCTTCTTGCTGGTTTTTGCATTTTTTCTTGGAAATCATCTTCTGTAGTTTCAGTCTTTAAAAACAGAGACCAACCGTTTGATCCTTCTACCTATCGACCTTCTATCTCTTTTTGGCAAAGTACTAGACGCTCAAATCAGCTTTGAATTGGTTAAGCATCTTACCTTGCAGATAAGCAATATGACTTTCACTTCTCTAGGTGAACTGCTGATATTTTAACGGTTATTGCTGAAAGAATCTGACAAGCTTTAGATAAGAATGGTGAAGTTTATGGTGTTTCATTGGATAGTTCGAAGACAGGTTTGGCATGCTGGTTTTCTTCAGAAAGTTCTGGTAGTTCTGGACGAATATTTTTCTCTGTTTCAATCTTTCTTACAAAAATTGCGAAATGAAAGTTAACAGCCACTCTTCTAGATTTTCTGCATTAATGTAGACCTACGTTGTTCTTAATTTTCGTCATTGACCTTCTTGATGGTATCAATTCTCAACTCAGTATCTATGGTGATGACAAATATTTACTCCTGTTTTAATGTTAATTCTGTTCGATAAGGTCAAATTGGCAGCTCATTTCAAAAAATGACCTACAATTTGTTAATTTGGTCAAGAAAAGAAAGAAATGGCCGATGCTATCCTCCAGAAGATCAACTCCATACAATTTACGATGTTAACGTTTCCGCTTACATGAAGTAGAAAGATAACATTGAATCAGTTCCTAGATCTGCTTCCAGGATAGTTGGTTTACTGTATCGTGCGAGAGAATTTATAAATTTTATTTATAAATTTTATTTATAAATCTACCATTTGTTCATACAATGAATATTTTTGTCACATCTGGTCTGTTACCTCTGCTAAACATTTAGAAATTCTTGATAAAATACAAAGAATCTGCAATATCATTAATCCTGACCTGGAATCTCGGCTTCAGTCACTTTCCCACCGCCTTAACGTAACTTTTACTATAAATTCTTTCGTGGCAATTGTTCTGATGAACTTCCCTCTTTGGTACCTAGACTTTAGGAATTTAAGCGCAGTACTAGATTGGCGGCAAGGATTCGTCATATTACACTTGAAAAGGCTAGATGTAAGCGCAATTTTTATGCTAACAGTTTCTACTCTTACGGCTTCTCGCTTTCCAAAAATCTAAATGTAATGTCAATCAATATCTTTTGTCTTCTTAATTCCTATTCTTTTATTGTATTCTCTCCTTACTAATGTTTTATTTTTCTCATATTCTCTCACACTCAGTAACTCCTTGCATCTTAGTGGCTTTATTGCCTTTAGTGGCTTTATTGCTATTGGGATGAACTGATTAAAAAGAATAAACATATTTTATTAAGTAGAACAGATAAGGAATGCATGTTAGGTCTTTTGGCGTTTCTCCTGCTGTCGAATAAGTCGTTTAATGTCGAGTGTAAACTTGTAAAGGAACTTGCGGAAATTTATGTTCCGAGTCCATTTAATTACTTCTGGTCGGTTTAAAGAAATGAAAGTCATCATCAGAGCTTTATCGACTTGAAGGCCCACTGAAAATCAACGTGATTTTTCATCTTCGTCCTCTTTGTAAATATCTTTTATCACTCTTTTCCAAGCCTACGTTTTCTGTGCTAATTCACAAAAGTGCTGCAAGGTCTTCCAAATTCTTCAAAGCTTTTACGGAGAACGATTGAATTTTATCGATAGTTCTTTTGATGTCGTTCATTGTCTATATTATGGTTGTGCGTCCAATGCTGCAGGATGTTATCCTTTCATTTGGTATTGATGACAAAACCATTTCCATGAGATTTACTGTTCCCAAAGCTATCAATTTATGCTGTCTAACTCCAATATTAATACAAATCCAATGATTTTGGTTTCTTAGGGCCAAATATATCAGTGTTATAATTATCAACCCCGAGGTCAATAATTCCTGTTTTTCTCATATGCGATTTCAGGCATTTACAAAGTTGCCAACTTTTATATTTTGTCGAGAAGTCATCTGTTTTTCCGTCAGCAAATGAAAGTTGAGAGTCGAAAATAATCAGTATAGCGTTTGTGTTGCCAACAATTTAAAAGGTACCTACACTAATTCGGTATAAATTTTTGATACCTAAAATTTAAAATGAATTTTTTTAAATGAATTTTTTAAAAGGAAAACACATTCTTGAAGATTTCTTTTTAGCTTTAATTGAAAGCTAAAGGATTACATTTAATATTTCCAGTAAGCAAAATACTCTGGTGTGTTTCAAATAGAAATTATATAGATTGGAAGGTCAAATATTTGGTTCATTTCAAAGAAACTGTTTACTGGAGGCCATTTCTTACATTTTTAACAAGTTTTAAAATAAAATTTAATTATCAGTTTTAAAAATCTTCCAAAATGAAATATATATTTGTGACATATTATTTGAGTAAAATTAGCAAATTTAAAGTTAAATTAATCTGATTTGAAACAAGTATTACTTAACATAAAAAAATATACAAGCATTTCTTAACAACGGGTTCTGTTTTTCTCATGTCTTTATTGACGTTATCGATGAACTATAAAATGTTTACAACTAGTATGGATAACCAAAATTGATATAAATTTACGAAATCTAAGTGAACTCATTTTTTTCCAATCTACGTTAGTAGAAATGGAAAGTTAGTACTAATTTAATCTTATTTCGCGTTTTATTTTTATATGCAATTTACCACCTATTTCTCCCTAAAAATAAAAAAATTGTATAACTCGAATTACTTTTCTCCTTGACAATGTTTTATCCCAAAATAATATGAAGGATAAAAAAATATAAAAAAAAGATACCTAACACTCTAACCTGTACTTTAACTGTATTTAGCTGCAAATACTTATTTTTTCTGTTATTTCTTATTTGAAACTCCTACCTAACCAAACTAGGAGACTGTTGAAGTTCAAATTCTACATCCTAACGAAATTCTATGGCCAGATTTTATCTCCTCTTAGCGCTTATCACTTCATCCTCTTCCCATAGCCTCTTTCTTTTTTTTTACCCTTCACCTTTTTTTTCGTTTTCCCTTCCTTTTCGTCCACCCAAGACTACTTAATGTATTAGATTACCTTCAATCTCTACATGTAAATTCTAGAAGTCATTTTATGAAAATTTCCAAAGAACGGGTTATTTGCTTCGATAACTGTATTTCTGAATCAAAATATCTTTATTTCTGAATAACATCGTAATTCCCCACCTCATGAGACGTCTAATATATATATATATATATATATATATATATATATATATATATATATATATATATATATTACGGTGATAGTCCAAGGTAGAACTAATAAAGAAGAACTCGAACACGGATATGGAATAACACAGATATATTACAAACAGGAATATATACAGAGAAGTAGAAGTGTTAGTACGAACAATCAGGTTTAGTAGTAATTGTCTGACCACGACTCTGTTACGGACTGCCTCTGACTCGACTGACTGACTCGCTCTGACTGACTGACAGACTCCTGACGGACTTCACTCCAGACTTCAGACTGAACAGTATAAACGGGTTCAGGGTCGGTTTACCTCCCCGAAACAGACCCCGCCCTTCGGCGTAGCCTCGTTCGCGTTCCTCCCCGCCCGAAGGCAGAGAGTTCAACCGATCAGCCGGTCAGCCGGTCGTCCGACTTCAGACTGAATAGTCAGCCCCCCCACGAGGGCATCATGTGGAACAAGGCCGGTTTAACGTGGGATCTCCGAGCCGGTGGGCTCGGCCGAAAATATGCCCTTTGAACCCGTATAAACGGGTTCAGGGTCGGTTTACCTCCCCGAAAGAGACTCCACCCTTCGGCGTAGACTCGTTCGGTTTCTCCCGACCCGAAGGCAGAGAGTTCAACCGTTCAGCCGGTCGTCCGACTTCAGACTGAACAGTACTTACCCCCCCCCCCACGAGGGCATCATGTGGCACAAGGCTGATTTAACGTGGGATCTCCGAGCCCGTGGGCTCGGCCAAAAATATGCCTCATGAACCCGTATAAACGGGTTAAGGGTCGGTTTACCTCCCCGAAAGAGACTCCACCCTTCGGCGTAGCCTGGTTCGGGTTCCTCCCCGCTCGAAGGCGGAGAGTTCAACCGATCAGCCGGTCAGCAAGTCGTCCGACTTCGGACTGAATTCTCTGCTTCCTCTTGAGGTGCAGTATTTATTACGTATGGAATAGTCCATTATGTTATTATGGGTAAGGTCCCATAACATATACTCAGGAAGCATCATGAAGGGGACAATAGGCAAAATTAAAAATGTGGAAACCTCTATATACATTGTTAATTATACTGAATAGGCGATAAAACATGGCAATTTTAAAGTTGAATAAATCAAATAAATGTTGGGTGGATCATTGTATACTTGAACTGTTCTTTTTTAATCAATCTGTTCTTTTTCTCATTTCTCTCTCTCTCTCTCTCTCTCTGTATATATATATATATATATATATATATATATATATATATATATTTTGAACAATAAAAAAAAAAACTAAAAAATTAAAATCTTCAGACACACTGGGTTGTAGATTAATATTCTTTCGTTTTGTTTTTTTTTTATTATTATTATTCCATTTAGATTCCTCGACTAGTTTCGGCCGAAATGGCCATCATCGGGAGGAGAAATATTTCTGCTTGCTGCTAGCAGTAAACTACAGAAATGAATGTCTTGATGGAGAAAATGAACTTTTGTCTGTAGTTTTCATTTGTTTTTATATTTTTTTATCTTTTTAACATGAATCTTTTAACATTCCTTGTGTTGGTCAAACAGTCTCTTTTAAGTTGTTATTTGAGATAAGAGCTGGATAGATACATGCTGCTATGAATTCTCTGGTCAGTTTGACAGTTTTATTGGACTTGGTGAGGGGATGTGTCTCTGTTTAGTGTTTGTGTGTGTGTTATTTGGTTCTTAGGAAGTGAGTGAGTATGATATGTGTAAGCGTGTGTATTGCTGTGGGTGGGTGTTATCATTTGGCTCATTAGGGAGTGAGTGCGTATGATGTGTGTAAGTGTGTATATTCGTGTGGGTGAGTGTATAAGTGTGAGGCCTCCACACCTCCGTAAGCCTGTCTGTCTTGTGTGGGTGAGAAATGTGGGTAGGTTTTTTTATTTGTTGAGTTATATCTATATATTGTTAAATTTGTGATTTAGCCCGGCTGGATATTTTGTTTTTAGACGTTGTATCCACTTATTTTCATGCGACTCTAAAATCTTTCTAATGTTATCTGCTCTGAACTTTTCTATTCTCTCAATTATAGTAAATTTGGCATGGCATGCGGAAATGTTGTTCTACAGGTAATAATTTTTCATGGGGAGTCGACTTAATTCGTTTACGATAATTGTTAATTCTGTAGTAAAAGGGCCATTCAGATCTTCCTACATATTGTTTCTGGCATAGTGTGCATTCTAGGAGGTAAATTATGTTATGACTTCTACAGTTAGAATCGTGGTAGATTTTGAAAGTAGATTTAGTGACTGAGCTAGTGAATGAATTCGTGTTTTCAATATGGTTGAAACATAAACTTCTTTTGTTGTTGCATGGTTTGGAAAATCCTGTTGTTTTTGTTCTTAGTTTATTACGGATTACCTTGTCCCCTGAAATGTGGTTACTACCTATATATATATACATATATATATATATATATATATATATATATATATATATATATATATATATATGCGCAGTACTTCGTAGAAAGTGGTCAATATCAGTGATAGAGCTAACATATATATAGATATATATATATATTATATGCGCAGTACTTCGTAGAAAGTGCTCAATATCACTGACAGAGCTAACATATATATATATATATATATATATATATATATATATATATATATATATGTTTCATTAATGACGATTAATGATAACTACGATTTAGATTTTTATTTAATTTTTCTTGTGTTCGAACAATTGTTTTCCTTTTTGGACACAGAGTGTGTAGAAACTGTCCAAATGTTCTATAATATATATATATATATATATATATATATATATATATATATATATATATATATATTGTAATTTATATTTTTCTAAATTGCTCCAATTAGAAAAAAGGATGGTCAAACTTAACATATAATATCTTTACTTCCAATGAATAACTTTTACCTAATTACACACACGTGCGCGCGCACACACACACACACACACATATATATATATATATATATATATATATGGGATGCACATACGTGACTGCTGTGTAAATATATCACAGATCGTGTGAAATTTGATTTGCAATTGGATATTTACGACCAGAAAAATTCAGAGATTTATTTCTTCCCCGTGACAAAAAGACTCTGGGAACACAGTTTTTTTCCTTTACTTTTCCATAAAATCATTTTTTTTTTAAGTGTCGCCCTGTCAACATGAAGTTCATTCCCCCATAGGGAATTATATGAGAATTTCCTGCAAAATATTTTAGGAAACTTTGGAAAGATGATGAAGGAAAGCAAGAAAAACACAACAAATAAATTGTACAAATGAAATGATGATGATTATTTTTGGGAATAGCAATAATAACTCATGAATAGCTAACAGATCTGCAAATTTTTCTCCGTGTAAATAAATGAAATTTTAAAACTAATATTTTATGAAGTATCATTCAATGGGTTCCTCGAACCATAAATTCAAATATTTTATAAACAATAGGAGTAGATAGGTTCGCCTATCATCCAATTTACACTCCTTCCCGGTCTTTGGCACAGGCGTAGAGGTTTCTTCATTGAAGATTAGCTTTCCTGTTTAGGATTAAGTTTCTGGTTCGTTTTAATGTCGATTTCAACTCCTATACTTTTAACGTCTTCCTCTGAACTCTTAACTGTGAAATCTTTTTTTTTTTTTTTTCACTCTTGTCTCTTCAACAAGAGTAGATAGTTTTGCCTATCACCCAGTTCACATTCCTTCACGATCTTTTTGAACAGGATTAGATATTTATCCCCTGTTTCTTGTTTAGGATTCTTTTCTAAAGTCCTTTTCATTCTCTCTCACCCCCAGTAATTCCTTGCATCTCAATGATATTATCGCCTTTCTCGGAATAGATTGATCAAAAAAAAAGTTTTAGTTTTTAAACTTCTGCACAAATTCTTCCCATCTCTACAAAATACATGAAAACTTACCTGTTAATACTTTAGGTGTAAAAACTGTCTCTTGGCATCTCTGGTTGAGATAATGGGGTTAGCGAGTACAAAACAATGCAAAAGAAAATAAAGTGATAATAACTAGGTGCGTATTGCTGGGGACAAATGACAACAAATCCTCTCAGTTATTCAGCATTCATTTTTCTTTTTAAAATCTGTAAATGAATGATTCAAGAATGCAGTTTTACACTGCAAAATATAACCAAGTGCCAACTGCGGGGGGTGACTACCTTTCTGTGATGCATAAACTTAGAGTGAAACTATAGAAATTGAAGATGGCCAAGGCATCACTTAAATTGACTATCAAATAGAAACACGTGAGATCGAAATAAAACTACCTCCTCCAATTCTACATAGGTGTCGATAGTATCACAAAATTTGAGAAAACAGAATGTCTAAGATGAACCCAACATGTCAAGCATTAACTGGAGATGCTAAAATCAAGTAAGTATAAAAATTTAAATATGGAAGTAGTATTTTTAACAAAGGACGGGAAATGCTACACCGAAATCAGAAGGCGCTTTGGAATACAGAAAGGTGCCTTCCAAAAGCTAAGCGTAATATTAAGAAGTAAGAAAATCTCAAGAGAAATAAAAAAGAGTACTTAACTAGTATGTAATATCGGCAGGTAGGTTCAGCATTTTTTATTATTGCACTTATAAAAACAGCAGTCTGACGTTATTTTGCAGATTAAGCTAATATTAGTTTAAGGCCTCTGAAATGTAATAAAACCTATTTTCTTTTTCCATCATATATGTTGAAACATGGGTAACGGAAAGGATCTAACAAATGCTGAAAAACAGAAAATAACAAAGTTAGTTAGTGAGGGAATGTCCACATTGGTGATATTAAAGAATCCTTTTAGAGATCATCAAATGATAAAGAAGGCCTATTGAAAATATAACTAAGTTGAGAACTAGAAACAAAGTAAAAGGCGTTAAGAACTTGTCTCCTCGAGGGGAATGTAAACTCCGGCGAATTATAGTGAAAACCATTTTTGACTAGTGCCAAGGTCAAGCTGGATTTGAACAAAATGTGTAGAATACTTCGCAAATTGGGATCTGTCAAGAAATTTCCCAGGTAAACATCCTCTCAGTAAAGCAAATATTTTAAAGCGCTAAAACTGAGTCAAGAAATACATGAAAAAATAACTTTTCTAAATTAATTTTCATGGGTGAATGTCAGGTGACACACGATGGACCTGATGAACGGATTTTATTCGATGCAGAAAACGGCAAGGAGGTGACAGTGTGATGATATGGTTTGGAATTGTCAAGCAAACCATTATTGAACCATTCAAAGTTGATAAAGGAGTTAAACTGAACAGTACTAACTATTGCGGTTTCATAGACAAGACATTCTTTGAATGGTACAAGTCCAAGCCTTACAGTGAACTGTCATTTTATGCTTCTTCTCGTGTATCTAATGTTACCCATGAATTTTTGAGCGTAAACGTTTTACAGAAGAGAAACTAATATTCATCATCATCAAGTCCCGTTCTGAATACGATCGAAAACCTATAGTCACTAAGGAAGAATAAATTATATAAAGGGGACAAATAAATATGTCAGTCATGTTGTCTGATGGGAACCCATTAAAATCACTACCTTGGAAACTGAACCTGCTGAACTAAACAATTTAACAAAATAAATGGATAACAGATTGCTGACTGTTATTGAGAAGAGATTCCACTATATTAAGATGCAAATGCTTCAAAGACTTATATATGTTTGCTATAGATGTTGATCAATTGTGGATGATTTTATTACGTCGTTATTCAAGCAAAAAGTGATTTATTTTGGTTTTGCATAACTTCAGCAGTTTTTATAATAAAACCAATAACTTTAATAAAACATGTTGAAATTACCTAAAAATTTAACTCCAGCTTCATTTTGATGTCTAAATTAATTGTTTAAAATTTGACAAAATCTGTTCAAAGTAAATCCGAATTTTTGAGGTTTAAGTGATATGCTTAACTTCAGACGAACTGTATCTAAATCATTTTTATTTTATTTTTTATAAAATGTATCCAGTTTCATTTTTTAAAAAGAAAATGTAAATAAACTTTCCCTGGAATTCCGAGAATTATTGACAGTATTGCCATACACCAATGAGAATGATCGTTAAAAAGAAAACTGTTCACTTTTTTATGGAGAAAAACGAATGCAAAATTTAAAGAGCTAAGAATATATCCAGTTTATATTATATTAGTTTGTTTTTTTATTATGAGACCGGAATCTACCTACACAATAGACTCTTCCAGGCCTATATTAAGTAGGCGACATAGCACTCTAGAGAGTGATATAGTAAGCTCTGCTTACACTATCTCTGTAACCTGATGTTAATATATCTTTCTTACATCTAATCCGTGTTCCGTGTTTTACTTCTGTGGGCCCAACTTTGGCACCCACATCAGTGGCGACGAAGGATTCTAGAAACGCACTCACGGCGAAACCTAAATACCTTACCAATCCCACATCTAGAAACGCATTCGCGTCGAAAAATCGCAATACCAACAGTGGCGACAGAGAAGATTCGAGAATTTCGTTCTCACCATATCAATAGCGACAGTACTCGAAAAATACACAGAAACTCCAAGCGTTCCCACAGCAGTGTTGAACGTGAAATTAAGCTGGTATTAATACATTAGCGATTTAAAAGCTAAACACCCACCGTCTACATATATTCCAATACCAAACGCCATTGACAAACTAGCGATTCGACATCTACGGAATATCAAAGTCTGTCCAATACGAGAAAGATTTCTACACACCCACAGAAAAAAAAAAACAGTTGTTCGTAAAAAAAAAAAAAAACTAACAACACAAGATCAAGTACTACAATTATACTCAAGTTTTCGAAAAAAACTATCGAAATTTTTTTTTATGTAACTGAGTTGAACTCGGGCATAAAATTATTCTCCCCTCAAATTCACTGAGGTGAGTTTTCTTCTTTTTGTACCTCTATAAAAAAAAATACATAAGTGTGGTGAAAAATTATTCAATTACGTTAAAATTAACGGAACCACGTAAAAAAATAGCTAAACACACATAATTAGTTTAGTTTAACTATTGTCTGTCCATATTTTTTCTGTAAAAGAAAAAAAAGAAACAAATCTACCAAGAATTTTTGTGTACCTCCTCTTAGTACACGTGTTTCAAAGGAACAAAAAAAGCGCTTTCATTTTTAAATATGGAAGATTTGCAAAAAGTAGTTGCCCAAATGTTAAAACTAAATTTGGACCAGCAACAAAAATCAGAAGAAAGACAACAACAACTATTTTTGGATTTACATAAACAGCAAATGGAATTCCAAAAAATTGCGCTTCAGAATGCTGAACTACAACAGAAACAACTTAAAGAATTACTCGTAAATGTATTAAAAGGCTCAAACTCTGAAAAAGATACAATATTCCTCCAGAGTATAATTTACAATTCAATGGAAACATTTGAATACGTACCAGAGGAAGACAAAACGTTCCAGGCTTTTTACAGGCGCTACGAAGATATTTTCAACGTAGACTAAGAACAATGGCCCAGTAAAAAAAAAGGTAGTCTTCTATTGAGAAAACTAGGAACTACAGAACATAGTAGGTTCGTAGACTTCATACTACCCAAGAAAACGACTGGCTTGGATTTTTCAGAGACGATTAAGTTCCTATCGGAATTATTCAGGCCTAACACAACCTTTTTCCACAAACGTTGGAAATGCCTGAACACAGTCAAAGACAACCAGCAAGATTTTCTAAGGTTTGCAGCATCGGTGAACAAGCTCTGTAGTGATTTTAAACTAGCCGACCTGACTGCCGATGATTTTAAGTGCTTAATCTTCGCACAAGGTCTAGTATCAGCAGAAGACGCCGAAGTCAGACGACGGGTACTGACCAAGCTTGAGAACGAACAAGGATTGACTCTTCAAAAACTGGCAGAGGACTGTCAAAGGGTAATATCTGTAAAGCGTGACTCAAACACTATCGAGGAATCAGGTGTGACTCAGATTAATAAAATCAGAAGTAAGTCTACCTCCTATTCCCCTCAAAAAGACAAAAGGCAAATCTCATGTCCTAAATTACGCAGTAACCAAAACTCAAATAGATTAAAGAAACCACCCGGACCATGTTACCATTGTGGTAAATGGCATTGGATGAAATTCTGTCCAGTTAAGAACAAAAAATATTGCAAAAATTGCAATAAAAGTGGGCATACGTTAACTTCGTGCTGGTACGCCAACAGAACGAGAAAACCCAAAAATAAAATCAGGCAAGTTCAATCTGACAATATTGTCGATAGGAATTTAAGAAAATATGTAACAGTGGATATTTTCAATAAGTCCATTAAATTCCAGCTTGACTCGGGTTCTGATATTTCAACCATTAACTGGCGTACTTGGCGAAAATTGCACAAGCCGACCTTATTTAAAACGGATAAAACAGCAAAATCCGTAACTGTCGAAAATATTAACATTTTAGGCGAGGTAATACTTACAGTAACACTAAATGGAGTTACCAAAAAGCTCAAAGCCTACGTATTAAAAACTTCAGACAACTTATTTGGAACTGATTGGATAGAAAAATTCAATCTTTGGGATTGCCCAATGAGTACATTTTGTCGCAAGATACAAAGTACAACGTCCAATTTGGTAAATCTAAAAAAGGAACTCAAACAACAATTTCCCCAGGTTTTTTCTGGCGGCCTTGGGAAATGTACTAAAATGAAAGCTAAGTTCAAGGTGAAGGACGGTGCACAACCGGTATTCAAAAAGAAACGGAATGTCCCTTTCGCTGCTCTAGAGCAAATCGATAAAGAGTTAGATAGACTTGAACAAGCAGGTATTCTGTCAAAAACAGATTTCAGCGAGAGGGCAGCACCTACGGTCTACGTAAAAAAGAAGTCCAATCAAATACGAGTATGCACAGATTTTTCCACAGGGTTAAACGATGCCTTGCAAGATCACCACTATCCTCTCCCAAGCCCTGAAGAAATTTTCAATAAACTCAGTGGTGGAAAAAATGTTTCTAAAATCGACCTCTCGGACGCATACCTTCAGATAGAATTGGAAGAACAAAGTTCCAAATTGCTCTGCATAAACACCCATAGAGGGTTGTACAAATGCAACAGACTGGCTTTTGGAGTGAAGGTTGCGCCTGCAATTTTCCAGCAGGTCATGGACGCCATGCTGGGCGATCTTGACTACGCAACAGCCTATTGGATGATATACTAGTTACTAGTAAAACTACGGCAGAGCACCGGAACCATATAATAAACGTATTCGAAAAGATACAAGAATACGGATTTAAGGTTAAGGAGGCAAAGTGACTTTTTCTTACCAGAGATTAAATACTTAGGTCACATTATAAATAAAGATGGTTGTGGGCCGGGTCCAGAAAGAGCCAACGCGATCAGAAACATGCCGGCCCCAGATAACGTTCAAGCGTTACCAAGCTTAATCGGCCTAGCTAATTTTTACCAAGGGTTCATTAAGAACATGCAAAATTTGAGAGGGCTTCTAAACCAACTTTTAAAAAAGGACAAACCATGGTCATGGACCCCGGAATGCCAAGACGCATTCAAGAAGATCAAGAAAACTTCAGACTTACTTCAGACCTCTCCCTCACCCATTTCGACCCTAGTCTCGACATCATAGTCGCAAGTGATGAAAGCTCGTACGGCATAGCCGCTTGCTTATTACATAAACTGCCAGATGGTTCGCGAAAAGTTGTGGCTCACGCATCAAAATCTCTACTTCCAGCTGAGAAACAATAAATCCCAAGAGGAAAAAGTATTAAGTTTTATTTTTTTCTCTCCTTTTCAAAAAGAAAACTCTTTGGAAGGGGGGTATTGTGAGACCGGAAACTACCTACACAATAAACTCTTCCAGGCCTATATTAAGTAGGCGACATAGCACTCTAGATAGTGATATAGTAAGCTTTGCTTACACTATCTCTGTAACCTGTTGTTAATATATCTTTCTTACATCTAATCCGTGTTTTACTTCTGTGGTCCCAACTTTGGCACCAACATCAATTTTATAATAGGAAATTCTGTATAAGGTTTCATTTTTAATAAAACCAGTCGAAGCGAAAGTGATTCGAGCGTGACAGTTTGAACAAAATACAATGAATAAGTACGTTATACAGTCTTAAAATGCATCATTAAAGAAAATATAAGATTTAAACTGCGTAATATCCATTGATGAAACAAGTCTGATATAAAAGGGGGTTCAGCTGGCAATGTTCATTCACTTGGTCAGCAAAACACATTTTGATGCGTCAAACCCAATTGTTTTACGCGAAATGAGTGCAGTATACCCTCTTTTTGTTTCGCGTGAACTTAGAATTATATGGATGCAGAAAATCAACTAATTATTAAAAGCATCACATTGCTCTACAAGAAGATCTAATTTTAATTTTTTTAAGTGTTGAATTTTTATGGCATTTTATTTATAAAATTTTGCAACTTTTTTTTAAAAAGACATTTTCATACCCTATCTTACCTACATCATATTGACGACCATCCTTTTTTCCTTAAAGTGAGGCTATTTTGATATGTACTGGGAGATGCAACTCGTCGCACACCAAGTTTTAATATGCAATTATAAAATTGTCAACTTCGAAAATGTTCAAAAAGCGTCAGCTGACATTGAAATAGTCATATAATTTAAAGAGATGTGGGATAAAAATTCATTATCACATGCGAGAAAGAATTGTATCTTCATAAAGTGATCAAAAGTTTAAATACTAATTTTCTTAAAATAATTTCGAAATTAAACGAGATATTAACAACTGAAATGGAATGAAATTTCACTATTTTCACACGTTTTCACACTGTAAACTCTTAAGATCTACAAAGGACAGAAAATTGCCCTGAAAAGACACAGTACATAGAAGATGCAATGACACAGTGTCTTGACAGTTATTCCTAGTGGTCAGATAGTTATTGGTACCATTTTAGCATTACTATTTTACAATTGTCGGATCTTTTTTCCGGTTCAGCATATAGTTTAATGGAAAGGCTATATATTCCACTTGAAAAGGCTTTCTTTTCTTCTCCACAAAAATGACATCTAGCTACCTGGCTTGGATAAGAAAAAAAAATGTACATTTCAAGATTATAGAGTATCAGAGATTTCCTATTTCGACTTTTCCTCGTGCGCTCTGTTTCAAGTCACAAATTCAAGTCATGGGCGATAAACAGCAAAAACATCACTACTAATAATTGTAGTCATAGTTATAGTAGCGAGAAAAAGAGTACAAAGATTGTTTTAACCCCCTTCAGCCATCTGGTGGCTACCTCATCAATTGACACACATGAAAAAAGCACATGCTCAGAAAGTATCTGGGTTCCGATAGAAAAAGTGGAAACAATGAAAATATAAAATTCAAAGTCGTAGCCCTCATTATTAATGCATTTGGAATGCTACCGAATAACTTTACAAAACAATATTAAAAAAAAATACCAGTAATGGGCGAAAGAACCGAAAACATCGAAACGGTGGCATTATTGAAATCAGTTACTGAGGATAGTGCCGGAACATTAGGGAGATTTGCCACTTAATCTTCAGTGAAAGTCACTAGGGAAAACTCAACGACTAATAATAATAATAATAATAATAATAATAATATTAATAATAAAGAGAAAAATAAAAGAAATGGTTACCATTTCATGAATTCAATGGTCGACCACTTAATGCGCATGTATGACTTCAAATTGTTCATAAAGAACAAAAAAGAACCGGGAAGACATTTTAGCGATGGTAGGAATGGAATGCACATTAGAAAAATGAGAAATACTCATGAATATCAAAGAGTCGTGATAAAAGACGGAATTGAATTGCCAGATAACAAAACAATCGAGAACCGTTTCAAAATACCTTAAAGTAAATGAATGCAATTTCATAGCGCAGAAGGAAATGAAGTAACAAATATAAAAGGAAATTCTCATGATAATAGGAGAAATATTAGAAAACTGAACGGTAGAAATTTAATTGACTAATGTCAATGTGCTGCGCAAAACTGTACATGTAAAAAAGATATGTAAAAAGAGACATAGGAAATGAACACTGAACAGAATTTACAAATGAGCACACAAGAACAGTGAAATATCATGAAAACTGTTCATAACTGTTCAATTCATGGCACAAGGACAATAAATAGAGAAGAAAATAAATATGGGAAAGAAAAGCTTATGACAGAGGATTTAAAAGGCAAATAGAAATTATCGCAGACGAAAGGTTACGCAGAGGACATCGTAAGGAAAAAATAAAATTCTCTATTATTTTAACTTATGAGGGCCACTGAAAACAATATAGAAAACCCAGAGAAATAATAAATCATTGAATTTGTAGAGAAAAAGACGACATTGTAAAGAATACAATAATAAATATTGTTAATTGGCTCGAAACAAACGGAAAAGCATGGCAGAACAGAGTTGGGACTATCATATGTTCGGAGTTGTGCAAATGGCTTGGATTAAAATTGATGAATAAATAATATCAGAAAAAAAAACAGATTTTGTCGTCATAAGAAAAAAGGAGAAACAAAGGTTTTGATATCCAGACCGAGCAAGCAAGAAAAGCGAGTTTATATGTTATGAACAAGACAAAAAAAAAAAAATCTGTCACATCGTAGATATCGATGTATTAAAGTGACCCAAGTAAAATATCAAGGTTTCGACCAGGAAGGTTGGAAACTGGAATGCGAATGTCACCTCTATAATAATTGATGCATTTGTAACTGTATCAGAAATACGAGAGTCGAACTTGAAAGAACTGAAGTTTCGATAAATGATTGACATTAGCCCGCTCATGGTAGCCAGTGGAAAGCTGTTGGTGTCAACCTAAGTGGATTTGTGATTTAGATCTGTGGGTCATATTATACACTAATTTGAACAGACTTGTGACTTTGGGCTGTTATTGTTACAAGGTTTAACAATAACAACCAATATGTGGACATAGTGCATTTTATAATGATTGCTATGATAAACATTACAGAAAAGGACTGCACTTCAGTAGATATTGGAGTAAAGACAGAAAGGTAATAGGATGATCTACTCGAGAATATATTGAAGTATGAAAGACAAGTATGCCCATGTTAAGTAGAAAAGAAGAAATACTTCCGAGGTTATTTGAAAGAAGAAACAGAAAAAAAAAGAACAAAACCGGCATGTCACAAAATATAAAAAGAAGAAAAAAAAAAGGAAAAAGGAAAATAGTTGTTTTGGGATTGTTTGTCTCTGTGAGGATAATGAGAAAAGAGATGATTTCAAGAGACTAACTGTCATTGAAACTCTTTTTGACACAAAGCCAAACATCTGATGAGAATAGGCAAAGGAGTGAAATAAAAATCATTGTAGCCGAATATATTCCAATATATCAGAGAAGCATGAGGCTGAGATAACAGATTTAAGCCTCATGATTTATGAAGTAGTTCCCTTAGGTAGGCATGCAAGGATTCCATTAGCTGTTCTCTGACTTCATTAATAAAACTGCTCACTTGTCGAGCAGCTACTTTGATTCAGCCTAACTACTATACTCTTGCTTAGAACACCATATTTTGATCCCTTTAAAATTTCACTGTCACTTTCACTTTAACCTGATATGATGAATTTCTTTTCGACAATCAATCAGTTATGTGCCATGTGTGATACACGATTAGGCTATCATGTATCTTTCGATACATGACTGACGAGGCAGATTTTTCCCGCAGTAGTTTTCTTTCCGTTGCCATCCAAGGCTATAGGACCCGGTCTGTCCTGCTATTTACCCATAGCTGAGGGAAGAAGAAGAGGATTCACACCTTTCCCAAAGGTAGTAGAACGTACGAGAATGTAATGGATTCGACTGCAATTCGAACTCGGCTCTCCGATTCCGAACCGCTATCCATAGACATAAAAAGAAAAAAATTCACATTGGCTTGACGTTTTGTAAATTTAATGCATAATTTCGGTCTCTAATGATTTGGGTGATTTTCACTTAGACGATGATTTTTGGTGATAATTTTGAATCATCTTTAGTTGAATTATTAGACATGCTGTAGACAGCAACATGATTTTATTCCTAGTGAATGATCTGCGGTTTACTCGCAACCTTTTTTGTAGCAATTATTCCTATGTTCATAGTGACAGCTAATTTTTGTTGAACAATCTCGTTTTTCAATGCTATGGATGCATAGTTTTCCCCGGATTTTCACGGAGAATCTCAAGCAGATTCGTAATATATTTCAGTGACATGCCACTCGACAATGAGCCATAACACTCATTGTCATCGATAGACGTTTTGCAGGTTTTGAAATATTTGTAGTAAAAAAGATCTTTGCTCATAGCATTATCACGAATCTGAAGTATTCGGTGCTTTTCTGAAACAGATTCTCATTTAGCCTAAAGCAACCTATGAAGCAGAAAATCTGCAACGTACAGTATATCATTTCAGATGGCGAAGCAGTAAAGATAAATAGCTTTTCAAAATCGCCCCTGCACCAAGACACCAAGGCAGTGGTTTCTTAGCATGTGTGCTTTATGCATACTGGTAAGCAAAGGGTAGCAGCAAAAGGCTGTGGTACATTCAGTTCGCGTGAGTTGTTGAACATCCCTGAACCTTATATATAAGATGAGTTTAAATAAAATATGTGTGCATCATGATCAGCAGATGGTACCTTGATATCTAACATTGGTGATAGATTGGTCGTTATCCAATAACTATTGTTTTTTTCTTTTTCTTGCAGGTATTTCTTTGATGGACTACAGGAGTGTTCTTGTTCTGATGCAGCTGTTGATCACAAGAAAGAATAAATTGCATGTCCTTCAAAAATACTGGAAAAGCATATAGACAGAGATTGTTTAAAATTTGAAACAGGTATGCAAAACATACTGCAAAGTCAAGCTGACCAAACCAAATTTTGAAGAGGCGCGATTTTTTGGACCTAGAAATTATGAAGTTAAATTGTGAAGTCAGCTGCGAAAAAAAGATTCACAAACCATGAGGTACAAAGGAATGAACATCGAGAAAATAAAGACAATAATAGGAAAAGATACATACACTCCTATGTAAAGTAAATACTGAAACAGCGGAGGTTAAAAACCTACTGAAAGATTTTATGAGCAAATGTTTTTCAGAAATTAGATATTTTCAAAAGTAGGATAGACAAAAGTATAAATAGATGGCGGATGAAATTAGTGCAAAACATTTTTTTTAAATTTGTAAAGAAACCAAATTACTAAAAACGAGAATAAATAAATGGACATATTTGCTGTGTCCATAAAAAATAAATTAAAAAAATTAATTATAGTGTCAAAAATAATTATAACAATTATAATACTCATTAATTCACTCATTCTAAACCAATGAGAATCGACCCCACTTTTCTCCTCTACACACACAATTATGTAACATTCATAGACAAACAGTTAACACGAACAGGTTGTTAACATATGTGTGGACGCAAATTTCCCCTCCTTTTCTTTTTCAGGCAAATAATAGTAACATATCTTATCGCCAAACAAAGATTCCAGACACTTTTTGCATTTTTCCAATTCAGTTATCTGGACACTTATTGCACACATCTAAAAAAAAAAAAAACCTTCAAGAAAGACGGCTTATTCTTCTGCCGGATTCCAATCCATATTTGATCTACATTTGAGCCCAAACTCGCAATTTTACACAGTATTACTGACCCTCATTTCTCCAAGACCACGTAATGACAAGATAATAAATAATACTCTTTTTGTTGTTTGCACGTCTTGCTCTTTTTCATTTTTACATGTATTTTTTATGTATAAATTTTAGTGAGTTTATTATTATTTATTCAGAATTATAACTCTTCTACTCATTATTGACTAAATATTAAAAAAAACTAGAAAAGGAACAACTGTAGATAAACGTAACATAAGAATAAAATAGATTTCGATCAAAGAAATGAAGCTTAATGGATGCAATTGTAGAATTGCAAACATTATAAATTGTTCACAAATATTTAAATCAGTCTTTACAAACCAGTAATGGAAAGAAGAACAAATAGATGTGACTGTAATTAAATTTTTTTTGGAACAAAAAAGGTCAACATTAAATAATCTGATACACAAATTAAGCAGAATCAAAGACTAGAGATTTGGTTAAAAAAAAAAAAAAAAAAAACCAAAACGGTGATGTCTATGCATAAAGCCTTTTCACCCAACAGATAACGTCTATAGATAGGAAAAATCAAGAAGTTGGAAAAAAATTCATCAGCTTGTTTATAAAGAGATTTGAAGCTCGCACAATGAAAGAATAATGAACATATACTAATAACAGCAGTTTCAATAGAACTGACCAAAGAAGAAAGAGTAAAAAAAAAAAATCTCCCAAAGCGGATGACAAAGATGGGAATCAAAACGATTGTGCGCTATTTCAAACAAAATTGCAGATTTGATAACAGGCAGCGGAAAGTCGAAAGAATTCCTATGACTATTACTCAAAACAATTCAGTTAAAAACAATTTTATTGAAGTCAAGTAAATGTTGACTATGCAAAAATAGAGATAAGATTGACAGTCACAGTACAAACGTATGCAATAAATTGGCTCAGAAAGTATTACAAAAATAGACATAATTGGGTGGGAAATATAATCATTTTGGAAATGTTTAATCCACTAGAAGTTGATGATGTAACTAATGGGAGAAACATAAAGCAGACTAAGGCCTTCAAGTATAAAGAACGTAAAATTATCTTGGATTTAGAAAATCCAGTGTATTACACAATCCAAACACCAAATATTATAGTCAACAATTAGATGACAATTTATCCGATCGCATATAAGCGCTGACAGACTGAGGAAATATCATTTGGTCACAGTATGAATAAATTGTTGTACATGAAAGTGACGATAGTACCCATGATTACTGGTACGCTTACAAAAACCTTAGAAGAAGAATATGAAATCCAAGTAGGAATCGAAACTATCCCGACTGCAACCTTATTTAAATCAGCCTGAAAACTGTGGAGAATACTGGAGTATTGAGTGGACATTCATGATTAATGAAAGCCACCAACTCCGAATGGAGGAAAAACTGAATGAGTAGATACGCGGCTTAATAATGATAAAAGCAACAGCCACCAGCGATAAACATTGTAGCAGCAACAGGTAAAACGTTTGGAAAATGATAAAACGAACAGAGTGGGAGAAGAAAAAGCTATAAATGCTGTTGGCGAAGATATCTTGTATATTTCACAGATGATGGACAACAGATGGAATATTTAAGTATTCACCGACATTTCTTTCTTTCGTTTCAGTCTTCCTCATACCTGCAGAGAGAGAGAGAGAGAGAGAGAGAGAGAGAGAGAGAGAGAGAGAGAGAGAGAGAGAGAGAGAGAGAGAGAGAGAAATGAAGAAACAAAGTTTTAAAAAATGATAAAATAAAAACTAAAACATCTTTCCTTAGAAATCGTTTTTATTTTTGTATGTTGATGCAGGTTGATCTTTTTCCACTTTTGCATTTTTTATATTTTCCTTTGAGAAAATTTATTTCGAGATGGGCTAAGAAGCAGTCGAGGTACAACTCTTAAAAGGTGATTGCATGTGGGTCGCGGCCACCTCGGGTTTGTCACAGTCCATCATAAGATGAGGAGTGAGGGGTGACCCATCGCTTATCAGCATTCTTCTCTTTCCCAGCATGCCCATAAAACATGGCGTCTTTGCTGTCGTTTCCTGTGCATAATTCTTATAAGTTTTTTATGGGTTAACCTGACTTTTTCCTGCGTTTCATTTTTTTATCAACGGAAAACAAAGAAAAAGTGAGAAAATCGAAATGGATGACAAAAATTAAGGACAACAAAATGGTACATATTGCATAGATGCGCATCAGCAGCGCATATTAACGCGCATACTTATCCACACACATATATCTGTATAAGAGCCAGTAGAGGGAGAGAGAGAGAGAGAGACAGAGAAGAGAGACAGAGCACTATAGAAAGGCAGGGATGCACAAATATAGAACGAATACAATGCCTCTATACAGTCATACATAAATATATAGTAGACACTTACCTCAAAGGATTGGTTAGCATGCTAATTTTACAATATATTGCTTGGAAGCTCGATTTTCATTGTCTATTCCGCTATTATGTAATTATGCTATAAAAAACATTCTATGTGGCTATGTTGTGAGCTTGCCGTAATGCAATTGTTAAATTAATCTCGCAGTCGATTACTAGTAAACACGATCCTCAGTGATTTCGGAAATTGTATAAGCGGCGGTTAACAGACTAGTGTCGATAGTCACGATAATTTAATAAATTTGATTTTCACTGGATGCACGACAACACGAACCATGTTTAGTAAATATTTATATCGAGTGCTTCCCGTAGAGAATTGGGTAGCAAATAAGTCTCCCAATCATTTAATAATGATTCTATCTACTTTTCGTAATCTAATGTTACACTTAAATAATTGCATACGCATACAGAATCACTTAGTTTACAGTAGTAATGACTGAACGATACATCAGTGAAAGACGCAAAATTCTATAGAGCAAGCTTGACACACAAGATTTGTTTGTTAATTCCTCAAAAGGCGGAACAGTATTGTACCCCTGTTTCAAACTAGCTATATCTTAGTCAATTTAAATGAAAATTTCAGTACATATTCATTATTTACTTTTATAGTGACTTTTGGTTAGTATTATTATTAGTAAAAAAAAAAAAAAAAAAAAAGAAAGAAAAAGAGATCCTCTTTAATAAATGACCCCGGAATAAAAAATGATTTTACCGAGATATAGTAGCCTCTTAATTGATTTAAAAAAACTGTTCAGAAAAAAAAATTACAATTTAAAAAAATAATCGCTACTGAAATTAGCACTTCTGCTCCCCTTCCCAGTAGGCATGGGGCCCCACGCGGTTGAGACGTTCGGGGGAGTAAGCACTGTCCCTGTCGATTTTTATAGTTGATGACTGACAATATGACGTAGGTAGAAAAAAAGTAAAATGTACAAAAAGCAAAAAAAAAAAAACGTTGCCGAAACTAACCCTTTTGGGGTTCCAGCCTCGTTGGGGATTCCTGCGTAGTATGCACCGCACCGGCCATGCAGATACACGATGCATATTATTAGAAGATGACTGGCAATGCAATGTCAGCTTAAGAATAATTTTAAAAAATGGCGCGTGGCCTCAACAGAGCCTAAAAACGCGCTCCCCGGTTGGGGGTAAGACTCGCCGGCCCTGTGCGCAGTGCTTGAAGACATGCACAAGGCCTACAGACACGATTTAGCTTTTCAAAATTAGGAATGCGGGTGTTTTCTTTTTTCATTGGTAAAAAAAAATGTCTTTTGTCTCGCTTGTGTTACTTGTTCAACGTACGAAAACAGACTTATTTTTTTTAAATTTATCTAAGACACTAGCAGATATAGAATCGTAGAGGTCCCAACGAGATATGTGCATCCCTTCAATAGGTAACTGTACTTTGTTTTATCAAGTCTACAGAAATCAAATTGGTAACAGTCCAGTTTGACTATAGTAATGGTTTCCATGACGGAAAAAGAAGATACCGGTTCAATTCATGTTGGGAAGCACATTTTCTTTGGTGGCGCTTCTTGGTTTAGGCCGGTCGGTGTTAATTCCACTGTTTAAGAAAATAAAAACTCTAGTTTTCGAAGAATCCACTTAAAACTGAAAATTACTTACTTTTTTCCAAACTAAATTACTAGCACACTTCGGATCTGAGGTACTTTTCCTGAATAGTTTTATCATATATTCACTAATAATAATAATAATAATAATAATAATAATAATAATAATAATAATAATGAGAATGTACCAAGAGTAATCGGAGCATTAGGCCTCGTGAGAAAAGGAATGGACAATTTTACTAACAGTGTCCCAGGTAACATCAACATACAAGAGTGTGGTACAAAACCTTTGATATATATATATATATATATATATATATATATATAATATTAAAATTCTAATCTTGTATGCACCGTGTGCGATAAGTAAATTTTCGCCATTTTATATTTTTAATTTCGCGCATATGCGTTGTTCATTTTGATTTTGTCGACTGCATATTATAGTATGGTCAGTTGGGCACTGTTTGTGAGAAGAAGAGCACCATGACGTAATTCACTCAGCCAGGAATTTGGGAAGGAGATGCTGTACGGCCTGGCATTCGAGCCGGAAGCTCAAATACAAACACTTCAGAGTGGTTGACGCCAATCTGAGGACAGTTCAGATGATTCGGAAAGAGTTCGATGATATGTCATGTTAACATAATGGTGTTTGGAGTGATCAATAGTGATGGCGACGTTATGCCTCCATTCATCTACCTACAGGGCCTCAAACTCAACATTAAGTCCTACATAATCTGCCTTGAGGAAGTAGTGCTGCTCTGGGTTAAGAGGGTGCTACTGGAAGACCTTATGTCTGGCAACAGAACCCTGTACCATGCCACACAAGCAGGAGAATTTCTGCAACCATATTACCCCTTACAACTGACCATATAACTCCTCAGATTACAACCTCTTGATTATGCGTGGGGTGCAGTTGAGCAAGAGACCAACAAAATTTCTTGCAACATCAAAGAGACAGAATTCATTAATTTAAACAAGCAGACCGTCCATAAGAGGTGCTGCACATTCCGAGGTCATTTGGAGGCCACAGTTGAAACCGAATGCGATTTTATTGAATAAAATTACTCTTTAGTATTTCATGATATTTTTGTGCAATTTTGGTAAATATATCTGTTAAAATGAGACGTCAGTGTTATTTTCATTTTTGCGTCATTTAGGCGACAGTTCATCCATCGCAGATTGTCTGTATGTTTGTTTGTCCCTGAAATACAGCTTAACCAATAAATACCCCAACTAATTTAAGAGCAGTGCCAAATTTCATTAAAATTAGAGGATGGGATTCTTGAGTCAGTGCCGTTTTTCTGTTTTAACGGCATTTTTAACAGGAAATTCAGTATTCGTTTTCAATACAAATTCTTATATCAACTTGCGTATATAAAGAAAGACTTGTATATTATATTCCAACTATTATGTATGAAAAATAATAAACATTTATAATGCATCATAACAACATTATTAAATAAATTTTAATATATATAACACAACATATATTTATATAATTAACTACACTGGACCTGATTTTATAAACAAATATCCCTGATGTTTGGTAACTATTTAATAGATGAAGACTCTATCCGGGCGTCTCATAGTAAGATGTAATCTGTGTAGCTAGAAAATTGGGTCAGACGACTTGAAGATTAATAAATAATTAAACAGATGTATGCTGGTTTACCGCCGTTACGTATCATGAAATTAATGTGAGGAAAAAACAAGTATGTCTAATAAAATCATATAATTATTATTTTGAAAAGATTACATAAAAAAAATGGAAACTATGTACACAAAAAGGAGGCAGTCATACTTTGTTATTTCAATAAAAATGAATATCCTTTAAGTAAACAATTGCTGTTTGTTTTTTTAAATGACCTTCACCTACGTTTAAGTGAAATGTTTCCACCTTCTGACCAATTAAGCATTAATCATAGAATTAATATATGAATTGTTAAAACTTTTAAATATATTTCAATGATATATTAATAATTTTAATATATTGAAAGTTTTTTCTTTTATTCTGTGTATCAGGGAATTGCATTTTTTTCAAAATTCTGAATTTATTAATTTGTTATTGCGTTTGATCTAAGTAATATTGCATAATGTTAGTAATGATAATTGTTACAATAACTAATTTGCAATAGTAGTTAAAATATGTGTAATTAATAATAAAAGTGATAATATTGTTACCTCATCATTTTGTATCATGAATTTTTGGGTGGTTACACACACATATATATATATAATATTGTATAATAATTTAGTTAATATTGATAATTTTCCTTTTAAATACAGTCTACAGCTAAAAAAAAATAATTTAATTTCGTGAAATGTAGACTGGGGTTGGAAGAAAAATTATCAATATTAACTTTAAATAATCAAATTAAATTATTAAATAAGAAAAATGAAATAATGGGTCGATGCCGACATATTAACAAATATTTACTTTGTTATTTTAATAATAATATGACATAATAAATAAATTAAAATATTAATTAAAAATATTAACTAAAATATTAAAATTTAATTAATAATATAACATGACATACCAACTTCTATATAAATTATTTTAATTTCGAAGAAAATTTTATTTCGAAGAACTGGAAGAAAAATCTAGAGCGGAAAAACTGAAAGACGTAAAAAAAAGTAAAATTTCATTAATGTGCACGTGTAAAAGAACGTTACATTCATGAATACGCACGTGTACAAAATGGAGTAAAAAAGCATTAAAAAAGACGCGAAAGAAATTGAAAAAAAAAAAAGAAAAATTGGAAAAACCGTTTCAAACCACAATCCGTGAAGAATGGAAATTTTACCAAGAAACTTCGAAGTCGGGATAAAAAGATATTTAAAAGTCATCTTTTCATATATTATTAACATTCTATTTTTAATATTATTTTAATATTTTTTATATTGAACACTAAATATAGAAATATCTGCTGTTTCTTAAATCATATATATATATATATATATATATATATATATATATATATATATATATATATGTATGTATGTATGTATGTATGTATGTATGTGTGTGTATGTGTGTGTGAATATTAATGTTTATTTATTAACATATAGGCAATTTTATTTGTCTAATTAAGTTCCTATATACTCCGACTTATATATACATGATGTTAAATATGTATTCATTTTTGATGGCGCACTGATTACCAAAATATGGCTGTTCCCGATGAGTTGAAAAGTCTAAAAAGACTTTCTACATTTACATTATATACCCAATATGACATTTTTATGCCAGTTGATGCTGTGACAATAGAATTGATATTAACCAGCTAATGTAGGTAAAATATTCAGTATATACTTATATTAATATGAGCTATATACCATGTGAATTTCAGTACATAAAATCTCTCCTCATTAAAATTATCGATAACATGTTTTGGCAGGAGTCAAGTTTTATTATGCAACTAACTGCAACATAAATTTCATTTTTAAATAAATTCAGAAGATAAAGGCAACGGATACATTCTTTTTTTAGCACAATACTCAATAATTTTTATTATTTTAAATGTTAATATGGAATCATTGACATTTTATATACTTCATCAGTTATTCATTTATTAAAGTTATTGACATTTCTACTGTTTTGAGTAGTTGCAATATATTTCCCATTTTTATAGTCATCTCTTACAATGATGAATCACAAGTCTCCTGTTGGATTACTATCTTAATGTATTCGTATCTGTTTCTTTAATTTGGTCATTTTGAAACGTTTTTGTCAAAAGTTAGCTTTGAAGAATGTGAAGAAGCATTATATTGCATGAATATGTTTTTAGCATAAAGCTTCTTCGTTGTGACTCAAAAAAGCAAAATGTCTTATCCAATAACTTACAATAATTCTTTGAATTAACAATTAAGTGACATAATTTTATTGCCTACAATACAAACCCTAAATATTACTCTAAGTTCAGCGAAATTCTCATACGAAGTTGTTGAGTATTTTCATGAAAGATACAACCTCGAGTCCAGCCTTCGGTTCCAACGAACTCAATTTTACATTTATCACAAAAAAGTACTGTTGAGAAATTTGTTTTAATGTATTTCCCACCCAACTTTTTCTTTGTGATGTTTACAAGATGACAGCTTGGTTGCATAGATTACACAAAAGCGTTTGATAAGGAATGGCACAAATATCTATTTGAACTGCTAGAAATGTTTTTCATTTATTCAGGAAGGATAGTAGAATAACCCAGAACTTTGTATTGCATACGGATAGAAAGAGAAGTGAGTGGGTAAACAAAAATAGAGATGTGGATTTATTCAACCTTTACAGTGAGACAATCATAAGAGAAAGAGAAACCTTATTTGGATTTAGTATCGGTTAACAGTATAAGGCGTGCAGATGACATTGTTGATGGCAGACACAAAAATTAAACTGCCGGGCATCCTAGATAAGGTAGTAAAGGAAAACAAGAATAAAGGACTAAACATCAATTGGGAAATGATAAAATGTACGGTTGTTAGCAAAAGAAAAAACACAATGTGAGCTATGAATTGCAGATGTTATAATTAAACAAGTATAGAAGTTCAAATAACTAGAAGATGGAACAGGTGACACTAAAACCCAAAGGCCAATTGGAATAACCAAAGATACATCATCAAAGTATTAAGAAGTGGGAAAATTAGGGAAAAAAAAAAGACTGCTGAACTGCTATGTAATATCAATACATCTATTTGGAAGTGAAAGCTGTCGAATTGAGGTAACAAATGTGATTCTACAGAATGATGTTTAGAATACCATCGACAGAGTATATAAACATTGAGGAATTTTTAAGAAAAATAGAAACAGAAAAGACAATTATGCTTAGAATTAGAAAGTTGAAATTTCTAGAATACACAATAAGTGAAGAGGGCTTGGAGATTTTAATGCATATAGAAGGCAAGAGTGACAGAAAATCAGAGAGTAAACTAAATTAACGAGTAAACTAAATTAACATGTAAATGATTTGCAGAACGGGAAATGAGTAAAAAAGACAAAAGGAAAGGAAGCTGTAGAGAGCCATGAAGGTTTAAATTGCGAATATATGTAGGTATGGACGGACGTGAAGACGAAAAAATCAATCATTCATACAAATAATGTAACATTATTAAATATATTTTCTTAACAGTTTTGCTTGTCTCATTGATGTCACAAGGAAAAGCTTGATGATGGCTGACAGACAGAAGAGGAGATGAAATGAAGAAGAGCAGTAAACAATAACTTTAGCGGTTCTTTTGTAGTGTAATGCTTGCTTGTGTCGCAATAAAATAGCAGTTCGTTATTAATTCGTCGTGTATTGCTTTCCTTTTGTTTGAAGAAAGACATTCATAATGATTATCTTTTCCAAAAGCAAACATTACTTCGCGGAAAAGAGCAACACTTGACTTGTATATTAATTATTATCCAATTCTTCTAAATGCTACATAGCACTGAGACGGACTGAGAGGGAGGCATTTAAGAAAGAAAAATATTCACACCGAATTGATTATTGCTATTATTACACTTGTTTTGAACAAATACATTTAATGGATCTTGCTATTTTCAACAAAATAATTTGAAAAATACTTCTTTTTTAGGAAAAAAAGATTTGCATAATATATATAGTATAACTTATAGTCAATTTACATTGAAAGCACAGAGTTTCTCATCTGATCAGAGATAAGGCAATACCACGTGGTATAATAGTTAGCAAGCTTGTCTTGCGACATCACTTACGACTGAATAGCAAGTTCGAATCTCACTTAATGCTCGTGGTCTTGTGCCACATTTAAGCTATGCTTAGTAAATCAGTATTAAGGGCATTTCGACGATGAAATGGTTAGCAAGCTTGTTTCGTTAGATCAATTATGACTAAGTAGTAAGTTCGATCCTCACTTTTGGCCTTACGCTTAGTAAATCGCCACTTAGGAACACTAGGCATTTTAAGCAGATTGTGGCTTTGTGTCAGGCACAGAAGCAACTGGGAAATAAATATAATAATATTGATGGTTCAAAGATATCGTGCAAATGCATACCCTGTATGGAATCAATACCCTAAATACATGAATAGCAACCATTGAAAAAAATCTGTACACAACATTATCCGGGGAAAATCTCTAACCAAATACGGATGAATAATTACTGAAAAGTATTCAGCCTGATCGAGTCTTCCAAATCTAACAAATCATTAGAATTTTGAAAGGAAAGAATTTTTTGTTGTACCGAGAGCTTTTCAGTATCCCCCTATGTAAGTGTGAGCGTGACAGAAAGAATAGATTGATAGATCAATCGGATTTTAGATAAATGAGTTTGCAAGTAGAAATCTTCGTAAAACTGACAGGTAACTAATTCTATAAATGTCGAAGAGTATAATTTCAAATTTGCTCAGCAAATTGAACAAACGGTGGTGAAAACAGAAACTGGCAAAGAAAAGAAAAAGAAGCCGACAACTCGGCAGCAAGAAAAAGATGAAAATGGCAAATATAAAAGATGGAGAGATAGAGACATTAAGGAGGAAAGAAAAAGAATAATTGTGTAAAGAATGAAATTAAACTTAACAGGAGTCACGTTAAAGCGGATTAAAGGAGACTATAACAAATAGGAAAGAGGCAAAGAGAGAGCGCAGACAGAAAGATATGGATAATTAAAATAGACGAAAAGGGAGTAAGAAGAGAAAGACAGAAGAGTGAAAAAGAGAGAGAGAGAGAGAGAGTGGGACTACCGATCAGGAGACAGAATAGAAAATCAGCAAGTTGTGTCGATTTTCCCTGTTCAATTATTTTACTTTTTTTCTATTTTTATTTATTTTGTCATTGGCCTCATAAATATTCAATTTGTTCTGCCAATCGGAATGTTGGTCGCTTGAGAGGCAAATTTCAATGTTTACATAATGTCGTTTTCTCTCACTTCACACTTGACTGTCATCGTAACCATCGCCACTGGCACCAACATTACCGATGGTGGCACCGTCGCCGGATAGTTTCCTGACGTGACTATATTCAGTAATCAAATGTTACAAAAAATAAATAAATGAAAAAAACAAAAATAAATAAATAAAAACAGAAAAACAACTTACGGTATATAAATCAATAGATTAACAGACACACATATGCGCGTCATCAGCACAGTCTTCTAATTATAATATTTTTTCAAATTTTTAATGGACTATTCATTACGGATGATGATTTGAAAACTACAACAGATGCACGGATATTTTTGCATAATATCTATGTAGAACTGCGCGCGCGCTCGCGTGTGTGTGTGTGTGTGTGTGTGTAGAAAAATTAATGACCATGTGGAAAAAATGTTCCCACCATTCTTCTGGTACAAAAAAATAATTTATATCATTTTCTTTATATATATATATATATATATATATATATATATATATATATATATTGAAGTTTTTGGCTCTTGTTTTGAAACATGAGAACTCTTATGTAGCGTGTTGGAATCATATTTTTAAATAAATAATTATATTTATGCTCTACTTTTGTATCGAGCACTATTTAAAAAAAATAATTACTAAAGAACTTTGGATTATTTACCTAACGAGTTCTTTCCTATTTTCTATATATTTTTCACACACACACACACACACACACACACACACACACACACACACACACACACACATACACACATACATACACACACACACACACAGATATATATATATATATATATATATATACATGCCAGAGTAAATGATAAGGCACCAGAAGTGTGAAAACAAAATTGCAACTTTTGTAATAATCTTATAACATGTATATGTTATACATTTGAATAAATATTATTAGCTCTACTCGGTATTGAGCGCTCTTTTAAAAATAGTGTTTTTGGTTATTCGAATTTATTCCATGTGTACCAGCTCTGTACTTCTGTGTGTGTGTGTATACACACACACACACAAACAGAAGTACAGAGTGTGTGTGTGTATATACAAACACATACACATACACACAAGTATATATATATATATATATATATATATATATATATATATATATATATATATATATATATATATATATAACTATTACTATAAACAAGTAGCCGAAAGAAAAAAAATCGGGATTTAAACCTGAAATGCACAGAGTTATCAAATATAATCTATACTACTTTTTTGACTACTTAAACAAACAATTGATAAAATAAATGGCAGTAGAAAAATTAATAAATTTAACTTTAGATAAGCAAAAACAGAAAGTAAAATTAAGAAAGACGATTTTTAAGCGAATTGTACCAACTCAAAAATAGAGAAAAATATATAACGAAATAATCGTACATAGATAAAGAATAAGACAAAAATCGAAAAGTTTGTTAATAATAAAAGATAGCAGATAGAAAAATGAAGATATAAATCAGCTAAGCCTAAAGTACTCGGAGATTATGAAGTCATTTAAATTATAACATACAATAAAATAATTAATAATTTATTTTTCAAAAAAATTGAAAAATATAAGAATAAACAATATATATATATAAAACTTGAAATAAAAACAACAATCGTTATGTATATAGTATGAAATAATAAAAAATAATCATTGTAAATTATATCAAATTATTATATAACTATATTAAACAGGATATTTAATTGGTACCCGTGCTTGAATATACATCTCTTTTATAAACAGTGAATTTAATGTCTACTGGCTTTGACACTGAAAGCCTTAGTAAAAAAAGTGGACTCTTAACAAGAATCTAACATGTATTTTCTTTTTTAATCAGGGAAGCCATTTTCAAAGAAATGCACATCTCTTGTTGGGACATTTCGATTACCTATAATTGTTAATTTTATTTTCGAACACGAAATGCAAACGAAGTAATTTTAAAACAATTAATGATTCTTTTTTTAACCCGATATTTCTTATTTCTACAAACGTTATATTTAGTGAATACACGTGTTGAAGTAGGTATCATTTGAAATCCATGACTACGAGCCTTGAGATCCAAGTTCATACTAATGAAAATGTGTCTCTCGACAGTAATGCGTTTTCTTTTTAGTCCGAGAAACTATATATTTATATTGAAACGCTACAACTATGTGCTAGAAATAAATATGTGTGTGCCTGTACATTCATATACACTAAATAACTGCCGTAAATGGTACATTGGACGTGAAAATTACCTAAAATGTAACAAAACACATTTTAAAAACTTTGAGCTTAACGTTTTTCCAAGAAAAGTGAGGAGGAACCATTTTAAAATAACAAATAAATGACGTTAATTATACTATTAGGTTGATTCAAAAATAATGTCGTTTTCTCACATAGTAACATATGTAAGAAAACGACATTATTTTTGCACCAACCTAATATTTTTTAACGTTTTAAGTTTATCATGTAACTGGAAAAAGAAAACTTTTCCACATCAATCTGAAAAAGTAATTGTGATTTTTTAATCACAATTACAAGAATTCATTTAGAATTTTCAGATTAAAAGTAAAACAATCTGTAAATATCAATCATTAGTTCTAAAAATTGAAACATTATTAATCTGAGTAAGGATAGAAAATATTTCTACTGACATTGGTATCGAACTTTCTTTATTTAAACAGATTTGTTACACGTGGAATGCTCTCAAAATTACTCAGATTGCGCTAGTCTCATTGTCAGTAGCAAATGACAAACAGTTTACCTCTTATTAAAATTGGCATCGTCATTTCATCATTATAATCTGCCATACTACTAAAAATATTTTCAGGTAGTATTGCAAAATATATTAATCAGTCAGAATGAAAATATAGCCTACAAAATAACTGTCCGTTATAGTTTGTTTCATTTAAGATAGTCTTAAGTGTGAAATAACCCTGGCCGATGTCAGCTTACTTCATAAAACAATGCAAATATTTTGTTAATGGAAAGTATAATAAAGCAAGTAAAGTAATTTATGTTTACATTTTAAGAGAATTATAAATTCCAACCAGCAAATTTAAATAGAGACATGTTAGTCGGTGTGAATTCTGACCACTCAACTTTAATTTTCCAAAAGAAAAACATTCGAATCAGATAATTAGTTGATTTTATTCATTCTTCTCAACTACAATAGTAAATCAAATAAAAATCAAACGTTAATAAAAGATGATTTTGATTGTCAATGTTATACTCTTTATTGCGTAAAGGTTGGGGAGGTAAATACGGGAAAATATGTTTGCTTATCATAAAAATTGACAAAAGGACTGTGAATGAATTCGTTGATATTTCCATATTTATTCCTATCATCCACATTTCTCATCCGGATTTACAAAAGTAGATGCATGCAAAAGAAGTAAAGAAAATAGCATTAAATAAGAACGGGGGTTGCAAAGGGGGTGTGTGTGAATAGAATAAAACAAAACGCGGAGAAATCAAGATGCGAAGAGAATGATATGTAATGAAATCAGAAAGCAGATGGAAAGCATTTAGAAAAGTATTATTGTAATTGTGTTCAAAAGCTTTTCTTATTAACTGATGTAGAAATAAAACACGAGTGAAGATGCATGAGAAACGTAGGGAAATTACATAATGATAAAATTTTGATGTTATATAGATAAAAATAATGTTTAAATTTCTTAGAGGAATCATCGTCATTATAATTAATGTTGAGTAACATATAATTTATCTCATTGTTGCGTGTTATCGCAACAATAATCCTCTTATTTATCTGGACATTTTCAATTGAAGCCTTATTATTTCTAGTTTTAACGATTTACTGTTTTATACAATCTTTTTTTCAAGTCTGAGACAAAGAAAGTTTTTACTTAGAAGGTTATTGAACATAGTCGATTAAAAGAGATTTTCTTAACACGTTCAAGGTGCTAATGAACACAATTTCAGATAGTGATGGGTTTCCAGGGATTTTCTTAATGTTTACATTCTTTTTAATCATTCCTAGTGCTCCTATTATCACTGTAATAACGGTTGTGTTTATATGCCCCATTCTTGCAATTTCTATTTCCAGATTCTTATATTTTGAAAGTTTGTCAAATTCATTATCTGGGATGTTTTTTTATAAGATGTGATGATCATGTCTCTAAGATAACACTTATGGTTTTTTGAAGGTTTTTTATCATCATCATAATTATTATTATAGCTAGTATATTAGATTGTACAGTGCGGTCAGTATCTATAGTGAAGTCCTAGATCATTGGATCATTTCCATCTTCTGTTACGGGTGGTGGTTTGTGTTCATGCTATTTTGCTTCATGAGGAAAATTATAATGTTGGCATATCTTCGAACGCATGTTTTCTTCCTACCCTGTCATGCCTCTGTTTAATTTTTTTTAGTGATACTAGGTTAGAGCACTCAGATATTAGATAGTCAATATTTTCTTCAGTATTTGGACAAATGGGACGTTTTGGAGTTCTGTCCCATTCATTAAAATATATGCCTGGCCTGATCTTATCAACAGATTTTGATCTTGAGTGATTAGGATGAATAAAAAATATTTCTGGTTTCAACTCAGAGATTATTAATATTATAATGCTTTCTATTCAATATAATCTCTTATCTTGTCTGTACTTGAGACCTAGTGTAAGGCAAGATAGTAAATATTTATATCCTCTTTGCACACATTTCGATGTTAAATGATACTCAACATATACATTATTTATATTTTCTTTATATTGATATTACTCTGAGCAGATAAGCAGTTCTATACAGTATAACTTTTGAAAAATCTCTCAGAAATAGGCACTGGCATGGATCTCATTAATCTTTTTGTGTATTCCTTTTCTTGATCGCACCCAAAGTTCCAATCACTTTTGATATAACAGTGGTTTTATAATGTCACTTTTTTCAGTTCCAATTTCATCATATTTTTTCATAATCTTTAAGAGATATATTTGTATCTGATGGCAATGTGAATATGAGAAACTATTTTTGGCCTGTAGTCTTTAATCACTGTCTCTTCTATATTAGCTTTTATACATCTATCAGTAATAATAGTAAAGTCCTAATAGGAATTTAACTGGTTCAGTGTGATGTTCATGCCATTTTTCAACATGTAACACATTGCAATATTGACATATCTTCTAATTAGTATACTGTTGAGATTTGCATTCATTTGATGTCAAGGTTGGACAATCAGACACTAAGTGATCACTAGACATGTTGTTTACATAATCAACATATTAGGTCAACATTGTTCTTTATTATGTTTGTAAACCATTATAATTGCCCCCATCTCTGCTTTTAGGCTTGCATTCTTCAGTCATTGATGGGTTCTGCATTCATCCATATTCATATCATTACTTCTCAGTGCATATTGATCATGTAAAGATTTTTTCTTTCTAGCTGTTCCTTTTTTAAATTGTTTAACCTCTTACATCTTAGCATATATATTTTTAAAAATAATTTTAGCTTTTTAATTTTTAAAATTTTTTCTTGTGGCTGTTAACTTGTATCATCTTATAAGATGTCTCTAAATATTTTAAAACCAGTAATTGTTTGCAGATCAACTAAATTGTTATTATTATTATTATTATTATTGTTTTATTTCCTTTGGTTTCTGGTGTATACTCATTCCTTTCTGGGTCCCAACCAGGGATCTAAGGTCAGAAATGGCATCATGACATTTTCCACTGAGCAGTTTTAAAAATTTTGCATAGATAAAGCCCTTCGTAAGGTGTGGGCTGTAATTGCGAGCAAAATTTGTTGTATTTCATTAAGGCATGGGCTATCAGGGATTCCTTCAGTGAGTCTATTAAAATCTTTTCCAATCAATCTGAGGGCTCTAACTACAACTGGATTTGTTAATGTCCTCTTTGTCACATTTTTGAGATTTCAATTTCAAGGTCCTTGTATTTTTACAGTTTTTTTGAAGATCTTCAAAGATACATTGTAGTCTGCAAGAACAGCCATGTCAATAGAAAGGCACATTTTGTCTTTGCAGTCTCTAATCACAATGTCAGGAAGATTAGTTTTGATTGTTCTGTCTGTGTATTATTATTATTATTATTATTATTATTATTATTATTATTATTATTATTATTTATGTATTTCAATTCCCTACCAAATATTCTGATGGTCATTGCAGAGGACTGAATAATAGCATATTCATCCTTTTGTAGCAGATTGCAACAACACTGTGATCTGTACAGTTTCAACCATTTCTTGGATTTCCAACTCATCCAATCTTGATTCCATGTTTTTTTTGGTTTTTTTTGGCATTGTTTCATAGTGAATCTACTATTATGATGACTCATCACTAATCATTTTTCTGCTCTGCTCACAATTTTAGAGAAAGCAGTTTCACTTTTTTAGCAGTTGAATTATTGTTGATTTTATTGTACTTGATAAATTTTACTCTTTCAAGGAACAGAGTGATGTGGTAATTAGCGATCTGTACCTTAAGAGGTGTCAAGTTAGATATACATTATGATATCCCAACACAAGATTAAGAAAAAAATGTAATAAAGTAATAGAAAATGAAAAATGTGTGGATGGATTACAAAACATAATAAAATAAATGTATATTAATACAGAGTGTTGTGATAAAATACGACAATAATAAGATGGTGTAAAACTAGTAGTAAAATAATCATGAAAGTGGAGTGTGTATTGAATCATTGATAAAAGAAAAAAACAATAAAAGAGAAGAAAACTATTAACAAAATAATAGTAATAATGAAGAAAGACTTGGAGAATTGTGAGGAAAAGCAACAATAATAAGATGGTGTCAAAATAGTAATTAAACATTTTTAATGAAAAGTTTATTCACACAATGAATTATGATAAAAGTAAAAATTATAACATGGATTAATAGAGTAATAAAATCATAGAAATATGGGAGGATGAATTGATCCATAATATTCAAACAAATCAACAACAAAAAAACAAAAAAAACAGTGAAAATAAATGATAAAAGCATAATAGTGAAGATATCTGCATGGAAGAAGCTGTGGTCTGAGGTGTCTGAAACAGACTTTAAAAGAATTAAACCAGAAGCAGCAGTGATGGAGGAGAGTGTGTCTTTTGGCAAATCCATGGGCCTGGACATGGATAAAGGCAGCATCAACAAGCTCATTGAGGAGCACTCTGAGAAACTGACAATAGAGGAGCTTAAGGAGCATACAAATGCAGCAGCACATGGAGCTTTTGCAGGAAATAGGTGACATGGAAGAGGCGGAGAAGATTATTTCTATAAGTGAGTTGAAGGAAATGTTAGTAATGAGAGAAACTTTCAGACTTTATAAAAAAGAAACACCCAGAAAAAGTTGCAACGGTGCATGCAACGTCGCTATTAGATGACACTTGGCTAACTCATTCCAAAAACATTTTGAAAAGGAGGATGAAACAGAGACTATTGGACATGTTTTTATCGAAAACCCCTGCAGGTGAAAGTAAGGAAGGCATGGTAAAAAGGGCAAAAATCAGATAATAAGATTCAGTTAATCAGTTCAGCCTTTCCCCTCCATCTCCGTCAGCATCTTTAAGTTGTCTGATCAAAAAAGGTAAAAAAACCCAATAAAACCAATTTATTGTAGTACATTCTATTGTATTGTGTTTTTATACAATATTCATTATTTATAAGTACATTTTTCTTATTTAAAAACATGTAATAAAAAAAATCCGTTTTTTTGTTTTTTTGGAAGGTCCAGAACGGATTAATGCCATTTCAATTCATTTCAATAGGGAAAATTGATTTGAGATACATTTAATTAGAGTTATAAGCTCTGTGATGGAATGAATTAAACTTATAAGTCAGGGTACCACTGTAATAATAATGATTTAAAAAGCACCTTGTACTAAAAAGACTTATATGGCCAATATGCACTCAGAACAATTCAAATGTAGATAAACAAAACCCATCAGTAGCTGAAGAGTGCAAGGATACAAGCAGAGAAAGTCATTTATAATGGCTGCACAGTACCAAAGCCAATTCAGCAGGAATTATCAGACAAGCATAATAAAAATTAGTGCTAACCTAATATGCAGATTATGTAAACAACGTAAGTCTAGTTACCACTTAGTGTCTGGTTGAAAGAATATAATGTTCAATAGTATATTAATTGGAAAATATGTCAGTATTGCAGTGAAGTACATGCTGAAAAATTATATGAATATCACATAAAACCAGTCACAGAAGGCCATGAGATCACTACTACTCTCCAGAACTTTATTATTCATACAGACATATACTGATTAAAAACTACAAACAAAAATGACATGCTTATATATACAGTTTACTATGCTTATGATATAGGTATTCATAGTTGGGATAAGAATGATGTTGAACAAAACAAAATCAACATCCTCTACCAAGTGTTCCAAGAAATAAAACTCAAGATAAATCTTTTCAAAACAGAACCTGTGACTGAAAATGGGAATAAAAGCAGTGATCGCACCAATTCTGAATCCATCATAAAATTCAAAATGAAAAATTTGTAAATACTAAACACTTTGAATACCTTGATGTATGAATCTTTTATAACAAATTTAGTATAGGAGATAAAGAAATTAAACACAGAATAAGCTGTGCTAGGGGTAGTTTTACACAATACTACAAGTTGCTATAAAACTAAATGGATAGCATGTAACTTGAAGAGAGGATAATAACATAATCAATATGCTGATGTCCAACACTGCATCAAAGAAAAGGTAAGGAAGGAAGGAAGCCTCCATAAATACTGGAAATAGTGATAACAATTATTAGATTTGAGAAACCCATTTCCTTGAAAAATTGTTTTAACAGAAAGATTATATAAATTTCAACTAAGAGTAGCACTGGCTGCTCAGTCAACGAATGCTGAATAAGGAAATGGTTAATATTTACCATTAACCATTACCATTGTCTTCAGATCAAAATATATCTGTTAAAAATATGAAAAGATAAGTGACTATAAGGAGTATGAAATTGCAAAAATGTGTCATGTTAAATCTATTGCTATGCATATAATAATTGGGGCCCTGGATATAATTCTAAATAATACAGATAAGAGGATTAACAAGATCCCTGCTAGTCCCTATTTCCAAGAGATTTTCAAAATGCATAGCATGAAATTGCTCATCTACTCATGAGTGTATTTTCAATGTAAAGAAAATATAGACAGTGTACATGTTAACTATCATTTAACATGAGAATTTGTGCAAACAAAATGCATATATCAATTACCTTGCCATATCCCAAGTTTTGAGTAATGACCTGCTAAAGGATTGTACTAAATAGAAAGCAGTAATAATGTAGAGATTATCATCCAAAGTATGGGATAAGAAAGAATTAAGGTTAATACCATTAATAAAATAATAATAATAAAAATAACAACAACAATGTGTGTAGATATTAAGACTGTTTATATAAAAAGTAACAATAAAAAGATGAAATAAAACTGGTAATAAAAACTAGACTTTACTCAAATTTCTTCATCCAAAATTTTCTTTGTTCTCCCAGTTCTCAACCAAAACTCATTCACCGTTGAGATCTAATGAATACAATAATTTTCACCATTATTTCTTTAGAATCTAAAAGATTTATAAACATTACTATCATGAAAAGATCCATTTTTTTAAAATGTTTGTTAAAGACCAAAATATTTGTATTTATATTGCCATTGTCTGCCTTACATAATGTTTCCAGAAAACTTTTCAGTAATTACTTATCACTATATACAGAGTGCAATGGGTAAATTGTGGCCATTTTATATTTCTAATTTTCTGCATACATGTTGTATGTTTTGGATTTTGTTGATTGCACATTAGAGTAGGGTTAGTTGAGCACCATCTGTGAGAAAAAGCACACCATGGTACAATTGACACCACCAGAAATTTGGAAATGGGATTCTGTACTGCTTTACATTCATGCTGGATGCTCCAATATGAACATTTCAGAGTGTTTGGATGTCAATCTGAGGACAGTGTAGAGTATTTGGAAAGAGTTGGATGGCAATTAGAAAAGTGCTGCAGCTCAGAAAACTAACTCACTCTGATTGTTCTGATAAGAAAAGAACTCCCAAATTTGTTGGTGAAGGCCTCACACTCAATATGGAACCCTACATCAAGTGCCTTGAGAAGGTAGTGCTGCCCTGGGTCAAGAGGATGGTTGCTGGAAGACCCTATGCCTGGCAACAGGATTCTGCACCATGCCACATAAGCAAGCAAATCCAGTCATGCATGTCAGACAATTTCTGCAACCACATCATCCATTATATCTGGTCACCTAACTCCCCAGACTGTAACACTCTTAATTATTATTTGTGAGGCATAGTTGAGCAAGAGACCAACAAAGCTCCTTGTAACACCAAAGATGAACTGAAGGCAAGGATTATGGCAGCATTCACCAACTTAAAGAAGGAAAGCAGAAGATGTGAAGGAGATTCTGAAGTCATCTAGAGGCCGTGGTTGATGACACTGCTGATTTTATTGAATACATTTTCTCTTTAGTATGTTGAGATATTTTTGTGTAATTTTGGTAAATATACCTGTAAAAATGAGATGTCAATTTTCATTTTTTCTGTAATTTAGATGACAATTTATCCATCACACCACACACGCACACACAAATATATATATATATCTTTTATTAAATTCAACTGATAAAATCTGTTTAATATTTTAGAATATTTTTTCCAATTTTCAAAAAGTTCTTGCAGATATGACTCAAAATAGTGCTTTATCTTTCCAATGTTCATGTTTTTTATATTATTAGTATCTTCAGCCATTTCAATTATGATCAAGAACTTAATATTCGCCAGTATTGTAAGAAAACATTTCTTAACTAAATCTTGTCATTTTTTAACATTGTATTTTAAATTTAAATATACATGAGTTGTATAAATGACCTTCAGGTGTAGAACAGCTTCAACGAATTAACAGAACCAGAAAACAAATATATGATCAGATCCCAACTCAGATGGCTGATGACATGACTATTTATTCTTGTCTAGTAATTCTGATAGGTTCAATAAAATTGGACAGATAGCTGATCTAAAAATGACCTTCAATCTGTTAACTGCGGAAAGAAATGGTTTGTTAATTTTAGCACCTATGAAAAAAATTGTTATTTAATTATCTTAAAGAAACTTTTTTTTGTCTTTTATCAGTATGGCTGATGCTAACCTAAGGGAGGGAAATACATTGTGCCTTCTAGGTCTCAGTTTTTACACTGACATGAAATGGAAGGATTATACTGAATCAATTGCTAAGTCTACAGCTAGGAAAGTCAGTTCACTATATCATGCCGGATAATTTTTCTCATCAGAATCTCTCTTGCACATTGTCTATTGAGTATTACCTAGCATCTCAGCTTCAGTCACTTTTCCACCACTGTAACATAGATTCTTGTGATTTTTCTATAAATATTTTTAAATATTATGGTAATTATTCTGATGATCTCTTCTTATTGGTACCTTGACACCAAAGATTTAAACACAGTACAAGATTGGCAGTTAGGTCTCATAATTTCACTGTTGAATTTGCTAGTTGTAACCATAAATTCAATGATAATAATTTCTTCTACTCTTCCCACTTGTGGAAATCTCTTCTAGCTTCCTACTTCTCTGTCAACTATGATCTTCCTAAATTTAAATGCAATATCAATCATCATTTTCTGTCTCCTTCAAACCTGACCTTTTCTTTTCCTCAGTCTTTCACCCTCAGTAACACTCAGTAAGAATTTTCATTTACATATCACTAAGACTAATTGCAACCTTATATTTATCATTTACTATAAAAAATCTAAGAAATCTGACCTAATCTTTACTAGTAATTCAGGGCCTCAAAATGGCCTCTAAGTAAATACAGTATTTGCTATGAAGTCTTTTATCTTTTGAGAGAATGCATCTTTAATATCAATACTAATAAAACAAAACTAAAAAAATCCACATTGAATAAAATATCTTTTTCACATGAGCTGGCATTTTAAAATGTGTATAAAGTATTTATGTAATTATAAAATATTTAAATATTAGATGTTTTATATGTTCATCTTCTAGTGCTATCAATTACTTACATGATACAAGAAGAGTTAAGTTTAAAATGAAATATTTAAAAAATGCCAAGATGTAGGTAATAAAAATTTAATCTGATAATATTTAGTTTTTAATAATGACTGAAATGCTTGAAAGTATTTAAATAAAAAGCAGAATAATACATAAACTTTGGAGGTTTATCCACCGTTTTAATCAGGATATGCTACTTTATCCAAAAATTGGAAAATTACAATAGACTGGCATTATTGCTTGAATTTAAAACTTTTAATGTATTCTTGTTATCTAACACACGCACACACATACTACATACACATACACACACACACACATATATATATATATATATATATATATATATATATATATACATATACATACACACACACACACACACACACACATATATATATATATATATATATATATATATATATATATATATATATATATATATATATATATTTATATATATATATATAAAATGACAATCCATATAGACAAACTGATATTATTTTATGAGATCACAACTTTGATCAATTTCTACATAGCAAATCTAAAAATTTAAAGTAAATATCCTTTTATTTATGTTCTATATAACAATGGTATTTTTATTCTCAGCATTAGCATAGAATTAATCACAGACCTTAAAATAGACATGGAAAACCACTCCATGCTCTAATTAGTATTTTCTTTCACCCATTCTATGTCTATAAAATACATATTAACAAAAAATCTTACCCCTTTAATTATCATTATATTAATCCTGCCAATTGTAAAACTATCAGTTATAAAATGTCTTATTAATCAGAGTTTATTCAATTAATTATATAAATTGAATAAACTCTGATTTGTTACTTCATTATTGAACATTCCTTTTTTTTTCATTTGTATTTCCATTTTGAATTTTTTGCCACTCCCTTTTAAAGTCTTTTTTTTATTCAAATCTCTTCTCTACTTAGCCTGTTTCCAAACATGGTTTCAGTTTACTTGCTTTTGCAAATTGTCTGTTGAAAGATGCCATCAGATTCTTTCTTTTACCTTCAATTCAGTTTTACTCTTGTTCAGTTTTTGTTTTTTATCTCTGTAATCCTTCATCTCTTTCATCAGCATTTTCCTTCATTTTTAGATTCTTTCATTTATTTGCTTTACTTTCTCCTTCATCTTATTTTCTAGTTTTACTCCTTTGCTTTTTCCCTCCACTCACTTCTGATTTGATCCCTGAAGATGAAGAATGGCAAATAAATTTCAGTTCAGTTTTTCTCATTTCTCCCTTTTGTTTTTGACTCCACTTTCTGTTACTTTTGGCAGAATAATGTTTTGGCAAAAAAACCACTCTTACTAAACAACAGTGGTAGGTTAGGGTTCAATCAGCCGTCAGACATTACTTAATTGATGTTCAAACATTTTTGAAAGGACACACTTTTGGGCAAGGGAGAGATAGCATCTTTCTTGCCGTCTTCTTTCAATCATTTTATGAATATATTACTGCACAAATAATGTTTCATAACGTGCCAAGGGTTATCAAGTTTGTTTAATTTTCTTTCTCATATTGGCTTTTAAAGTGCTTGATATTTTTTATGATATTAAAATGTACATTAGAAGATAAATATGTATTTGCATGACTTTGTTACATGGAAAAAAGGGTCATGGATATATTTATGACAGGTTATTTTGTGGCTTTTGTTTAAATGGAATATATATTTACACACACACACACACACACACACACACACACACACACATATATATATATATATATATATATATATATATATAAATAATGAAAGATTTAAAGAAAATTGTGATTGCAGAAATATAGAATGTTTTAAAGCTAATATATATGTATGCATGCAGCAGAGAATAGTTAATATTTTGATTGCTTTAAGATTTTTAATTGTTTAAATATATAATCTATAAAACAAACAAATAAATCAAAGATGGTTTGGAATTTAGATTTGATTGATCAGTAAATAGGGGAATTTGATGATATTTAAATTAATAATATGATCAAATCAATAAAGAAACAAACCAAGGCAATAAACAAGAGATTTAAATGCATATAACATTGTTATATCTCTGTCTTTCTCTCTATCCTGATTTACATAGCTATATGAAGATGGGGAAATAGATATATTATGCATTTAAAGATTTACTGCAAGTTTATTATTATTTGAATTTTCTTTTTTTTCAGTGTGATTCACTTATTTTTTTCATATATTTAGATTATTTATTCATGCATATCTGTTTATATAGATATGCATGTATATGTGCTTGTTCAATTATTTTATTCTATTTTACATATTTGAATGTCAAATAACAAATTGATGCAATAAATCAAGCAAATGTCTGCAATAAATAAACAGCTCAAAGAGAATAATAATAATAACTGAAACATTACAATTATTAGTTGACCTAAAAAACATCTCATCCCACATCTAATGCCATGTTATTTACCAAAAGTTGCAACGTCAAGAGCATAACTGGCCAGGGGTGAAAAATATGCTCCTGTTATTGTTCCTCTAAATAATGAGTATTGATATCATCAGTGGATGATTCCAAATGATGGTCCATCTCAACCAACATTTACGAATAAACAAAGGAAATAAAAATAAAGTAAGGTGATAAGAAAGTTATATAGACATATTGCTATGCTCTACACAAGCTTTCAGTGTACAGTGTTAGAAATAAAACATAGAATATCGAGAAAGAAATCTCCAAACATTAGAGAAAATATGTGAAAAGGAATTTTTTTTAAGATAAAATGTTGAGCAATGCAGAGCTCACTGAGGTTTAAGAAAATATTCTAAATGAACTGAATAATGAATTAAAATTAATGAATATTAAAACTGAAAATACACATCTAAGAAATACAAACTGATATGATTATGATGCAATTAAAGAACAAATAAAGAATCTACACGAAAATAGATATAAAAAGACAGAAAGAATACAATCAGGAATTAAGAAAAAAGCTGAAGAAATGAAAAGAAACATTATTAGAAGACAAGCAAAACATATTTAAAGAAATAGATAATTTGGACAAAATGACATGATAGAAGAATGAAAAAATTTATTAGTATAGCAGGCAAAGCAATTAAAGAAATCGTAAAAATACTGACTTGAATTTAACCATCGTAAATGAAGTAATATAGTCTGTTGAAGTAGTGCTAAGATCAATGCCAAAAAAATTAGACAAACAAAAGCTATCCTAAGAAATAAACATAAATCACCATTGTAGCAGAGGGAGATAGAGAACATGACAAAAGTTCTACAGGCAGAACTTTCAATATTAGATGAAGTCTCAAAAGAAATAAAAGTGAAAATCATGATAATGTGAAAAATGAAATGTGCATATAAAAGATTAAAATGAGATATCAACAGTTAAACAGACCCTAAAACAAGGCATCCAATTAAATATACAAAGAAAGAAGCCAAAAGAAATACATTTTATAAACAAAACAACACATGCAAAACTAGCAGGGAATATTCTATACAGAAATGGAGAAAAAAAATGAAGCCTTTAGAAAAAACAGCATGAAATGAAGAAGTAAGAGCATTCTAGAATAAGATATGAGAAAATGAAAAGAATTATAAGAATGGTGGAGAATGGATTAAGAACTGTAAATAGAAGTATAAAGATTTAGGTGAGCAGAAATGGAACAACACTGACATTAAAGGAGTACAAAAAGTGTTCTCTCTCTCTCTCTCTCTCTCTCTCTCTCTCTAAAAAGAAGCAGACCCTCCCGCCCCCGCCTCCTCCAGTAATAAATGATGTTCATAACATCTGGTTAAATTCTTTTCTATCTATGCAAAGACCATTAGCAGGCCTATTTTCTAATGTTATCAATAACCCAGAGCAAATCTAAGATATTTATTTAATCCCCCAAACTGATGACACTGCCAACTCCCAAATTACCAACCAATTACATGCTTATCTGCAACAAAGAAAACTAACATCAAGTGTAAGTGAATGAATTTATCAGTTCCTTGAAACAACATTATTCATGATGATCTAAATAAATGTGAAAAACATTCTTGCCACTGCAAACATTATTTGCTGATCAACAAAATGTTGCTGGATAAATGCCATTCAAAAATTTAATGCATGGATACAAAAAAAGGTTTTGATAGGGTTTTGATAGTTATTATCATAAAATCATGAGAATTAAGAAAAGTTTGTTGCACTTTCATTAATTTTCTAAAGGTTAGTATAAAAAATGGAGTCTTCAACCATCTTTATGTTAAAATAGATGTAATAACTTTAAATAATAATAATAATAATAATAATAATATCAACATTGGAAGATTTCAAGGAAAATTTAACCCTATTATTTTGTATTGCATTAATGCCTCATTCAAACAAATTAATAACACAGGTTTGTATATAACATAATTGATAAGCTAATTCAACTCTTGTTTTAGAAGCATGATTTTTACTATAAATGGTAATCAAGGTATGTTAACAATAGCAAAGAAATTCAGTTATGTTATCACAATGGAATTTGGCTAAGGCAACCTTTAAACAAAAATGACAATAAAACTTCACAATGAAAGCTTGATTCCTGACCTGGATCAGATAGAAGTGTTCAAATGCCATATAAACAACAAAAGACAAGGAATTCAACATGCACCCATTAAACAAAGCTCAAAAGAATGTTTTAGATATGAAAGATTGATACATAAAACTGAGTTAAATGCACAAAATAAGTTTGAAGCTATTAATGCCTAAGCATCACCTATTTGGTTTAATATTCTTTTCATTTGAATGAAAAAAAATTGAGAATATTGCATGGATGCAAATAATAGATAAAAAAGATAAAGAAACTTTGAACCATATTTAAAATGCCTTATCCCAAAGATAGATCATCTATACTTCCCTTGGACAGCTGGTGGTATAGAACTGATCAACTGAGAACAAACATACAACCACAAGCAAAGGGTTTCAAGCTACCAAGAAATAATATTTGATTGGCTGTTAAAACTAAATCATCTAAAAAGCTACATTCAATACTTAACAGAAAGCCAAATACTGAAACAAGATGTGCAGCTGAACTGCCAAGATAAAATAGATGAAATACAAAGAAAGAAGGCAAAAGAACATCAAACAAAATCCAAAAGGTAATGACTAAAGCAAGATCTCTGTTCATTTTCTCTTTCAAATGTAGACCTATTTGCATATATAATCTTCCATTGGTATTTGCTTAAGCAATACAAATTATAAATTATTCCATAATTTTTCCTCAACAAGACTGAGAACAAATTATACCATTAGTTTAAATAATTTAATCTAGTTTGTTTGAGATATATTTTATGAAGTCAGAATGTTCAGCTATTAAATAAAAATATTTTGCATCTTGTCTGTTATGAGATTATTTTCTCCTAAATAAAAAATTACTAATAAAAAAATACTAATTCCATAATTTTTGACAGTGGTTGTATATAACTAATGAAATTAAATTCTATATATATATTTCAATCAATAATATCCCATCAGAAGGTTTATTTGATAAACAACAAATACTGCAAAAATACTTGTGGATGTTGTTGTAGACCTACTATGTTTTATTTTTTAACAATTTAGAAAATAACATTAATAACTCCTTTCACCACTCCTGTAAAGTCAAGAAAAAAGATTTTCACAAGTCAGTATGTACTTATTTTCTAACTAATGAAAACTTTGTATTAAAAAATTTCACACCTTTATGTGAAATTACATTTTGCTTTTCCCTTACAGATATAAAACTAGAAGCATACTGTTTCTTGAGGATCAAAAACAATTTTAGAGTTCAGTTTGATCTACATGTGTGTCTACCTACACACATATGCGCACAATATCTGACAACAGTCAGTAGCCACTTACTAAGGCTTTGTCTACATACTGACAAAAACATTAGGCTGGCTGTTATAAAGTCTATCCACACATTTCACACAACTCTAAAAACACTTAATTATTGGATAAGACAAACTTCACTCTTAATGTATATTTCTGAGAAGAATATATAAATGTTATTTCAAGTGATGTTCTGTTTCTACTTTTCCTCCAGAAAATAAACTTTTAGATATTTCATTTAAAAGATCTGTTGTTGTTGCTGTCGTTGTTGTTAAGTGTTTGGAATCCCAATACTCAGATAGAAATAGAAACAAAAACCTGGGTAGACAGATACCAACATACCTACAGTAAACTGACAACAAACAGACTACATTTAAAAGAATATAAATGTTGTCTAATATGATTATTCTGTATAACAATAATATTTTAGTACAAGAATCTCCAAATATAATATGGTCTCGCAATAAAAATTAGAAGAATATAGCACTTAAATACAACCATTATCCCAGTAATAGTTGGTTTGTTTTGGCTGGTTTTTATGGTGTATCTACTTTTGGTTCATTTAATGCTAAAAAATGTTTAATGAATATAATTTGCATTATGCACAAGTTGCTATTTAACTCGTTTTTAGAAGGATTTTGTGTGGTGATTATATTTTTTTATATAGTCTTATTTGTTTTATCAAGCAAAGTAAATTATTTGAGTAAAGAATTCCTTCATGTTTTTTACTCTGTAGTATTTTTCTCTGGTATGCCAGAAGTCAATGAGTAGCTTTTTAATTGTATATGATTTTTGGCATGCCATACTTATTAGATAATCTAACTTTTTAAGCAGTAAAGAATGTGTTAGAAGGTTACAGCCAATTCATAGTCTGGCTAGTACTGCTTAATCTTTTCTTATTTTATATCCAGGTTTCCATTCTTCAATATTAGGTTCGATTTTTTGGAGTTTGTGCATTTATTCCAAAGATCTTGCCAATTGTAAATGTATTTATGAATAGTTCCCTTCAGGTTAGTAGATGGGATCTTTATTTTTGATATGCTAGTATTTAGGGCTTTTTTAGCTGCCTTTTCATTTTCATAGATTCTAATGTGACTGGCTTTCCAACAACAGTGTTATGATTTTGTTTATGGAAATTTTCTCATTTTTTTCCTAAAAGAAGAGTGATTAATAGATTTTTATTGTCTGTTTTTTTTTTAGCACAGTCAATATTGATTAAATTCTGAGAACATGATAAATTTGTTGGATTTATTATTATTAATGATGTCTAAAGCTAATATAATGGCTACTATTTTAGCACTGTAAATTTTTTTATTCTTATCAGCTAATTGCTTTTGGTATTCTTTTTCTTTGAAAATAACCATACATCCTACTTTACCTCACTTCTTGAATCTTTCTGGATATATGTATACTCCAAGAACATAGTCCTTTATGGTGTATAGTATCAAGTGTTTTTAAATTGCTCCATGTAGAAAATATTCATAATCCAGTTTTGAGTCTACCATTGTCACATATAGTTTTAAAAGTGTTTTTGTCATCACCAAAGTCAATATGTGACACCACTCTCAGCAGCTAGATTGTCTTGTTATGTTTGTTTCATAGTTCTGCTATGTGTCTATGAATGTTAATTTAGAATCAAAGATGATACATAGGAATTTATGATGTGCATTATATATTTTCAGAATGAGGTCATTATACATTTTGCATAGTTTACAGAAGTCCATGCATTTTATTGTGGTTATTGATGTCCTAAAGCCATTTTTAATAGTCCATGTGTTGCTGTCCAGATACTACTGTAACTATCTTTATGCAATGTCCATATATTTTTCATATCAGGAAATTGTGTACAAAGAGGGAAGTTTGTCATTCCTGGGTTGATGCATTCTATCTTTGTTCATTTTAATGTTAAACAAAGTTATTGAAACACTATGCTTTCTTGATGGGGATTTCCCATTTCTTGTATTACTGTTTCCAATAATGTACTACCAATTTGTGGTTTTCAAGTTCCTATTAGCCACAATAAATTTTCTATGAAGGTTGATAGTGTTTACCTTTTACTCCCATTTCTTTTAAATTTTACATGATCCTATATCTCCATGTTTTCTCATATGCTTTTTCCAGATCATTAAAAATACATATTTGATGTTCTTTCTCAATGAACGCTTCTCTTATATAGGTTTCTAATTGGACAAGATGGTCTGTTGTATTTCTTCTTTTCCTAAATCCTGTTTGGAGATTTGTTATTAGATTCTTGGTCTCTAAATTTCATGTCAGCCTGGCATTTAGCATTCTCTCGAGATTTACAAATGCAGTTAGTAAGTGCAAGTTTGTAGGGTCGGATGAGGATTATAATTGCTTGCTTCCAATAGGTGGGCATATTACCCATGATCCAGATTTTATTGTATATGTCTAGGAAGCATGGCCATATTTTAGGAAAATGTTTTAAAAGTTGATAGTGAATCTCATCTAATTCAGTAGCACTATCATGGGATTTAGCTAGTGAATCTTGTAATTTGATTATAATAAACAGCTTATTGTTGTCTTCAGTGATTTGGGATTGGAATTTTATTTCTTTTTTTTTCCTCTTTATTTTCTTTAATTTTTTTAGTCTTTTATCCAAGTTTTTGGTTGATGATTTCTGTGCAAAATTTTCTGCTAGTACATTAGCTATGTCTTTTTCATTGGTAATTTTTGTGCTTTGTAGGATGATGTTACTTAATGATGTGTTTATATCTTTTCCAGTTATTTTTTGAACCATTTTCCATATTGTTTTGGCTTTTTTTCAAGCATTAAGCTTTCACAAATTCTTTCCAGAATTTCATTTTACCTTTTGTTATTTTTTGAGCTTTTGCTTTGCATAATCAGTAGGTTAACAAGTTTGACATTGTTGTTCAGTGTTAAATTTATGAAGAGCTGTTTGTCTCAGTTGCATAGCATTCATGTGTTAGTCACGTCTGTTCTGTTTTTTATTTATTGAGCTTTTTGGATTATGTTCCTCTATTATTTGTATGAAGTTTTTGCTGAAGCATTCTGCTTGGTTTGTGATGTTATTTTGAGTTAATTTTTTTGACATTGATCTCTGAATTTTCTCCAGTTTGCTGTATTTAGATTCCAATGGTTTGGTTAAATTTTGTTTAATGGCATGTCAACTCTGATGGGGCATTTTACACCAACCATTTATATTCCAATGAGTGAAATTCTTGTTACTGAGTTTCAATTATAATCATATACTTTCAGAGTCCATGTATATTGTTAGATAACATATACTTAAGATCTATAACTATTTATGTTTATTGTTTAGTGGGTATATGTTGTTGAGGAATTCCTCTAATTGAAATGTTTTTAGTCAATGTTTGCACAGCCTTATATGGTATTATGGTTATTAAAGTCTAATAGTAGGGAGGGTTTAATAAGCTGTTGTATTAGATTGGAGATTTCTTATTTGTTTATGAGATCTTGTGGTATATATGGATCAGATTGTAATATTCTTTTGAAGAGTTGTTTGGTCACTGCTCTTGGTCACTTTGTTTTTGGTTCCAGTTTGCTTTGCAAGATTCATTTTAAATTTAGTATTGGTGTACCTCCATTAGCTCAGAGTCTTGTTTCATGAAAGAAGTGGTATTATTCATAACTTTTATTTTTGTATTTTTTTTTTGTAAAAAGGTTTCTTGTAAGCAGATGACAGCAGGATTTTGCTTAGTAAATAATATTTGAAGTTTGTTCATATTAGGTTTTAGCCAACAACAGTTCCATTGAATGCTTTTGTAGTTCATGCTGGGTAGTAAGGATATTTCCTTTGATTATATTTTCCTTGCTATCAAGTCTTCTTGGAGCTGGTGTTGGTTTCTTTGAGAATTGTTTGGCTTTGTTTGGTTACTTGCTTCTCTTTAGTATTGGGGAATTTGGTGTTAGAGTTGAGTTTAGTGAAATTACGTTATTGAGATTTGCTTTCATAATTATCAATGCCCATGTGATCCATATGGTTTGATCTACTTTTGAGGCTTAACTTTTGTCTTTTCTTTTGTTTTTCTTATTCGTTTTTTGTGTCTTTACTTATTTGAGATTTAGAAATTTGGCAGTTTTTCATTTTCTCTGATTCCAGTGCCTTAAATCAATTTTCTATTGGAATTTCTGGTATTTTATTTTATTTGTCATTAATGATTTATTTTCTTAGTTGCATCTAGTTCTTTGGAAGGCAATTTGATTCATTTTTGGTTGTTGAATGGAGTTTGATTTTTGGTTTTGTTGTTCTTTGAGTATTTTTCTAAGTTTATTTATGAGTGAAATTATCTCTTCAGATATAAATTCCAAGATTTTATGCAACATTTTTAACATCATTGGTTGGTGAGTTTGTGGGGCAGCTTTTTTTAGTAATTTCAGCATATGGAGATATAGAGAAATTTTGTTACTGTTTCTGTTGCTTCTGGAAAAGTCATGTATTTGGTATATTTTCTTCCTATTATTTCTGTTTTTTGCATCTCATACTCCTTTGAATTGCTTGTAATTTGGGCACATTGAGATTTTTTAAAGAAATACCTTCAGGATGTAGGCAATCATGGCTCTCCACTTCTTCCTTTTCCTTGTAGCTATCAAAAAGATTTGTCCCTTTGCTACTTCCTCCAGGCCATGTTCTGTCATTCACTTCCTTAAACCTACTAGTTATGTCATATGTTGTTTTCCCTTGTCTCTCTTTCTCTCTATTCAACCTGTGAGTATCAGATTCTCCAAGCCCTCCTTTCTCATTAAATGTCCCAGAAATTTTAGCTGCATCTTCCTGATGTTAAGTATAAACTTCCTCCTTGTTTGCATCCTCTTCAAGGCCTCATCATTGCTCACACACTTGGTCCATGATATTGTTAGCATCCTTTTGTAGAACCATGCTTCCATTGCCTCCTGTCTCTTCATCTTTGAAGAGACAGCCCAACATTCATTGTTGTAAAGGAGGTCAGATGTCCTGTAGAAGCTCAGTACTCTTTTCTTTGTTACCAAAGAAATCCTCCTGTTTTGTAATACTCTGTTTAGCTTTTGGAATGTGCCTTTGGTCATTCCAATATGTCTTTGGATCTCAGCATTGCACTTACCATCCTCTGTTAAAACACTTCCCAGATATTTAAATTTTCGCATCTGCTTAATTTTAGTGTCTGTGACCTGTAAATTGCATTTTGGGCTCATTCTTTTACTGATGTCTTCTTGTAGTTTATACTTAGTCCCTTCTTCTCACTTTCTGTAAGAGGTTTTGTAATTTCTTTTCTGTGTCTGCTATCAGCGCTGTGCCATCTGTGTATCTTATGTTAAGATTGTGGCCACCAATAATGAATCCCAGCAGGATTTCTAATTCTCTCAGAAGAGCCTCACTGTAGAGGTTGACTAAGTCCAGTGAGAAAACACATCCTTACCTTATGCCCTCCTCTATTTTTGGATATTATACTGAACTCATTCTCTATGCGCATGCATGCTGTTTGCTGCCAGTAAAGGTTCTTGATTATTCTAATATCTTTCCCAAATATATCAAGGTTGCTGAGCAGTTACAACAGATCTTGGTTGTGTACTTTGTCAGACGTCTTTGCCTATTCTACAAGACATAGGTACACATCCTTCTGCATATGTATTGCTCTTTCTGATAACATTCTGAGCATGAATATCATGTTCCTTGTTCTGGTGTCTTTAACGAACCTCCACTGTTCTTGTCCTATCTCACAGCTCATTAGGCTGATTTTCAGTGGAGTTCACATTCGTTTGTGCCTAATTTCTTAGGCAGTGCTATGAAAATATATCTGCTGAGATCTTCCAGTATCTCCCCACTATTGTAGATTTCATTTATTATTTCTGTCACCTTGTCTATGCCAAAATCATCTAAGGCTGTCTAACCCTGCCACCTTGTTTCTGTTCAGTTTGGACAGTGCAGCTTCTACTTCAGTTTTTATAATTTCTTGTCCGTTGGTAGTTCTGTATATTGCTGGTTGTGCTCTTTCATTGTGAAAGAGTTCTCCAATATACTCACTCCAGTGCTGAGGAATTTTTTCCTTCTCTAATATGAGTGTTCCATTCTTTGATTCTACACAGCCTGTTGCCAAGCATGTCTTCTGTCCTGTTTGTTTATTCATACCTCCTTTGTTGTTGGTACTCAAATCTCTCTATTTCTGCACATTTTTTGTTTAGTCACTTTTTATCCTGCTTGCATTTGATCCTTATTTCATTGTGTAATTTTCTGTATTCCATTCCATATTTCCCAGAGTTTTCTGTCTCCTTTGCATCATGTTGAGAATCTCATCAGTCATCCATTCATTTTTTCTTCTGTCTCCATTCTCCTTTGGGATGATATCATTTGCTAATGTCACTAAAGCACCTCTTAGTGCATCCCATTTCAAGTTTCCATTGTGTCCCTTGTAACTTCTTTTTACATTGTTCATATATTTTTCTTTCAGGTAGAGGTTGCTCAGGAGTTTGTTGTATTACAGTTTGAGTGCTGCATTAGGCTTCTTCAGTGTCCGCAGTTTCACTCTTAGTTTACATATAACAGGGTCGCTTCTGCAGTCGTCACTTGGGTAGCTTTTGCAGTGAACCATTGCATTCCTGAATGTTTTGTTGATAGTTATGTAGTCAATTTGATTTTTAGTTTATCCTCCTGGTCTTCGCCATGTCCATAATTGTCTTGGATATTCTTGGAAACATGTATTCGCTAGTACCTGGTCATTGGCCGTGCACCATTGGATCCATTTTTCTCCGCATATATTGCAGTTTCCAAATCCAAATTTTCTGGCTATATCCCCTACCCTCTCTCTGCCTACTATGGCGTTTAGGTCAGCCATGATAATTATGACTTCTTGTGATTTGCAAAGAGCCTTGGCATTGTCCAGCATGGAGTAGAAAGATTTGATTTCTTCTTCCTTACTTTGCACTGTTGGTGCATACACTATTATGACAGCTGTGTTGTGAGGCTTTCATTTTAGCTTGACTACCAGAATTCTTTTGGATAGTTGGTAGCATCCCAGAACACAACTGATTACATATAGATATATAAAAATATTAGTTGTGAAGGGTTTTATTGAATTTTTTTACACTTAGTGTTTGTAAAAATAACTACATTATAGATAACCAAATCAAAATGTATCTTTCAAAACTAAAGAATAACACAGATCAGATATAATAGCAATATTGATATATTTTATCAAAACAAAATGAACAGAAATTACAAACAGGCTGAATTCACTCAAAAGAATACTTTTAAAAAAATGCATCATTCCAGTTGAACAAAACTAAAAATATCAACTTATTTATTGCAAAATCTTCAAAACAGTCAACCCTATCATCATCATCATCATCATCATCATCATCATCATCATCATCATCATCAACAACAACAACAACAACAACAACAGTTCACTGACAAAATCAAAAGTATATAAGATCATTATAATTTTTAAAATCAAATGATTCATAGGGAACTGTGTTCATAAGAAAAATAAATTCATAAATAATTATATCGGACATATCATCACTTACTTATTAAGACAGTTAACCCTGCATCTCACAGACCTAAGTTTCTTATGGACATATTTAAACCAGCAGGGAAATGTAACAACCTCAAAATGCAATGTATTTTATGAGAACACAAATGTTATACTGCAAAAATAAAGATGTTTCAAAATAATAGGAGTTTTTATAAAAAAGAAAACCCATGACAATATCAATTGTGAATACAGTCATAATGAGCTGGCTATATTCAGGGATTAAGAATATATCTACTTTTTAGCAACTTTTAGTACAACTGAAATCTTTGAAAATGGCTAATAGATTAGCCAAAATTGCCCAGAACAAACAATCATTTGAACAATTTCTACACCTGTCTCCAAAAAAAGAGATAAACACACAAAAAAAAACATAATAAAAAGAAAATTTAACAGAAGTACATTGCCAGTCATTCTTAATGAAATAGGTATAAAACAAATATATTTACTTCATTATTTCATGACATTTACAATTTTGAAAGACTACTATATCAAAAATTCTACTATATATCGAGATTCTAAGTACAGGTCATCTGTTAGAAACAGGTTATACATAATCAATTTAACTATATACACTATATCTGTTCTACCATTCTTATTAGTGCAGTTCTCTGTCCATGTACCTCTTCTAATCTTTTAGAATTATTAAAATATTCACCTATTTTATATTTCTTTATTAATTTTTTTATTATTTTTAGATTGCAAATTTTTATGTAATTGTTGTAACACGGAACTTTTTAATAGTATATGTTTCTGAAGCTTGTTATAGATACATTTACAAACATTCTTTTTTCATGATGCTACTGTTACCATTGTCAGTGGGCATTCTCTTTTTTTCTTTGCCATTGATAAAATAATGCCAATGATATATTTAAACTTTTTAGATACATATAAAAGTGGTTATAAAGCAAAAAAGTTTTTCAGTTGCCTTCAACCATGGTTGAGAATTCTTTTTTAATGAATTTGTTTTCTCACCATAAGGAAATCCCAGGAAATTTCGGCATGCTGCTAGACACTTTCATAGTCATTCTGGGCAGAATATAGCAAAGCAATTACCTTGTGCGGTCAAGTAAAGATTAGTGGTCAATTTCATTGCAGTCCTGTTTGCTGTGGTGAGTTCTTCTGTTGGAATAAAACTAAAGACAATGGATTCCAATTAAAAACTACAAAGCTATCTTTCTTTTGCTCTTCTTATTTCTTCACCTTTTTACAGATTCTTATTTTCTTCTTTGGAAAACATTTTACTTTTTTATTTCAGCTGACACTTTTGCCTAATATATTTTTCATCTTTTCATTTTGTCTTAATTCCTTTCACATCAACTTTAGTTTCTCTTAACTTTTTGATTATTACATCTACTTGTATTTTTCAAAGTAAAAAGAAAAGTAAGAAAGTTCCCAGATATAAGAATAAATTTTACATGTTCCAACTGTGGAAAGTTCACAATTAAAGAGTATATAACCATCATAATTAAAGAGTATATAACCATCACAATTAAAGAGAGTATATAACCATCACGATTAAAGAGTATATAACCATCACAATCAAAAGTTTTACACCCATCAGATCTCTCACGAAAAAAAAAAAAAAAATTGAAGTCGATTTCAAAATGTGTTTGCATTTTTTTCTAAATTTGTCTCAGTACTTTTATTTTTTATAATCATTTCAACTCAAGCTAGTTACTTAGTGTTAGAGAATATGAGGAAAAACACTATTACAGATTGATAAATACACTTAATCGTCCAGATATTTGATGGTGAGACATGGTGAGTATGGTTCATCAAGTTCCATTCTGGTGAATTCTGGACAGATGAGTCAGGAAGTCTAGTGATTATTAGAAATACAGCAGGAAAAATTGCAACAATATGAAGAAAACCAATCAGTTGTCAGCAGTTTAATTGCATTCACTTCACTTTAACTGTCATCATATAGGAAATTGATTACACAGTTTCAGATTCTGTCTATATTTATATTTCTGAGATGAGGTATTATGCACAGTATTTACATTATTCGGACTATTGTCCTCATCTTTGTCACCATATTTATCACAATGTTTTGACCGTTGTACACTTCGAGTTGGAATTTCAAACTGAACCCTTTATTTCGATCACTGGGGCAGACTGTTCTAGTTCCACGTACCATGTTTGATGGATGTCAGTTATCAGTTATCTCCTGCTAATTTTCACTCTGAAAGTTCTCCACTGCCTTAACCAGGTATTGAACTCACACTCTTTGGGTCCTGTCACTGGATCTAACCAATGCCTTTATCCACTGTGCCATGTGTCCTTGAGGACATCTGGGTATGAATTTCTGGGTATTATAAACCTAATGTTTTCAGTAACCATTTTTACCAGTGCTCATATTGCAATTTTGCTGTTATCATTACATGTTTTTACCAGAGTTCATATTGCAACTTTGTTATCATTGCTTTTCTCTGGCACTCCTTATTACTGGTTCCCATATTGTATTTATTTCTATGCTTGGTCAGCTCAGGAGATTTTTGTGGCCTAACATATGTGCTGATTCCTTAAGTTTACGAATTTTCCAACCACCTGAAGAAGGCCGAAGCGTACGTCTGAAACGTTGTGATAAATATGGCGACAAAGATGAGGACAATAGTCCGAATAATGTAAATACTGTACAGTTTCAGATGTTGAAGACTATCTAAATCATAATTATTCTTTTCAGTTCATATTTCTGTTTCATATTTGTTGTTATTTTTATCATTCATTTTCATTTTCTCTTATCTTGTTGCTTTCATTTCTTTGTTGTCATTAACATGAGAACTTAGTGCATCACTTCTAAATTTCTTTTGAATTTCTTTATTTTCCTTTCTTCTATTAGGTTGGTGCAAAAATAATGTCGTTTTCTCACGTAGTAACATGTGAGAAAACGACATTATTTTTGCACCAACCTAATATATATTAATATATGTGTGAGTGTAGGTGTGTATTTAAATGTAATTTTAACATTACTTTTTATTAATGTAAACATTAGTGGGTAAAAATTTAAACAAACAGACCTGCTTTGTTCTCGTTTAAACTTGTTTGGGTGAATACTTGCTGCCTCTCTCTCTCTTTCTCCCTCTCTCTGTCTATACACATATATGTGTGTGTGTGTGTGCATGCACATTCTTCTGAATTAATATTCATTTTTTTATTTGACAGTTTTAATGATGGCAGCAAACCTGATATGTCCAGTTGTCCTAGATAGTTTCAGTTACAACAGCCTATGTTCTTTTACCAAAAACAGAGCAATAATACTGTATATCTGATTTTGTTAGAAAAGCATACCTCACATATTTTGAACTGACAATGAGTGAGCTCAATAAAACTAGAATGCTTTGTTATGTTTTGCCTATTGTAGAATGGACAAAAAAAGTAAAAGTTTTTAAATTGTAGGATGGCAATAGTTAGAGAGAATTGCAGTATTACTATGATAATTGCTATTTCTGCATTGTTAATATTTCAGTCATAATTTCATCTGCCTATCATCCACTTTAATGTCTTTGTCTTAATTATTCTAACACTTATCAGAAGATGAGTTTGATTAAAATCTATTTGAAGAAATTGATGATGGTGATGACAATTGTGGTCTTAAGTCTACACAATTCTTTAGTCAGGATTGTTGAGACAAAATTTGGCAAGTAAGTGTGCTGAATTTGTCAGATAAAGGTGGAATGAAAATACTTGCTACCTTCAGAAAGCAAAAGAAGAGTTGGGTATACTATACAAATACAAATAGAGGAGAAATTTGCATTTTCATATGACATTCATTTTCATGTTTTCTGGGTATTTTATTATTATTGTGATAATAACAAACTATCCTGACATACCCATTTCAATATTAACCAGTCTATATAAAAACCATCTAATTACTTATAAAAAACATCTAATTACTAAGATTTTAGTTATAGCTGAATAAAGCTTCTAATGTTGATATTTCGTGTTGTTGACTCATTACAATTATTATTATTATTATTATTATTATTATTATTATTAAAGGTGCAATTGCTAGGAATGTCCTGGATATTTGAAGCAATCTGCTGTCATTAATGATTATATGTCGGTGTTAATATGAAAATTTATGAACTAATAAGGCTCATATTATTCTGTTTATTCCTGTTAGTTAGCAAATGCCTTATCTGCCAAAACCTCAGATAAATAAATGGATAATTGCATTTTGATTGAGAGGATGGATGAAAGAAAAAATATACTGCTTGGTTTTAGTGTCAAAAAGAAGGCATCCATAAAAAAGAAAGAAAAAAATGGGAAAATAGAGGGAGTGATAATGCTATTATGCATTTAACATCTGCTCCAGTGAAATGGAGAACCTTGTCAATTTTGAATTTGTTCATTTGTACCCTCTTACTTCTTTAAATAATGACCTGCATTCATACTTATGGTTGTAATTGCAATATTTTCTTAAAGCTCAAATATTTAACAATGTGATAGGGGCTTTTTCACAGTTATATTGTAGTCAAGGAATTTGCAAGGAGCTTATTCAATCATTTAATTAAGAGCTATGATTCATCAGAAAATTCAAATAGGAGAACTGTGAAATTTTCATGGGTACTACTACTACTACTACTACTAATAATAATAATAAATGACCTGATGTTGCATTAGTCATGGCTCTCAGGGTTTGTCTAACTGATTAGAGATGTTAACATGTACATGATTTATCTTGGAGAATTAAGATGGGCTCCAGTAAATAGCTTATTGAGTACCACAGATTTCTTGTCAGTTGCCTGACTTTAACTAGTTGAACATGTCCCCTAGCTACTAATACATCCCAATCCAAGAGCAGTAGTTGGAGAGCATCAGATTTGAAAGAGACATGGTACATAAAAGAAACATGAGAAAAATCTACTTCCATATAATCTTCATAAATAAAGCTAAACTACTGGCAATATGGAACATAATTCCTTTCTTAGCTGAAATTTTGCTTTTAATTTTTTTTATTTTTAGAAGGTAGCTCACATGGCAATGAAGGCAAGAATCTCTTCATCTCCATTCTAATATGATGATTGTTCTTTAATTTTAAAAAAACCAACAATGTAGTTTTAAATTAAAAGAAAAATGTACATAATTATGCCACATGACCAAAATGGATATTTTCACAATGATAAATCACAATAACAAATTTGAAAATAGTGACCTTTATAAAAAAGAAAGTAAAATAGGATACATCAAGCTAAATAATAAATAAAATTAAATAGACTTATGATGACACACAAAATCTAAAAGTGTAGCATACAACCATGTCTGATACAAAAACCAAAATGCATTTATGCATCCATTCATTGAACCATGTTATCTAGAACAATTGCTTAGCAGAAAGTATAAAACATGCCAAAAATGTTTGATGGAGAGTTAGTTTGGAAAAGAATTTGAATGCAATGTCTCTTTCCACTGAATTGAAGGATTATCAGCTTGCATACCACCAGTCTTTTTCATATCAATGGAGAACATATTCTGGATGAAAACTCCAAAATAGTTTTGGTTCTTAAAGTCAACAACAAAGATACAATTGTTTCTGTAATCCTATAATTAATAAACCTTGTTATTGTTCAACTGCTGTTTTATTTATTTCCATTATCTGTGAGCTTGCATATAGCATTCCTGTGACACATGGACTCTAGCCAGAGTTCATCAACTGACATGTATTGATCTTCAACTCACAATGTGAACATAGGGAACAGAGACAAAATGAAAGTGACTGAACCACCACCGATGTGTACTAGAGCACAGTCAGTCCTATCACATCAAACTATGTGTCACAGAAGACAAATTCAGAGTTGGCTTTCCTTACCTTTTATTTTGCTACTTTGACTTCAAACCTCTAACAATGGCATGTGATCTTTGTGTTAAAATTCATCAGATATGTTCTTTACATCTGAAGTTGTGCATTAGAAATTACTGATTTTCATGTTTGGTTCAAGAACTCATGGAGCTACACAAAGATTTTTCCCCAGAAAGCAGATGGCACCTGGCATCAATTCTGTTTATATTATAATTCTAAAACAAAAGCAAATAAATCACTAATCTACAATTTTTTGGCACCTTCCTTTTCCTCTGTTGACACATTTTCTTCCTTGTATAAAAAGTCATTCAACAGATAATTTCCCTACAGCCTAGTTCTAAATATAAGCCACCAAATTGATCCACTATCCACTATAATATTTCTTTAATTTCATTGAAGTGCTTTAACAAACATCCCACCTAAGTACCTAGTTCTTATTAAGTCAAGAAATCTTGAATTTTTCTCCTTTTTACATAATACATGTATAAACATTTTTTTCTGGATTAAATATTTAACCAGCCCCAAAACTGAGATAGTTTCTATTGTATTACAGGATTCAGTCAATGCATGATACATGATTAGGCGATCATGCATCTTTCGATACATGACTGACAAGGCAGATTTTTTTCCTGCAGTAAGTTGCCATTTCTTTCTGTGGTACACCAGTTGCCATCCAAGGCTATAGAACTCTGTCTGTCCTGCTATTTACTGGGGCGAGTAGAAGAGGATTCATGCCTTTCTGAAGGATATTAGTGCATAAGTGAATGTAATGGATTTGACTGGAATTCAAACTTGGCTCTCTGATTTCTCAATCTAAGCTGCTATCCATTACTCCACAAGATTACACAAACTATAACCAGTTTTTAATCATGTGAACGTAATTAAAAAAATAAAAAACAAGAAAAAGAGCAAAGCAGAAGAAAAGGAAGGACCTTTAAGATTTTTTGCAAGAATTATTGAAGTTTTTTTTCAAAATTAAGGATAATGTTTTTTAAGTGCATGAAATTATTAAATCGCCAATATAAAAGAATCAACATTTTATGATTGATGAAATTCTTTAGGATTACAAATGCTGATTGCTTTTGTTTAACTATGAAATTAGCAAGGAATTTACAAGCTAATATAATTCAATGTTTGTAACACAAATGGATAAGCACATTAAGTACATGTGATGTCACTTACATGCATATTTGCAGGTTTGCTTGGGCCAAATTATGAACAATTCACCTATTTTTATTTGAAGATCACTTTCTTTAAATTTATGTTTTTAGCTTTAGAATTCTGTATTGTTCTTTACATGCAAAAAGTTTCACTCTACTTGAAACACATAATTCCTTGTGGATTTGGTTAGTATAAGTTTACATTCAGCCGAGAAAAATCTAGGAGGTTACAATAAACAAAAGGGAAATATAAAATGCATAATAGATGGTATAAGGGAAATTCCTTAAGATTAAATACACACACATCAAATATTGTGGGGTGGGGGTGCTACAGACCAGTAGCTACCCCGTATAGTTTTTTGGGACTACTCCTTCTGAAGTCAGAATAGTGAGTAACTAAGTTACAGTTGATAGATATAAAGAAATATAAATTAATTTTTAAATAGTCTATGGTAAATTCATCAATTATAAAATTAAATCCACTGTTTAGCAAATATCTACAAACATCAATCAAACAATGGAATGTAGGTTCAATGGTTAAATTAGTGTCTCTTGTAAATGATCTAATACTTCTTTTTGCTATGGTTTCATTATTTTTACCATTTTCCCAAATTAGAAAGAAACATTAAATGTTCATCATTTCAATAGATCATTTTTCTTCATATCGCCATATACCTCTTTGACACTAAAAATTTTCTAAAATTGCAACACTTTTTCCATGATATGAACTGTTTCTGCAGAGTTAAATCTATTTACTAATAGTTGAGTTTTAAGTTTTGATCACAAAACAATGGGAAACTTTGTCTTTCAGCAGGATTATGGTAAACTGCTACATCAGTTAGTTTTGATAGTTTAACAATTTTAGTTTTTTCATACTCAAAAAGCTTTTTACAATTTCCCATTTTGCTGTCATTTTTTGCCTTCAGTGTAAAAACATTTTTAAATAAATGGACATAATCAAAAAGCAAATATAAATCATTTTTAGTTATTTATTAGAAATAGTGTAAAATTTTTAATTATTTATTAGAAACAGTGTAAAATTTCTTGAAAAATACTGATTCATCTTTTTATTATCACATATAATTACAATTACTTGGCCATTTAATTGGTTGATTGTATTAATAATATATCAAACCTTTTCCTGTAAAACTGGGATCATTTTAAGCAAAACTTTTAATCCACCATTTGAACATTTTACAATGATTCCCAATATTGTTTTAGCTAATCTCTCAGAATTTTGAGCAAAGCCAAATAAATTTCCTCCATGATACTGTTGAGCAACTTCATCAACTAAAAGAATACACTTTTTCTGATTACCAGAGATTTTATTAAATACATAATAATTAGATAATTAGATAATTATAGTGATCTAATAATAATAAGATTATATAATAATAATAATTAGATAATTATAGTGATCTAATAATAATAAGATTATATAATAATAATAATTAGATAATTATAGTGATCTAATTTTGAGACATTTGATGTCAAAGCTGACACTTGGTAACTTACTACACAGACTGCAACCCACTTGATTATTTGTGGGGTGCAGTTGAGCAAGAGACCAACAAAACACCTTTTGTACCTCCAAAGATGAACTGAAGGCATAAATTATGGCAGCATTCACAAACTTAAACAAGGAAACTGAGCAGAAGAGACGCAGGATATTTTGAAATCTGAAAGCCGAGGTTGAAGCCAATGGCAATTTTATTGAATAAATTTACTCTTTAGTATTTCAAGATATTATTGTGTAAGATGTCAGTATTATTTTCATTTTTACGTAATTTAGACAATTTATTCCATCACACCTTATGTGTGTGTGTGTATATATATATATATATATATATATATATATATATATATATATATATATATTTATATGGAAAAGGTTATAATTCTTACAATGAGAGAAAAATATATATATTTTTTAAAATGAGAGAAACCTCAAACGTTTTTGGTTATAATGTGGACTTGTTTTAGTCTATATATTATATTTTATCCTTCATATTTTGCTACACGAGTTTCCGGTCTCGTGACCTTCTTCAAGAAAATTAAAGGAATCAAATTTTAAAGGATTAAAATTTCCTTATGTTCTTTTAATATTTCATTGTTCATTTTTTGTATTTGTAGTAAGCCTTGATCTAATCTTTTTGAGTTTTGGCAAAATTGACTTTCTGGTAATAAAATCATTATGTTTGGTATTGGTGGTAACGATGATATGTGTGTTGATGACAGATGCCCCCCCCCTATCTACACATCACCTCTGAGACTGTCATATCTATTTCCATTTCGGTGTATCGTGTGTCAGCGTGCGTTTCCCCACTAGCTTGCACATGAATCAGTATACACACATATGTACATATATATATATATATGTATGTATATATATATATATATATATATATATATATATATATATATATATATACGCACAAACACACGCACCCACTCACACCCACTCACACACATATAAACATCCTTCCTGTGTTGCGTAGGTCTTACGTGTGCCCGTGAGTTTTTTTATTTGTTTCTGCCAGTCTATGTACATACACATATATAGATATCTGTTCTCCATGAATATCTGTTTGCGAGTGCGTACGTGTATGCATGTGTGCGGTCCGACCATTATATCTGGCCATCATGTGTCCATGTGTGTGGGGTTATGTTTCTGGTTTAAATTTATCTATGATGTTTTTTCTTGAATTTGTAAGAAGGGGTAGTTGCATAAATTAAAATTTCCAAATTTCTGGCGCACTGAATTGCGTCATAGCGCGCTCTTTTTGCTCATCGTCGGTAGCCAACTGAACCCTACTATACTGTGCCGTCGACAAAATCAAAAACAACGCGTATGCGCGAAATTAAAATAATAAAATGGCGACAATTTACTCATTGAACCCTGTATATATATATATATATATATCATTAACTTCACTAATCTGTTTTTTGTATGAATGATTCATGCAATATAAATTGAACTGCACTACATATTTGATTTAAAAAGAACTGATCCGACGTGCAACTTCTGGGATAATTCACTGCGACATTGCTCTATTTATTGAACAATTTAGTTCATGCCACATCGACTGAAAAAAAAATACTACAACAAAAGAATTCTCCAATTACCATATTAGTAAAAAAAAACGCAATCTCTTTTAAATTTTCCCAAAAATCAACCTTAGCGTTGTGACCGCACGCTTTAAAATTTCTTACAGTTAACAATAACACATTTCTAAAAAAAAACATTTAGATTCACATCTACTCTTTCGTGTTCAGTTATTACCTGGATGTATTTAAAAAAAAATCAATTTCCATGTCTGATGATGTCTGTATGAACAGATGAAAGTACTAGCAAAAAAAGACCTTATACAAATTGAATTTATTAAAAACAGGGATCACAACATTCATCTAGACGTTTGTGGGTTAATGTAATTTTAATAAATTTGCTTGCGAAGATGTATTCTCGCCATTTATATCATTAACTTCACTAATCTGTTTTTTATATGAATGATTCATGTAATATATATATATATATATATATATATATATATATATATATATATATAATGACAGAGGATTCATGAAAATTAAAATAGCAAAAGACTCGTTTAAGAAGCATGTAATTATAAAAAGCTTTTAAGAACAAAAGCACTTATCTAAGTCCAAGTATGATCATTGACAGAGGGAAATTAGCTGATTGAAGTAGATAAATGTCATAAACATGTAAGTATTGAAACATTTTACACGTACATGAATGTAAGAATTACTAAAGAAGTAGGAATTCGTATTTTGCTAATCTGCCCCGTGGAAGAGGCCTGCTTTGAAAATTTAAAATTGAATATATTAACATGGCTCGAACACCTTCCTAAGTCATCGTGTTTAATTACTGTTTCAACCACTATACTGACTCAGGGATAGGTAGATTTGGAATGGTGAATTGTTTCAAACCCAAAGGACATTTGCTTATTTCATGCGGTGTAATTATTTTTAAGAAACATTAAGCAACAACAGCATAAACAATTTTCCTATTAGTAGTTGTCCTCGTTGTCTTCATAACAAGATGAGAAGGTGATTAAAATTTCCACTCTAACCACTTCACACATCATTGTTTCTCTTTTTTAAGGGCTTGTTGGTGGGCCGAAAACATTCTTCAACCTCTTGTAATGATATTGCTGGCAGATGCCACTCATACTGGGCCTATAATAATAATAATAATAATAATAACAACAACAACAATAATTATATGATATCAAGGCAAAATCGAAATAGAAATATTATTATTATTGGAAAAGAGCAAAAATAATAATAATTTGATTAAAAATAAGTTCTTTTTTTAAAAAAAGTAAAACCGAATGACAACAAAATGAGACAAGATAAATGGCTTTGCAACAAAACCTCCGTTTTGACATCACATCAGATTCGCTGAAACGAATTTTTGACATAAGACATTTCTCAAATGCGGAAAAATAAACTTTGCGATGAGCAAAAGGCTCTTTTTCCCTCTTTATTTCCTTTATTTATTCATTTATATTTCGACCTGGCATCGGAAGTGAATAATGTAACTCGAGCCAGTAAAGTCGATCAGTCATCATGGCGGAATTCCATTATTTAGAAGGAAGTCTCCCAATAAAAAATAAATAAATAAACGTCAATTGGTGATTTCAGTGGCCGATACTCTTTTCTTTTTTTACCGAACAAGTCATCCCGTTACATAGATATACTAACTCATTTGATTAACCTCTTATGCATTGGATTACTGGAGACAAAATCCAGTCATTGTTTTTCATAATCTCGCAAAACTTTCGACAGGGCTCCCAATAAACTCGACATTTTCTTAAATATTATGATCTATCTTTTAATCAACTATAACAAAGTTATGCAAATAGTCATTTTTACGGTAAGTATGAAAAATGACGTCCACATGATTAAAACCACAAATAATTTGTTAGTCTCTTCACTGAGAAATGGATTTTCCAGTTTTGACGTCTTTTCTTTCAAGGGTCCATGAAATTAAAAAATAAAGCAGAGAAAAAAATATTTCTTCAATATTTTGGATCTGATGTAGAAAATTATAAATAACCTCTTGCCGCAATTTTTCACTGCTTACAGTAGGTTCTCTATGTGACTCAAAAACAAGTTCTAGATTACACGGAACGAACAGAAAAAAATGTTTTTACGCATTAGAAAGATATATTGTACATATTTTGATCGTAACAGGAAATACAGGTGTAATAATTGTGAACTGAGCAAAAAGAATCCAACTAATTGTGAATTCCAGTTGAGACTTACTTAAATCACTTCCAAATTATGAAAGTGAATCCAAATACATCTGCTCTCTGTCTTATTGCTTGTCGTTACCACTATGATTTTCAACACGAGAATATAAAGAGAATAGGGTGAGCCAGTGCATGAGTAATTCCCTGTTCCATAATTGCTTGAACTGTCTCCGAAATAGCAATAAAATTGGCTGCTATGTTAATCATCAGATTTGACTAATGAAAGAATACCAATGGTAATAAGAAATATATGAATACGAACCAGTGTACATATTCAACCTTTGGCGGATTCCTTAACATAAATTTCCTAAATTATTACACAGTTGAAGGGATTTTGTAACCTTTTAGTCATTATCTAATATATAAATCTTAAGTTTCTGTCTGTGTGTCCGCTCAAAATCCTGAAAATTAATTCAATATATGAAGTTTTTATGTATGTGCGTAAAAATATTCCGTAAAACTGTGGTATTAAAAAGAAAATTGTTTTTATCATATATACTAATATGTATTTTACATGTCGAATTTGTCGGTTGTTTTTGATAATTGAATGAACTAATCTTCATAGTCAGCTTTCAAATTATTTTCTCCAAGGTGCTTCAGTCACCTACTTTTCGCTAAAATCTGTCGAAAGCAACCGTTTTCTATCAGTGCTACTCTTTATTTTGAGCTGGTGTTCAAAAAGTCAGATCCTGATGAGAAAGACGGTTGCCGCGAAAGATTTAATTCTGTCGCATCGTCCAAATCACCATTCTAGCCGTGATTTTTGTTTATAGATACGATATTTATTGTGAAAAAATTACACAATTATGGCACAAGGTCGAAATGAAGGGTGGTTGAGGTTGGTCATCACTATCTTATACCTAGCTAATCCGATTCACGACCCATTCATACATTACAATTTCCACATTCATCATAAGAACTCGTCCGTCAGAATTCAATCCTCCATACACCATAATACCGCATCCTCTCAAGGGGGGGGGGTGCTACAAAACCCGCCCCATGCCATAAAAATATAATGATTATACAATTAAAAATTTACGGATGAATAAAATTAAAGGGGAGGGAGATGAACCAAGTAAGAAACTAAAACGATACACAAAAGTAACAAAACATAACTGATGTTAGTAGGGCCCGTCCAACCCTCAAAAATGAGAGGCCGCTGTATTCTGTCCATTTGGACAAAATCAAGAAGCTCTCTCGCTAAGGGAGTGGGAGAAGAATAAAAAATTATTCGTCCATGGGAAAATATAAAGCTGACCTAGTCGAGATAAAAGGGGCCAAAAACAAACTGGGGAGGTTGGGAATCTCAACCTGGATCATAACCAAAGATGTGACCGAGGACAGGCCGGGAACACCACTTACTCACATTAACTAGGTACACAAAAGCTTGTCTGATCTAAGTGGAGAGCTCTACAGGAAACCACCCCGATGTGGCAAGTCTGGCAAATCCGCTAGGCCCCATATGAAGACCTTGTCATTGAGATGCAGCCGATTCCGAGCCAATCGCTAGTTAAGCGAAAACTCAGGGTTACTGGGGTAATCCGCCGCTGGCGCCCAAGACCAGTAAGAGCGAAACTCATCCTCCGACAAGTCGAACTCCTCACGTAGGGAATACTTCGCGACCTCTCCACTTGAAGACGACAGAAAAACTTCCTAGACCGTGAAAGGTCACTGGACAAAGGAACAGCCCCCCATGACACGGACGTTGTGCTCAGACTCGTCTGTCGACCCGATTCCCGCGTCCCCTCCATAAAATGGAGGATAGCGAGAGCTCGAGCGCCTTCCGATGGCATTTATAGAGAGGAAGCACGGACAATCGAAAAAGGACAAGAGGGAAAATCTATGTAGCACACACCTCCGCCCTGCCCTTTACGGACAACTTCCGTCGACGCCAATTCTGCCGGGCAGCATCGATCTTTACTCGTACTTCAGACCAATTTTTCTCCAGCTGGAGGTCGGGTCTAAACCACACTCCAAAAATGCGGACAGGACCGTCCGTCCAATCGAAGGACCCCGGAAGATCGACACTCCCCACTTCCAGGCACCTAACCGCAAGCCGGACGACTTGTCGCAGTTAACCTTGGCCCCTGTCACCTTTTCGTACCGATCAAGCGCCTTCAGTACCGCCTCAATGTCGCTGCGGGACGACACGCAATCAGCGTACGCAGAAACCCTGTCTCGAGCCCCTCCAGGAACGGCGATTCCGCGTAGGGCCGGACTGCACGCACTGTCCCCCAGCCAGCGAAGGAGAGGCTCCAACACCAAAGTATAAAGTGGACAACCCTGACGGACCGACCTAGACAGCGCAAAAACGCCCGACAGATACTTTGTTCAAATAAATTCATTATTTATTTCAAAATACTAATGGTAAATATTACGTAGACCGTTGACGTAAAACAAACAATATTACGTAGACCCTGACGTAACCAAAATTTCGAACGTGCTAGAAAGGATGAAAAAATTTAATAAAATAATAAAAAAATACTTCGGTCTTTTTTCATAATAATAACATAAATATTTTGTCAATAAAACTTCTGTTTTATTAGGGTTGGGGCCTTTTTTTCATTATACTGTAGGATTCGTCGAGCTTAGTATTAATGGGGGACTGGATGCCATCCTGGAGCCCAATATAGACAGGAGGCGGGGAGATAGCGGGAGGGCATCGTGCGATCGTAACTTGGTTGATCTGATCGGCGAGTTTGGGCTCGTCGATAGATACCGGGTCGGTCATCCGGAGCTGGAGATGTAGTCGGTCGTTCTTAAGTGGCTGCCTCTCCAGGTAGCCAGTTACCTGGACAGAATGTTAGTGAGAAGAGTCAACCTAGATTTACTAGATTGTCCGACGTTCCACCGATTAGACTATTCGGATGGTATTTTCCTAGTAAGCCTAGAATGATCGGACACTGAAGATTCAACGTGTCCCTACTGGACAGGCGGGACTTCCAACAACAGTGCAGCGGGAATTAGTGGGGCGGTTATGGGAGTATGTGGTGGGAAAGACTTAAGGTTAGGATTAGATCTTTCACCACGGAATATATCCAACAATTAGCTCTAGATAAGGCTAAAAAGGGGAAGACTGTAGAAGTCTGTCCCGAGTGGTGGCTGGGGGGGGATTTCTTAGAGATATCTGTAGCTAGGCAAGCCCTAAAGTGCGAGGCTAGCAAGCGTTACCAGGGTCATCTAGTAAGACATAGGTTAAACAAAATGTCTAACGAGGCCGTGAACATGGGCGCAGGATTGCACAAGATCATTCGCGAGGTCATTACCCCGGAGGGGCGATGTCTGAGGTCGACCAGTACCATGTACGATACGTTTCGGCGGCATTTCGTGAGCCGTTTTACCAAGGAGCCTGATTCCAGTTTAGCAGCTATTTGGCTGAATTTCCTCGGCTTTTGCTGTCTGAAGCGGCTAGCTGCGAAGTTGGGATCACAGAGGGCGAAGTTCACTTGGCATTGAAGAAGGTCGACAGTGGCAAGTCTCCGGGACTTGGTGGTCTGCCCCACGAAATGTAATTGAGGCTGTCGCACATCTTCGTCCCGATTTTGACTGTCGTGTTCAACAACTGGTTCCGGGAAGAGCCCATCCCCGATCGGTTTTCCAGGGACGTAATCACGCTGTTGAAAAAGGACAACGGTGTTGGGCAGAATTTAGACGATTACAGGCCCATAACTCTGCTAAACACAGAGTTAAAGATTTTGGCGGTGTGTTTGCAGTCAGTTGTCACAAGCTTCTTGGGACTCGAGCAGACTTGTGCTGTGAGGGGACGAACAATTCAAAGCAACCTGCATCTGATCCGCAGAGGGTGTAGAAGATGGCAAGCGAGCCGCGCTGATCAATTTGGATCAGTCCAAGGCATTTGGCTGGGTTGACCATCAGTACCTGGCTTCTGTCCTGCAGGCTGCCTGATTCACACCCGACTTCTTCAGGTGGATCAGCTTCCTGTATCGCTCCCCCAGTGCTGTGGTACGGGAAGCGGTCGAGCGCTTTTGCTCTGTCTCGGTCGTTTGACAGGGTTGTCCGCTGTCGTCCTTTAAGCTTTGGCGTCGGAGCTCCTTCTTCACCGGTTTCTGCGTACGCCGATGACTTATCCATTTTCATGTCGTGCCGTCGCGACATTAATGTGGTACAGAAGGCGTTTGAACGATACGAGAAGGTGACAGGAGCCAAGATTAACCGTAACAAGTCTTTCGGCAGGCAGTTAGGTACCTAGAAAGAGGTCACACTTTCGGATCCCTTTAGAGGGACTGATCGACCGTCCGCATTCTTAGAGTGTGGTTCGAGCCTGGACTCCAGCTGTAGTAGAATTGATCAGAAGTAGAGGAATAAGTCGGTCCGGACTTGGCTCCGAAGGAAGTTGTCCTTAAAGAGTAGGGCTGGGGCGTGTGCCACTTACGTCTTGCCCCTCATCCATTACCGCTTGGCTGTACTTCTTCTTTGCAGTACTCGTAGGGATGCGATCGAGCGTTTGTAGACCACACTCTTGTGAGGTGGCCGCAAACACTGGTTCTGTAAAGAAGCCTGTTTCCAGCGTCTGTGTCATCTAGGATTTCCACACGTGGCGAGTCATCAACACGCCTCAAAGTTAGCTTTCCTATGCCGCGTTTTGTCGGAGAGCTCGAATTTGGCTCGGACTGTTAGGAACGCCTTGCCTTGCCTAGCCATCACTCCTCGCATTTATTGGGTTAAGCGCCGTCGCCGTCGTGGAAGGTTATCGAGTTTCATCAGCGAGTATCAGTCGACCTTGAAGGTACTTTTTCGGTCCAGTAACCTTTCTCGGCTACGGAGAATATTGTATCGAGAATTAGTGGAGGGGGTCATAAAGGATGCTCCGTGTAACCGGCTCAAATTGTCGGCATCAGAGTTGCGCTCCTTTTGGTCTTGGGCGCCAGCGGCGGACTATCTCAGCAACACTGAGTGTTAGCTTAGCTGGCGATTGATTCGGAATGTGCTACTTTTCAATGACTTCAGATGGGACGAGACAGATTTGCCAGACTGTCATCGGTGTGACCTTGGCTTAAAGGAAATGGCTTCGCACGCCTTCTACCATTGTACTCAGGTGCGCCTCTTCTGGCATTATGTCAGCTGGTATCGCTGCCGATCAGCTAGTGTCCATCGATCTCGCGTACGCGTGTGACGCCCCGTTCACCAGGATAAAACGGATGGTGTTTTTACGTTGCTAGCTCTGGCAAGGATGGTGGTGCGGACGTCGCGAAAGGATGCAATGTTGCAGAATGAACTTTATTCGCATCAGGATCTGGTTGCTTTCTTTAAGCATCAGCTTAGAGTAAAAATCATATCTGATAGAAAGCGTTTAAAGAGAGCACACTAGAATTCATCCTTTCGTTTACTTTTCCTTAAAGAACTGAACAATGCAAAACCGACACTATTTAACAGTGGTTTTTCTAACTACCTCATATACCATAGATTAGAATATTTCTATCCAAAGTAACTAATAACGATATTGAATACACAGGCAAAAACAATAACATTAACATCTTCTACAAATACACGTAAACTATAAGCAAGATGAATCTTCACTTAGAAATATCATGAAGAAATACTCTACCCCAGACGACCCGAACCAGAAAATTAAATTATCTATTACAAAAATTTGAAACAACTAAACTTATCCTCAAAAATCACAACACACCTGCAATATCAAAATTACAAAGTACCATCATTATTTACGAGTTCAAATGCCCCCTAAGGAACTGTGCTCATAAATAAAAATAAATAAAACGCATAAATAATTACATTGCTCACACTACAACATGCCAATCCAGACAACTTACATAACACCTACCCGACCAAAGACCATTAGAACTCATTTAAATGCACAAAAACCTACCAGACTCCATGCTAGTAAAAGTACAAGCATAATAACCTCATCTACATGTAAAAAAAAGAATAAAAATCATAGAAGCACTAAAAATAAAAAATAAAATACGAACACTCAATAACATGAATTATGAACACAGAAGGAATGTGCTGGCCGTGTTTAGAAAATAAAACATCCTTATCACTTTAGACACATACATAGCACAACCAATACATCCATTTAAAAGTAAAATGAAATCATCTCCTTGGTAATGGCTAAAAGAATAGCCTAAAGCACACGGAAATGCTGTATTTTTGGACAGTTTTTACAGACTTTGTGTCCAGAAAAGAAAAAGCCTGTACGAACACAAAAATAAAATAATATATAATATAAAATAAAAAGTGTTTCACAGTACTTTGTCAATCAAAAAATGTATATAGTCAGGAGTTCCTGGATCCTTGCCTTTTCTCTGGCATTAGTAATAGTGGTGTCGTGAATCACTTGTGATGTGTACGGTTTGTGGCAACGTCTCTTCATTCTGAGAGTATGGGTTGGCAGTTTTCTGGTTGCTGTTGCCGACTGGTATTTAGGAGCCCGAGATCTTGCGTAGCGTCTTCAGAGGCTGCTCTGATCAACACTTGCATAATTTCGGGGTTCTTGCAGTGTCATGTCGCACATGTATGGGTGTCACTGCATGCACCTCCGGTGGGCGACCCTGAGCCTACATTATGTTGTAGTCTGCGCCAGTTCCTTTCTGCTTATGCCACATTTGATGACCGACTTCTTCTATTACTTTAGGCCTTTTCTTTACTAACGTAACTCAACATGACTATAATCAACCAAAAATATAATTCTAAACCAGCTCAAAAAGTCACCTAAACCCTTCATTTCCTTCTCCAACATTTGTAGTATTCGCACCAACTTCTGCAGTGTATAAACGTTCCTCTTTGATAAGCCTCCTGATATACTAGCTCTCTGCGTGGCTAACCTTAACTCGTCAACCCCTTGCTCGAATTTTTCGATTCCTGCCTACCGTCCTCACCTTAGAAAAGATTCTAAATTCCACATGCTGTGACACTATTTAGCTATGGTAATTGCCTAATTAACCATAGAAATTAAAAACGGGAAAGACTTAAGGCGAGAAAGAGCTATATCGAAAGATAGACTCAGCGACATTAAAAAAAGAATATTTTATTTTATTTACAGAGAAAGATACTTTTCGCACGAGACAGAAAATCCATAAGAAAAAACGATATATGAGATTCTGTCACAACTGATTAATGTCATGTTAAGTGAATGACGCGCCAAGGGAAACAGAATTTAGAAAGAAACATAAAGCCAACCGACACATGGCGGCCATAAAAAAATTTCGGCTTGAAACCACCGCGATACAGGCAGAGAGAATCGATATTAGTTATCTTTCAGAGATATCATTTAATTTTAATTCCTGGGTCCAACGAAGGGAACCATCTGGTGTATGTTAGAATTCTGTTGGAAGTTCTCCTCTGTCGTCCCGGTCTTTAAGAACTCTGGAGACCCTTCTGCCCCATCTAACTACCGTCCCACCAGTCTCCTACCACTCGGCAAAGTCTTCGATACCGAAGTCGTTAAGCATCCCGCCTCACACGATCTGCTCTCTGACGACAATATGGTTTCCGCTTTGCCCGGTCTACCGCTGATGTACTTATTGCCATAACTGAGTATGTATACCAAGCTCTTGTTAATAACCGCGAAGCTCGAACTGTTGCTCTAGATATATCGAAAGCCTTTGGCAGGTTTGGTATGCTGGTCTTCTACGTAAGCTTCAGGGATACGGTATTACAGGACGATTATTTGATTTAATCCAATCATTCCAGTCTAATGAAATGAAGATTGTCCTGAATGGGTTCTCTTCCAGTTCCTTCCTTCGTCCTACACCGTTTCTGATTTTCATCAATGATCTTCATGATGTTATCAATTTTTAATTCGGTGCCTACGCAGGCGAAACTACCATTTACTCCTGTCTCAATAGTAAATCTAGCATTGCTGACAAAGGTTATCTGGCCGTTGGTCTCGAAGATAACTTCTAATCTGTGGTTGACTGGGGCAAGAAATGGCTTGCGAATTTTAATGCATCCGTAACTCGCCATAGATAAAGATCCCTGCCCCTTATCAATATGGTTGATGCTCAGCTCTACGAGAGCATCTCACTGCGCCTTCTTGGTCTCATGTTCTACACTGATCTGAAGTGGAACAACCACATTAAATCAACTGCTGCATCTACCGCAAGGAAAGTTGTTTCTCTGAGAAGGTTCTTTTCGTCTGAGTCCATCCTTCACATCTAAAGATCTACCATCCGTCCATACATGGAATACTGTTGCCATATATGGTCTGGTGTCCCCGTTGTTCATCTTAAGGTTCTCGACAATATCCAAAGACGAATATGCAATGTGATTGGTCATAACTTGGGGTCTCGACTTCAGTCACTTTCTAACCGACGTAATGTGGCTTCCCTTTGTCTTTTTTTATAAATATTTTCAAGGCAACTGCTCCGACGAGCTATTTTCAGAGGTGCCCTGATTGCATGAATTTAAGCATACTACTAGTTTGGCATCTCAGTTCCACCCTTTTGCTGTTGAAACAGTTAAATGTAACCGCCTATTCTGAAACTATATTACACAGTGTACTTGGATAAGTATATTTCATTTTGATAAAAGGGGGTTCCGGAGGGACACGACCCCCACTGAATATTTTTCCTTTTGACATAAATTAAATTTAAATTTGAGACTTTAGGGATACTTGAATAAGTATATTTCATTTTGATTAAAAAGGTTCCGAGGGTAGGGGGACAAAACCCGCACTGAAATTATTTTTTCCTTTGAATTAAATTAAATTTAAATTTGAACAAGGTAATGACTCCTATCCAAGATAGTGAAAGAGAAAGCCAGAAGATAGAGGTCACATCGGCAAGGTTATCGAGTAATATTAAAATGCATAATTTTCTCCACAAATTATAACAATAATTTAAAATCTGTCATCATTTTCTTACAAAAAAATGTATGACACGCAGCAAGGAGCGGGTAATTCAGCTAGTGTATATATATGTATATATATATATATATATGTATGTATATATGTGTGTGTGTGTATCTGTGTGTGTGTGTATGTGTGTGTGTACATGCACATTATATATAAGAGTAAAAAGAATAATGTTAGGCCAGACCGGAGACAGGCCAGTGTGCGGATTTTTTTTAAATTGCGCAATACACAATTCACAAAATAGGATTTGTACAACAGATAATAAAATTATAAAAGATTAGTGTGCGTAACGCACTACCCCGGGTTTCTTGTGAATCGTTAATTCTTGGTACTAATTAAACCCGCTTAAACATTGGCTAAGCGCCAGAAAGCATAAATATCAGAAGGGGAGAGCTGAGAGACAAATTGGAACCGGAAGTAAGGAGAAAAAATAAAACTTTTTGATCATCCGGGACAGTACTGGTCTAAATTATATTTATTAGTATGTCTACATTTAGACATAACCTCGGTTCATTGATTCAACAAAATTGATTTTGTCTGGGTATGTCACTGTAGCCAACTTTTTCCTCCTGACACAGCCTTCACACATTACCAATACTTCTGCAAGGCTTAACCCTCCGTAGTATACTCCACTTTATACTGGGGCTTCTACGTCATTTCTTTTTGAACTCCCACACATGGTTTGCCAGGTTTGTACAATGGCTATGACTTTCTCCCTTGAAGGAGGACCTATGGTTGTACCACTTTTTTTAAATGTTCCTTTTGTGCAACCTACATGGATAGGTTGCGAAGGCAATATTTCCTCCCACTACCATAAAAACACCGATATAGGCCACAGTATATAATTCCTAAACTTAAATTGACGATCGCAAATAGGTCACAAACTTACATCAATCCAAATAACATGTTAACTCTGTCACTGATATTGAGCGGTTTCTAATGAGTACCGCGCACATGAGCATATGAGAGAGGTGCAATTTGTATATATATTATTTATATATTATATATAAATAATATATATACAAATTGCATCTCTCTTTCTCTCTCTCTATCTATCTATCTCTCTCTCTCTCTCTCTATCTATATATATATATATATACGCACACATTTTACACTCCCCCCCATATATATATATATATATATATATATATATATATATATATATATATATATATATATATATATACGGTATGAGATAACTATATATATGTTTATATATCAAGAACAGTATTGGAGACAAAATTGAAAATGTTTACCTTTTGGCTTCATCGGACTAATTGGACTTCATCGGATTAATTTTGTTATGTTACATGCGCACAACAGAGAGGTGCTGATAATTTAAGATATTTTTTTATCAGCTGACTTCATTTGGAATCTTTTTCTTTTTCTTTCCATTACTTTTGTAAGTAGGTATTCCACACTCTGATATTAGATGATCTGCCAGGAATAGTGAAATGTTTTTAGAGCCAGGGCGCAAATTTACCGTAGATGACCTTGCGATTAATGTATTCTCTAGACATTTACGGCATAGTAAATTATTTTCATGTTACGTTGAGCAAACAATGCATTTGATGTATTTAATTGTAAAATATCCCCAGTATTTTCACATTATTTTTCATTTAGATTCCTTCTAGTTTCTCCTATGTAATTTTTGTGACAATATCAAAAGCAGCTAAAAAAATTCTAAAATTACCAGCAACCCTCTGCCTTACGTGTAGTGCTGCCAAAATAACAAAATTAGGTCCGATAAAGTCCAGAAGGACGAAACACTTCACAACTAAACTTTTTCCATTTTGTCATAAAATTTCTCAATCTATCTATCTATCTTGTTACGAACCCCGATCTAAATTTATTATAAAAACTATACCATTGCTTATATTTTAGAAGCATTCTAAAATAAAGAGCCCAGAACTTGCAGAAAATGTAAAGATAGTAAACCCAAAGAGATAGGTAGATTTAGTGGCGACAAGGATTAACCAGAGTGTACCCTTTCCTTCTCTTTTGGTCAAGGTGTTGACAGTACGCGGATAGATTCCGGTTGGGAGAAGTTGAAACACTTTAAACTAAACTTTCTCTGACTCTGAAGATAAGAGAGAGGGTCGATGACCTCATTCCACCCATAATGGGAAAAAGTTATTATTTTGAAAATTGACCACATGACAAGAAGAAAACGGAAACGAATAGTGAAACGGAAAAGTTTTGTTTTGGCCTCAGCCTGCGGGCCGGTAGGACGTCGGGCGAATGTCTCGGCATATGGGCCGAAAAGATGTGTTTGCGAAATTGTGAGGAGAATTGGTCTCCGAGTGGAATGGATGGACCCGTTTGACGACGCATACGGAACGCCGCTATATCGAAGAGAAAGAAAGCAGTTTCAACTGTAACCAAGCCCTTAAACAAAGCATGAGAGGGAAAAGAAAGAAAGAAAGAAAGAAAGAAAGAAAGAACAGACCATGTCGAGCGAGAATGCTGTTATACCAAGACGAAAGAGAGAGGGAATGCATTTTCTGCTTAATCGTCAGCCAAGCCCCTAGACGTCGAAAGGAGAAAGAGAGGAAGCAATAAGAGACCTCAAAAGGAGACCCTTATAAAATGAAATAGAAAAGAAAAAAGAAAAAGAAAAGAAGTAGATATAGTAAGAGACATTATTAGTGGTAACGGACTTTATTCTGAGTTAAGTTTATTGTTTTTCTTGTGCTCCGTTTTTGTTTAAATGTACCTCTTTTTCATATTTGTACTTTCATGCAAATTTAGCATGAGATCTTTTATTACATGTCCATTACATCTATTATTACATCTTTTTATTCCACTTGTCTTAAAATTTTGATGTTTTGTGAATCCGTGCAGGTATAGCACATGTCCTGTAAATTCGTGGGAGTATGGCACAAGGCCATACGTTGATTTTTATTTTACCTTTCTTAGAGGATGCTCTCCTCCCACTATTTTGTCCACAATGTTTAAATGTTTATTCTTGACATATCGTCATTTTTGTTTTGGCCTTTTTTTATTTTTATCTTTTCCACGACTCCATGTTTGTTAATAAATTTATATTTCCTGTCTCCATTGTTGTTTGTCGCCTATCGTGTTTGTTCCTTAACTGATTCCGCCCGGTCGTGTCTGATCAATCGGAAAGAGACCCCCCTTGGGAAAGAAATATATTTTACAAAAAAAGATGTAAAATGTTAAAAAAACAAAATAACACAGATTACGATCCTCCTCTGCCTTCGCTATCGATAAGGTTGGAGAAAGGAAAGATGGAGGCTCGTAACAATATATATATATATATATATATATATATATATATATATATATATATATATATATATAACTACGAACCTAAAGAGCCAAGGTTTCACCTACGCGGATCGTCAGGGTATGCCCGCCAAAGAGGTAACATTAGAACAGAATATAAATAGCTTACAACATAAAAACCATATATATATATATATATATATATATATATATATATATATATATATATATATATATATATATCGCATAATATCGGGGGAACTGTAGTGCCATGTCACGCATAGGTAGGTGTCCCTGCATGTATCTCCGGTGGGCAACCCTGAGGCCACATTATTCTATGCTCTCAGCTATGCTCTGGCTAGTTTGTATTACCAGTGATGACAAATAGTGACAATTAAAGTGGCCTTTTAACTCTGTTTTTCTCTCCTCAAAACATATTTCTTGGAAATCATAAAAACAAATCAAACTAAACCAGCTAACAAACAACCGCCTCACCCACCCCAATCTTTCTTTCTTCAATGTTCGTAGTATCCGTTCCAACTTCTGTAGCGTAGAACCTTTTCTCCTGAAAAAGTCTCCAAATATCTTTGCCCTCTCTGAAACTAACTTGAATTCTTCCATTGCTACCAATGAATTCTTGGTTCCAGCGTATCTTCCCCTTTTTTGTAAAGATTCCTGCATTCACATGCATGTAAACAGTGTTTACATCCGAGATAATCTTCTGATGGCCAGGGAATTATCTCTCGCTGACTACTCTTTCATGTGCTTCCGTCTTTCTTTACTTTCTTCGCCAGCAATCTCGTTTTCCTTTATTGTCCTCACCTCTTTCCAAGTCTGCAGTATATTAGCTGACAGTATAGAACATATTTGTCTTCGATGACTTTAATGCCCACCACGACACGTGTCTGAAACATTGTAAAGGCACTCATATTACCGGTATACAAACATTCAATTTTTCCATTGCCTAAACAATCCCTCACTCAAATTGTTGACTTCCTTACTCGTTTCCCTAGCCAAAACGAGAAACAGGCTTCCTTATTTGATCCATATCTTACCTTCTCTCCCAGCTCTTGGCAAGATTCACAATAACTCCCTCTTGGTAATTCGGACCACTCTGTGGTAGCTATTGACATCTCTTTCCAAGTATCCATTAAACAGGAACCCCCTATCCATAAGATTTCTTTCCGTTACCAGCACGCTGATTGGGACTTATTCTGGGATTTTCTTCGTGACGCTTCATCGACTGACGTTTTCAACGACCCTATTGAAAATTGTGTCATTGGATCAAAGTCGGCATGGACGCTTTCATTCCTTCTCGGGAATAATACCAGGTGAAACCGCAACCCTCTACATGGTTCACACCAGTTATCCCACTATTGCACACAGGAAGCACTATTTCTGGTTATACTAGGGTGACAGCTCTCATCGTATCAGGTGCCTCTTTGTTACTGCTCGTAACAAATGTAAGCAAGTCCTCGCAGAAACTAAGTCCCTGTTTGCCGAGAGATTGATACACCGCATAGCCTCTAAAAACTTTGGCTCTCGTGATTACTGCCGTATCTTTAATAAGGTACTAAATAAGTGCCAGGTTTCTACTCCCACACTTTCTTCAATCGATTTTAGGTGTTATCATCCTGTGAATAAAGCTGAATGCTTTGTTCATAAATTCTCCTCAAACTCTACTCTTGGCTCATCTGGAGTATCCCTGCCTAACTGCCCATTTAGAACTGATTCTCTTTTGAGTGATATGCGTATAACCCCCTCCATGGTTTCTTCTATCATCTCTAACCTTGATCTCCCACAATGCATGTGGACCCGATGGCATCCCTGTAATAATCATTAAGAAGTGTGCTCCTCAAAGAGCTTCTGTTTTCTCTAAACTGTATAATAAATGCCTCGCTGTTTTCTGCTTTCCTGCTTGCTGGAAGTCATTGTCTATTGTTCCAATTTTTAAGACCTCCGGTGAATCGTCCAACCCATCCAACTATCGGCTTATTAGCCATCTGCCTCTTTTTGAGGCCCTGATCAGTGCCGAATAGGTTCATCATCTCTCAACACAAGGCCTTTTCTCAAGCAATACAGCTTTCGTTTCTCCAGATCAACTGCTGATGTACTAACAATAATTGCAGAAAGAGTCTATCATGCTCTAGATGAAAATTGTGTAACCTCATTGGTCATTTCGAGAGCCTTTTGATGGGGTCTGGGAATGAGCTCTTTTCCACAAGCTGAAAAGTTACGGTATCTCCGGGCACGTTTTTGAGCTGATCCAATCGTTCTTATCAAATCGTGAAATGAATATTGTCCTTTCGTACTAACGCGGGTGTCGCTCAGGGCTCTATCTTTTGTCCTACGCTGTAATGTCCTAATTCTCCCTCTAAATAAAACCAGTCCAAAAAGAAACACGACAACTTGCCTCGTTAATTTATTAACGACCTTCCCGATGACATCAGGTCTCAACTTGTCATTGACATGTATCCATGCCTAAATAGTAAGACAGATCAGTCAAACAAGGTCAAAATAACAGTTGATGTTGATGTACAAAACGACCTCAAGATTGTCGTTAACTGGGGTAAAAGATTAATCATCTGAGAGCCCCTCCTCTGCTTTCCATCAGTATGACTGATACTATCCTCCAAGAAAGTGACTAACGTTCTCAGCTGCCATGAGATGGAAGGACTACATTGAATCCATTGGTAGATCAGCTGCTAAAAAGTCGGTCCAGTGTCATGTGAAACAACTTTTCTTTCCCGAAACTATCTTGCATATCTATAAATCTACCATTTATCTATGCTCAGAATATTGCCGCCATATATGGCCCAGTTGCTCCTTCTATTTACCTGGAGCTCCTTGATAATACCCAAAGAAGAATCAGCAATATTATTGGTCCTGATCTGGCGGCTCGGTTTCAGTCATTTTTGCACTGCCATAAGGTTACCACCCTGTGACTATTTTATAAAGATTGGTTCTACTCAGCTGTATTTGGCAATCCAGAAAAGGAAACCTAAAGAGAATTCCTGTCCTCCAGGGGGAAAAAAACTCTCGTGATTCCTTGGGCGAGTAAAAAAATAAAGTTATTTGTTTTTTTTTTTCTTATCAATTAAATTCCATTTCGGTTTAATCCTAAAAAGATAGTCAAACATGGACGAATTCCAATCCGTCATGCTCGATTTTCTTAAATGCTAACTTGAAATTCAAAAACAAACTGAAAAAGAACAGCTTGAACTTCAAAAGCGAACTGAAGAAAGGCTCACGTTAAAAAAACAAACGGAAATCAGACAATAAAAACTTGAAGAAATTCTACTTCAAATTCAACAAGAGCAAAGAAACTTGCTTGAACTGAAATAAACGGGACAAATCAGTGAAAACGAAAATGCATTCTCACAAAACACGATCTGACGCGCAATAGACAATTTTGCATATTCTCCAAACGAGGATATAACTTTCGCTTCCTATTTTAGAAAGTACGATCATTTATACACCACAGATTGCACAAATTGGGCAGACTCTAAGAAGGTCGCCTACTACTTCGAAAACTAGGCACCATGGAGCACACCAAATTTGTGAACTATATTTTATCCCGTAAAACAAGCGAACTGACATTTACCGAAGCGGTTAAACTTCTTACAGAACTTTTTAGTCTTAAAACTTCACATTTTCATAAGAGATAGAAGTGTATGAATTTAACCAGAAAGGATAGTGAAGATTACACTACATTCGCGTCGGTCTTGAACAACAATTGCGACGATTTTAAACTGTCAGAATTGAATTCGAATAATTTCAAGTGTCTATTATTCGTTCTAAAGATGCTGAAATTAGGCGTAGAGTTCAGAACAAATTGGAAAACGAGTCAAACCTTACTCTCCAACAAATAGCGGAGGACTGTCAGAGATTCGTAAGCGTACGCCAAGATTAAAAAAACATCGAGGAATCTGGCATAGCACACATAAGAAAGTTACGCCAAAAGAAAATCAATCTAATTCTCCCTCTAAATCAAACCAGTCCAAAAAGAAACAAGACAACTTGCCTCCTAACTCGTGTTCCGGTTGTAGGTCACTATATTAGTATAAGGGTTGCCTTTACTGGAATAAGAAATGCCTAACTTGTAACTCTATCGGGCACAAGAGCTCGCATTGCTGAACGAGAAAAAAGGTTAACAGCTGCGTAAAAACTACAAAATCGGATGAACAAGATGGATTCAACATTAAGAAATACATGCAAGTACAAATCTTAAATAAAAATATCAAATTCCATTTGGATTCTGGGTCAGATTTGACAATCATAAATCTCCACACTTGAAAAAAGTTGGGAAAACCAACCATGCTAAGATCTAATAAAATGGCCAGGTCCGTGACAGGGGAGAAAATCAAGTATGAGGGAGATCTTGTCACAAATGTAACTTTGCATCGAATCAATCGGTTAAGGCATGTCAGGGTATATGACGGTTCCGTATAGGATACAGGTTCGATTGCTGTCGTAGGATGAATATTTTCTATGATTCTCGGATATTCAGGCCGGTAAATGTTGTTAATACTGTTTATTATAAACAGAGCTTTTACTTAAATATTTGTATTTATAACAAAAAAGAAAAAAAAGAACGTATAAGCATAAAAAATGTCTTGAAAAACAATTGTCGGAGTTTGTCCATTTCATAATATATATATATATATATATATATATATATATATATATATATATATATATATATATATATATAGCACACTGTCACCATCAGGTTATTGCTTATTGCAAGGTGAATATTGTAATGCTCGAATACAAACTTTTGTATTCTTGTGGAGTGAAAAATGCTGAGTCAGTGCGTGATCACTGACACCGTTTAAGTGAAGTAGTAAAAAAAAAAAATTATTGGTATTTCAAACTATTTATTGTTTACAATTTAAAACATTTGTGGAATATTCATAATTAATTTTATTATGGTTTGGTTTCATTTTTTTAAATATAGATAGCTTCGTTAATCTTTAGTTTATGTTTATTGAATATTCTTTTCGTGAAAAGTATGGAATTATTTTGGACAACAATTTTTCTGAATTGCGAATGTAGACAGGTATGTTGTAAATGCTTATTTATAAATATTGAACATATTATTCATATAAAAACTTAGCCACCGAGACAATGGCCTTTACTATCAGGCTTAGTTGTTTTATCTGCTAAAACTCCCACTGATTGATGTTCTAGTTACAGTCTTTTTGGTGTTTGTTTGTTTTTTGTTGTGCTTAGAGAGGTGCTTAGATATGATTGGGTTGTATTTTTAAACCTATAATTTTATGCGTGTTTGCAATTAATTGAATTTTCTAAAAGATTTTATGTGGTATTCTGTAATTATTTAGATACAGTATGATGGATTTTACTTTATTTTTAACTTATGAAAAGTCCATTTTTTTCATAAAAGTAACTAAAAAAACTATTTAGAATTATTAGTTAAAACCGACATATTTTGAACTGTCTGCTGTAAACATTTTAAAACATTTGTCCAGCATTCATGAATTAATTATATTAAGGGTTGATTTCAATTTTTAAAAATAATTTTTAGTTTATGTTTATTATTTTCATGAAAAATTAAAGATGTATTTTCAACAGCAAATTTTCAAAGTAACAGATATGGACAGACATGCTGTTGCAAATTTTGTGATATGTATGATGTATCATTCAAATGAAAACACGTAGTACTAGTATGATCGACATATATATTATTTTTTTCTGTGGGAGATAAAATCTCCAGGGGAACAATTGACGTGCAATACTATTTAGTTACAGAGGAAGCGTGTTTTTAGAAAAGTCAAATTTCTTTTTTAAACAACATGTTAAACGTTCATATCTGCTCGAAGCGTATATTAACATACGCATCATAGATTATGAAATGGCCTAAATCCGACAATTATTTTAATATATTTTCTGTTTATACGTTATTTTTATAGATAAGTAAATGCTCTGTTGATAATAAATATAGTTAATACTACTTATTATAAACAGAACATTTACTCAAATATTTGTATTCATACAAATAACGTATAAACAGAAAATATATTGAAATAATTGTCGACATTATCCATTTCATAATACACACATATATATATGTATGTATGTATGTATGTATATATATATATATATATATATATATATATATATATATATATATATATATTATATCTATAAATATATATATATAGACACATTATATATTTATATATAGAGACACATTATATATTGTATAGATAATCACACACATTATATATTTATATATACACATTTAATATTCATATATGTATATTATATTGAAATATATATTATATATTTATATATATGTATATAAGCACATTATACATATACACACATTAAGTATTCATATACATATATATACTCACTTTATATATATATATATATATTTATATATATATACACCTTATATATATATAAATATACACGCATTATATATATGTTTAAACGCACATTACATATATACAGACATTATATATATATATATATATATATATATATATATATATATATATATAATGTCTGTATATATGTAATGTATATATACATATATATGTATATAATTTATTCGAAAATTATAACATAAATATGTTATGAAATCACTAAAAATAAAGCGATTTTGTTTCAACACCATCACTTGATAAGACACCAGAAGTGTTGAAACAAAATGGCCATTTTTGTAGTGATTTTATAAGATATTATATTTGATCCACTCTGTATTAGCACACTTTTAAGAATAGTATTTTTTGGTTATTGTAATTTATTTCGTATGCACCAATCCTGTATATATATATTTCTAAATATATATACACACATTAGAATAAAATTGAGAAATCTGTCAGTTAACTGAATGGCCTTATTTCAGTCATGCCATCTTCGAAATTTCGTGATCGTATTTTTGTAATGCCTTAACTCATGGGCTTCTCTGCAGACACACATTGTACCCCCTCCCCCATATATATATATATATATATATATATATATATATATATATATATATAAGTTTGTCCAACACTTCGCAAAAAAAAAAAAAACAGCACAACATGAAGAAAAAAGGCCTCTAACATGATAAAACAATTTTTAACGTCTAAATGTTTATGTTGCTATTAAGATGAAAGACCAAAGTATTTTCTGAATATTTTGCAGAATTTTTTAATCCTTCTTATAATGTTAAAAATTTCATTTAAATATCTTCTTTTTCTTGATTCAAATTCTTTTTCGTGAATTCGATCGTATCGGCCATTTTTTCTGACTTCATAAACAAATATCAAAGTTAACAGTTTAAAAACATGTAAAATTCAATTACACCTTTTTCTTAAGTTATCTTAGGAAAATTAGAGTATTTAAAGTATGCTTAATGTAATTTGAAAGAAACATTCCTTTCTTTTTTAGCAGAAAAAATTTTAAGGGAGTCATTTCCAAACGCGGTGCTCCGTTTTGGGCGTGTTTTGAGAGGTGTTTAACTGATGTATGTCAATCTATCGACAACTTACGTTAAGGGAATTTATCGGACCGTAGGGCAGAACTGATATAATTCGTTCTAATTTTAAGTGAACCTGGTTAGTATATATATATGTGTGTGTGTGTGTGTGTGTGTGTGTGTGTGTGTGTGTGTGTGTAAGTGAAAAGTAATATTTAGCCACTCCACCACGAGGGTTACATATGGCACAAGGCCGGGTTTAACGTGGGATTTCCGAGCCTGTAGGCTCGGCCAAAATTATTCCCTCTTTGAAGCCGCACAAACGGGTTCAGGGGCAGTCAACCACTCCGAACGAGACTCTCCCCTTCGGCGGAGTTTCGTCCGGGGTTCCAACCCGCCCGAAAGCAGAGAGTTAGACTGTTGTTAGTTACCCCGGAGCGTGGAAGAAGTTGCCCAGTATTTATAGTGTAGAGAAAGCGACCTCTAGTGAACAATTATGGAATTAAGGAGGCTCTAACTCCGACACTATGTTAAGATTGATTAGAAAACTTTAGAAAATGAACATATATTAGACATCAAGAAATATTGAAGAAAAATCTGTACAGAATAAGTTTAGATAGTGAAACAAGTAATTAATTTTTGTCAGTCTCACAAGTGACTAACAAAAAAGATCAGTAATATTTGAAAATATCAAGAGATTTTAATTTTTCCTTTTACCTCTTTTCTCCGAAGAGACGATTCGAATCGATTCTTCAATGTAACATTTGAAAACTGAAACTAAAATGATTCATTTAACCATTTTGTTTTGTTATATTCATTACTTGTCGAAATAGTAAATGTAAAAATATCATAGTGATGCAAAAATTTGTTTATTTTTTATCCGAAGCCTAAACATACGGACATATATGTGCACATAGACTGAAACAAACAATTCTGCGTTTCATTTTAGAAAAAATATATTTAATAAACTAAAGATATCAACGTGAACAGTTATGTAAATAAAATACTCTAAGAGGGATATTATTTTATTATTGTATAAAATATGAAGGAGAAAAATGGAGTTAAATGGAGAAAATTTTCAAAAGATATTGTGAAATTTAAAACATTCTGATATGAAATGTTTATTTCTGTGAACATTTTGAGGTTTTAATTTTTACGTCATCTAAACAAAGAAAAGTTAAAATTCAAAGCATCCAATTATCATTAGCAAAGCCGATAAGAATTTATGATTAAGTATAAGACAATATAATAATATATAGTAACATCATCAAGGAAAACTATGATAAAAAGTGAATAGTCATATTGGCACTTCATCGTAACACATTGAGTATTGCAATCTCAGTAGATAAAAATAATTTAGATAATATAATTTCGGTAAATGTCAAATCAGTTTCTCTTTATGGTATTAGGACATAAAACCAAGCTGAAATAGGTTTTCAAAATCCATGTCATGACACCACAACATATTTCTTTTATTTAAAACAAATTATTATGCATGTGATTCAATGTCGTATTAATTTATTATTACGTACTCGGCTAGATAAAATAAATACAGAAATAAATTGATGAAATAAAATATGTCTTTATCCCTTTTTATTGATATTTTTCTCGAGGGAATTTCGTATTTTGCTGACATTCTCGGAATTATGTTTTATTTTTCTATATATTCTCAAATGCTTTATTCTTTCATTTCTTTCTTGAATCCTTTTCAACTCAATGTGAGATTATTTATTTTGAATTGCGCATGTTTTTTCTTTCTTTCTTTTCTTTGTCATGGTTTTCCTGTTTTGCGGGCGGCGGGGGGGGGGGTTGTTAAAAAAACCCAGATATCTTTATCTAATTATTTATTTGCATCTATTTCTCACGAAATAATTCCATTTCTTACTGCTAGCGGTAATCTTTCTCTTCGTCCACCTTCCAACAATCACTCAACTGGGTAATCCTTAACTTTCTTCGAATTTTAAAACTTAATTCTTTCAACTGAAAAGCTTTAAAGTACTGAAGATATAACAACTGTTCATAAATTAAAGAGAGCGAGTAAAAATAAAACACAGGCTTCGACAGAAATACCCCCCATATAATGGTAAGATAGCCTGATTCCACAGAGCATTGCCGCTAATGTCTTACCATTATGTGGGAGGTATTTCTGCCACACACTATAAAAAAAGAAAAAATACAAAAATTTGTACAACCACACACACACACATATATATATATATATATATATATATATATATATATATATATATATATATATATATATAGTGTATCAAAAATAAGTTTACAAAATTTAGGGCATATTTGTTATGCAAATTTACGTATGCATTTATATGCAAGCTTATACACGGCTACTAGTCATTGAAATATTCATTAAATATGTATTCAGGTTTAAACAATTTATGGGGATTCCGCAAATATATATGAATGTTTATAGCCATTCGCTCCACACACCCATGTGCGTGTGTGTGTGTTTGTGTCTGCGTCTTTGTGTGTGTGTATGTGTGTGTGTATTTATGTTAGAATTATATCATCATCAAGCGAACCCAGAATTTTGGCCAATCCAATGAAGATACTAGAAAATGTTCGGTTCCCTGTACTGTTATAGTAAGTACCTGACTCCTCCTAGTATGCTCTCTCTTTAAAAGAGCCAGATCAGACCGAAAATGGAGTACTGCTGCCATATATGGAGAGGAGCTACACAGTCTTCAGTTTTCTGGATTGATAGAGTCCAAAAGCGCCCCCGCGTACTTGTTCGTGACGAATTATTTCTACAGCCCCCTTTTCCACTCGCTGCTCTATTGTTATTTCCATGGCAAGTGTTCAGATGAATTACGTTTCACCAGTTCTAAGATTCACGGTTAAGACCCGCCATGTCACGTACATTGTAGCGAACCACTCTCATTCCTTTCATATTCCATTAGTGACATGTAAGTTCCACTCAAGCAGCTTCTTCTCCCGAACCGCTGCATACCCCCTCCCCAAGTGGGTGCTTACCGATCACTACATACATCTTAACTCGTTAAATCTAGGGTTAACCGTTATCTTTCCTACATATCCTCATAAGCTGTGCATCTTACTTGGACCTTGTACAGGATGAACATCATTGTAAAGAAATATCATGCTTATTCAAATGAATCTATAGACATAGCTTACTGTCTACAATGGTTAGACTGATAGCATGATAGATTGCTTGTGTGTTCAATAGTCGAAGTCAAGAAATAATATCCTTAAAATTAACGTGTATTCGAATAAAATCCGAAAACAGACGTGGTTAATGTCTAAGCATTTTATGTAATGAAAATGAAAATGTTTCATTATCTAGACTACAAAATGAACTGCTAGAAGCTCTTAAAGCGACACAATTTTCAATGTTTGAATTTATCGTCACAATCCATCATAAACAATAGTCTACGTTGCCATGGTTACTCTGAATAATAAATGATTAAAGGAGGTAAATCACATTTTGACAGATGCCATACATAAAGCGTATGTTTGTTGTGTTTTTTTTTCCCAATTAGGCGTTGTTAATTAAGCTTACATATCATAGAAAATGCATCTTACACATTGACATGGAGATATCAGTCAATGTCGGTCTGAAGACAAACACGTCTTCTGCAACGTTCAGAAATAATCAATCGTTAAGCAATATTACATTTGAAAAGAAAAATGAGTTTTTTTTTCTTTCACATTTGTGCCGCCTTCGGCTGCGCAAGAAAATTAATGAGAGAATGGATGGGAATTTTGTTTGGTAGGAAGATGATCGTTTGCACATACGCAGATGTGTATGGGGTTCATCGCCGGATGAGTATGTAAATGTTTTTCTTTCTTACACCATAAATATTTCTATTTCATAAGTAGTTTTAAATGGCATTTCATTTCAAAACCTACGTGATCATGACTCTCCACAGATTCCTTTCCTTTAATGACTTTATATGGCCATAGCATTTGTGTAGTCATCAGTCCAATCATTGAAAAGCTTTTTATACACAAACACTATGAAGTTAACATATAAATACGTGCAGCAATGACTATATTTTCTGCACATACACTTACACACACGCATTCCCTGCATAGAAAGAAATTATTTACTTGTAAATAATTGTTACCTTTTGTTTCTAAGTTAGCTTTCAAATACTTGAACTAATATATGTAATCACACAGAGCTTTGAGGTTTTAAGACCTGCAAAAGACATCTTTTGCTCCATACAAGGAATCTTGTGCTTTCCAGAAATCCAATATATATATATATATATATATATATAAGTGCGCAGGTATGCAGAAAATAGAAAAGAACACGTTGGGTGCATAATCCGGAGTTCCTTAGTGTTTTTGTTTTTATTTTTAAGAAGACAGTGATCCATACTTAAGTAGAGCTTTATTATAATAAAAATATTTTTTTGTTCAAAAATATGATTCCTTCGCTACATAAGAGTTCTCATGTTTCAAAAACGAGAGCCGAAACCATCCAAATAATTATTAAAATTAAGTTGAATTGAGGTGTTTAGTCTCGTTTGATCTTCAAACGAAATTTTAGGAATAATATATATATATATATATATATATATAAATATGTATATATATAAAAGAAAGAGGTTGTAGTGGTTCCAACAAGAGAAAAGTATGTATATTAAAAAGAAGAGAAGAGAGGTGCCGCAAACGTTTTTGGTTGTAATGTGGGATTTTTAGAAAAAAATATTATGCTTTATTTTCCATATATATATATATATATATATATATATATATATATATATATATATATATATATATATAGTTACTTTCCTTAATACTCAACGAAAATATATTTTACATCAGGAAGTTTTCTAATTCTTCTTCTTTATGATACATAAAGATTATGGAAATAGAATTAATTTTTATATGTAATTTACATGGACATGGGTTTTAATTTAGCAATACTTATTATAATTACCTCATAGATATGAATTCTTTCACAATTCAATGCACAGATAATGATTTAGTCAGTTTAAGTTTCTTCAAGATTTATGGAAGCATTTTAGGAATAAAATTCTAGGTAATTATAAGTCAACATAAATGTAAAATCAATCAAATAATTAAAGAAAAAGCAAATAAAATATAATTGAAGAAAATGAAAATTACGGAAAATAAATCCAAAAATGGAAAAAAGTAGGAAAAAAAAACAAAAGAAAAAGATATAACTCAATACATTGTCTAAATAAGGTTTTAAGAAACAAGTAATGCAAATAGTGTTGCATGGTGTGAGAAAGGGAAGTGCGCCCGATTATGTCGATGTAAGTTGTTTATGAGCCATTCCATGAAATAGAATCGCTTCTTTTTAATTATGAATAAGAAAATGTAATCATGTTTTTAAAGAAATGACGCGAAAATTTATGTTAATTATTTGACCTTAAGCAACTTCCAGAAAATGTTCTATCTTTACGAGCCTAATACTAGTTCATGTACAAGTGCATTCACATATGTCAGATGCAAAGGAATACAAAGATGAAGACATATCGTCGCATTAAAGAAGATAACCAAGAGCATGCGTAACAATTGATTAACATACACATACAGTTAAAGCCCTAGTCGAACAGGTGGCTTGTAAGTACAGTAGAAAATTACTTATTCAAGTGGATCTTACGGGCAAAATCTGAAAACAAATAATGTAATGTTCATGGTCGTTTAATGATAAAACTTTTATTTCTTGATATACAGTGAAGTACAAAATTCTATTCTATGTAAATGCCGGATATATCGAATTAACTAGAAAATCCGGAAATGCCATTTAAAATCTCATTTAAGTGCAATGAGAAAAGGCTAGCTGAGAAAAAATACATTTTATGAATAACTCTTCTGAGTTGACTTTAACAACAGACTGCAGGCGACTGGCATCATTTGACAGCTAAGTGCTCGGATTTCGCATGTTAATTTTATGTGCTGTCTGGTTCTCCGCTGTTAGAAGATTAGCATAAAACTACTTTCCTAACACTCCTAATTAGACCCTGTAACTGATTAGTTCAGCTAATGGTCAATTATTATTATGTAGGTACTGGTATGAGATCGCTGCAAAATGAGCATAGCAGGATAATAACGGCCTTAAACTTGACAAAAACAAAATTTTATCGTCAAAATGTGTGTTTTAATCAAGAGGAAAGAACAAAGAAACTTTTAATTATTTTTCAAAATTTTTCTGTCGTTATTAGAGCATTGATTGATTGAAAAACCTTGTTTCTCTTCATCAGCGAAAGTCCTAGTAAATGACATGGCGGATTTTTTGTCGGATTTTTTTTTTAATGGCAGTCATTAATTTTGAAAATCTTGCAAAAATAAAAATAATTGTCGGATTTTAATGAAACTTTCAGAAACTATTCATAAATGATGGAAATTATTATAAATTATGTTTAATTTTTCTAAAAGTTATGGTATTTTTTTTATATTTATTACCCTCCCATATCTAATTTTAAACTCTTGAAATTCAAATGTTTACATTTTTAGTGATTAATTAGTTAAAAGCACAAGGCTTTGAGGAAAGCAAATCATTTTTTTTAGTTGACACCCTTCTACCTTAAAATCAGCTTTGAATTGTAACGTACAAAACTCAATAAAACAAAGATATTATTTAATTTCAAAATATTTTAGTTGCTTTTACGTTTTTATGAATATGGATAATATTGTCTGAAAGCAAAAAACGTTTTCGATAAAAAATAAATTTTTACAACAATTATTTGTTATTTCTTAAATTATTTTACTTGTAAAATATTCTAAAATTAATGAAAATGTTGTACAGTTTAGTCAATGGTGTTATTAAGTAGATAAATATCATTTCATTGCAATGTAATTCTATTTATTAAAGAAAAATCTTCCAAACATAAAATGTCATTTTTTGAAACTTTATTTGAGGAATATTAGTTGATTTAAAGTATAATTAATCCGATTTGAAACAAATATTATTTACTTTAAGTTTAAAATATCGCAGTAATCTGAGTAATCTTAGAAATTTAGGAAAATATTCTATGTAATCTAATGTTTTATTGAATTTTAGACATTTTGGCTTCAAATTTACTATACTCATCGCTCTTATTTTCTGATAATGTGATGTTTTGTCACCCGTACTTACAAACAAAAAAAACAAAAAACGATACATTTATACACTAATAAGAAATATTCTAAATTAAAAAAAAATATTGGTATTTGATGATTTGTATTAAACTTTTCTATTTTTCATTAAGGGTGGATGAGAATATGATATAATTTTAATATTATATAAAATAAATTTATTATTAATAATTTATATACTAATAACTCATATTAAATTATTATATATTTATATTAACTTATTAATAAGAAAAAATATTTACTTATTTAATTATTAATAATAATTTATTTAAGTATTACTTATTTAATTATTAATAATAATTTATTTAAGTATTACTTATTTAATTATTTAGTCAAATGTGATTAAATATTCTTATTAATTTATTAAGAAAATTTATTTACTTATTAAATCAATATATTTATAAAATATAATATTTATGAATTTATTTACATATTATATATTTAATTATTTAGTAAACACTTTGATTAATAAATTATTAGCTTATATTGATAATAATTTATATTTATATTATAATAAATATTAATATGTATTTATATTATATTAAAATATTTACATTTTAAATTTATATTTATATTTTATATTTATAAAATATTTATAATTTTAATATTATATTAAGGATTATTATTTAATTTCAGCATTATAAAAATGAATTTAATATAAATTTTTTTTTAAACATTTTTAGTAAAGAAACAAGAAAAAGCTGCATATTAAATTATTAATAATAAGGTAAAGAAAGAATTAAAACAATTAGATAAGTAACAGCCCAAAATAAGATTTTACAATATAAAGAAAAAAATTTACATAAATAAAAAGGCTAAAACCTAGATTAAAAATAAGATTAAATTTCAGGATTATATAGATTAAAATATAAAGCATTAGATAGAAAATTATAAGTTCAATGAATAATTATAGATTAAATTATAACAGATTAAAAAGACAAATTTAATATAGATTAAATCATAACTTAAATTAGATAAAAGCATAAAAATATCCTTTAACCTGGGTGGTGGTGGGGAGACACATCAATAACAAGTAATTAAGGACAACCCCAAAAGAAATTGTTAGTCATGAAACAAGAAATGATTTTATTTTACTTTAAAATCATCAATATACTTGAATGCACATAACATATCAGATTATAAAAAATAGAGAGAGAGAAAAATATAAAAATAAAATAAAAATTTTTAAAAATTGTTGGATATTAAATATAGGATATTAAATATAGGATATTAAATGTAGGATATTAAATATATGATATTAAATATAGGATATTAAATGTATTTATAAAATAAAATAAAATTATAGGATAAGAAATACAGAGAAATAACTCATTAAAAAGTGTATTAGATGTATAAAAAAAACTTTTAGAAAATTTTAATTTAATAAAAAAATAAAAAATAAAAGTGGAAAGGAAAATATAGAAAAATAGCTTTAAAAAAAATAAACCATACCAAGTGGGGGTGGAATTAATATAAAATTTATATTACTAATAAATTTATATTACTATTAGGGTGGTGCAAAAATAATGTCGTTTTATCACATAGTAACATATGTAAGAAAACGACATTATTTTTGCACCAACCTAATAATAAATTTATATTACTAATAAATCAAGCCAGTATCATCTCGGTTATGCAGAAGTATATTTTATGTATGAGTGACCAGGTAGGTATCCTAACTTAACAGCCAGTGACTTTTTCCTTTGTATTTGTTTAAAGTTTTAAGTTTACTATACCAAGCCAAGACTTTGGAAGAAATTGAAGGGCGACTACAAGAAGTTATGCCTTCCATACCACAAGGATTCCTGATGAAATCATTTGACACGATTCCAGGGCGACTCCAGAAGCTGGTAGAGAAATCTGGTTCCCATATCTAATTTTAAATAAAACTACATGCTAAACGCTTTCCTGAAATATCCATTTCCCTTAAAAATTATAGTTAATAAATAAATTATGAGTATTTTAAAATGGGGAGTTACTTTTCAACCATCCTGTGTATATATATATATATATATATATATATATATATATATATATATATATATATATTAAAAAGAAAAGAGAAGCCGCAAACGTTTTTGGTTGTAATGTGGATTTTAAAAAAATATTATATTTTATTTTCCATAATTTTGCTACACGCGTTTCCTGTCTCGCGACCGTCATCCGGTAAAGGGTGGAGATTTCCACATATTATTAAAAATAATTCATTTTTTTTCTTTATAGTTTTCGATGTTAAATATTCTCGATGTGAGACATTTTCTTTTTTGTGTTAGTGATCCAAACATCTGGGACAATTTCTGCATGAAGGTTTATAAAACAATTAAGATGGGTTCGAGAAATGATGGAGTAGTTATCGGCATGCTTATTTTTTATGACCCCTGTGTGTTCTTAGATCTATTTCTATTTTCGTGTGCTTTTGTCAGCATGCGTGTATATATGTGTATATCCCCTCTCCATACATACACACTGTCTCACTACGAGGAATCGGTGAAAACATCCGTACACCAACACAGACATACACACACACATGCACAAACACACATATACCGCCCCATTAAAAGGAATCAGTACATACATACACACGCATACACACATACGTACATACACATACTTTCCAAGTTACATGGAATCAGTATACATACACACACATACATACACACATATATATGTACACACATACACACATACTTCCTAAATTGTGTGGGGTTTGTGTGCGTGCCTGTGAATAGTTCTTCTGCTTTTGTCAATATGTGTATATATCTATACACATTCGTGCCCCACAAGCACTCGCATGTGAGCGTGTGTGCATGCATGTGAGTGGTTTGATCCCTGTATTTGGTCATCATGTGTGCATTTGCGTGTGGGGTTATGATCTATTTAGTTCTGGTTTAAATTTGTTTATGAATTTTTTTGCTTGTATTTGTAGGTAAGAATAATTATCTGTTTGATATATTGGCATAATTTAAAATTTTTCCTGGTTACATTTGAAGATGTGGTGTGATACAAAAAGTTTTCTGCTGTCTGTTAATTTTATGTTGCTTTTGTGTAGGGAGACGCTGTTGTTCAGTTGTTGGCTGATGCCTATATATGACTTCTTGCATTTTATGCATTTGAGTAAATAAATCACATTTTTTGGAGTTGCAGATTAAGTTTTTATTTATTATGAATGTCGTTTTCGGGTTTTCAAAAGTGTAGGAGTTTCCTTCTATAATGATGTCACAAAACCCACATCATTTTTTTTGCATTTTGTGACTACCTGTATTGTGTGCTTTTTTAAAAAATTTGGATGAGGTTAATATGTGTTTTAGGCCTGTAGATTGGCGTTTGCTTTTAATTATTTTGGTTGTTTTTAGTATATTTTTCAGTTTATTATTCTTGCTTTGATTTCTGTGAATATTTCTGGATTGTTTTTGTTGTATGTTGAGACATATGTTAGAGTTTGTTCGACGTTACGTTTCTTTTTATTTCTAAGTTGGTCTAGAGGAATTTGCTTTGCGAGTTCAAAATCTTTGTTTATTAATGTTGTGGGGTAGACTCGTTTTTTAGAGTTTTATGTAGTTCTTCTAGGAGGGTTTTTCGGAGGTGTTTATCAGTCACTACAGTACAAACCCTACGTGCTAGAGAATAGGGGATGGATTTTAGGCAGCTTTTTGGGTGATGGCTCTTGAAATGAAGATATTTTTGGGTGTCTGTAGATTTGTGTTAGATATCTGTGATTATGTGGTGGTTTTCATTTCTAATAAGTATATCTAAAAATGGTAATTCGTTAAAATTATATTCTTGCGTGAATTTCATTTTTGGGTGTAAGTTTTGAAGTAGTGTGTGGAATTGGTTAATATCACCCCATGAGGATTTCCAGAAAATTAAGCAATCATCTAAGTATCTTTTCCAAGATTTAGTGAATTGGGTTTTTATATTTTCTCCATATATTTGTTCTATCCTTTCATAGAGGTTTTCTTCTAGGTAAGCCAATGTTAGGATGGCATATGTTGGTGCCATTTTTGTTCCCATTGCAGTACCTAGGGTTTGGATATAGATTTTGTTGTCAAATTCAAAGGTATTATTGTTTAGAATTAGGTCTATACTATCGATAATGAACTCTTTAGTGAATCTCGGATGTAGTATTTCTGGATGTTTTTCAATCCAGAATGAGATCGCATTTTCCCTAGTTCATGGGGTATGTTGCTGTATAGGCTACTAATATCAAAAGTTACCATAAGCTTTCCCGGGTCTACTTTTTGTGGTATGCAGCTAAGGAAATGAATATCGTGTCTGATGTGGCTTTTAATTCGCTTAGTGAATAGTTGCAATACTATGTCTATTAGGTTACTGAGTTTGCTAGTTGGACAGGCTGGTCCTGCTACTTGTGGTCTGAATGTAAGGTCACTGGGGTTTGGGATGCTAATGTGTTCTGATTTTTGTGTCTGTATAGCTGCTTTTATTTCATTCGAATTGTTTTTGGTAAAAGTTTATTAGGAAATCCTTCTTTATTTTGTTAATATTTTATTATGTGTTGTGCAGAGTTTTGTAATTTAGCGCCAGAGAGCATCCGAAAAATAATAACGTAATTATAAAAGAAGCAGATAAAGGTAGCGCTATAGTAATCATGGACAGAACATACTATAAAACAAAAATTTTAGAAACACTAGACGATAGGAACAGCTACAAATTAATTGACACTAACATAGACAAACACATTATATCAAAAATTACAAAACTCTGCAAAACACAAATAAAATATTAACTACTATATTATCTACACACACACACACACACACACACACATATATATATATATATATATATATATATATATATATATATATATATCAGTGCAGCAGTGGGGAATTCCAAGATTTTATGGATGCCTCGAACACACTGGAGTAGTCACGCAGATATTGAGAGAAGCTAAAGAAAGTAGGGGTGACCTCGCCGCATTGTTGTTGGACTTTGCCAACGCAAAAGTAGTCCATTCCATATTAGTAGAAGCCCTAAGGAGATATGTAATATCAGCTTATTAATCCTGGATTATTATAACAACTTTAGGATGAGACTCTTTTCCAGGTTTATAGCTTCCTCGGAAGCTGTACGATCTCAGCTACCCTATTTACCCTCGCCATAAATATTGTGGTGAAATCGGCCGAAGTGAGTGTCAATGAAGACAGGAATGCACCAGCCAGCGATCAAAGCGTACATGAACAACCTGACCATTACGACATCTTCGGTCAAGAGGAGCAGGTGGATCCTTTTGCAGACTTGAAAAGCTTATAGCTTGGGCGAGAATGAGTTTCAAGCGTACAAAGTCGAGATCGAGAAGGGAAAAATGGCGGATAATTTCAAGTTCTCGACATCGGAAACTACTATTCCCACGTTGACAGACAGACAGACCCATGAAGAGTCTAGGAGAAACTTTTAACAGGTCCTCAAATGATACTTCGTCCACCCGAGTGAAGATCTCTGAACTGGAATTATGGCTTGCCAAGGTGGACAAATCTGGACATCCGGGCCGTTTCAAGTCGTGGATTTATTAGCACGTTGTGCTCCCGAGAATTCTCTGGCCTTTGTTTATCTACAACTTCCCAATGACATCAGTGGAGGCCATGAAAAGGAGAATTAACGGCTGTCTTCGCAGATGGCAAGGGCTGCCGAGAAGTCTAAGTAGTGCTGCGTTATATGGTAATTCAAACGCACTTCAACTCCTCTTTAAAAGGTTGGTGGAGGAATGCGTAGTCATTCGGACAAGAGAATTTCTACAGTATAGGGACTCTAAGGATCCAAAAATGGTGGCAGCAGCTATCGAGGTCCGTACTGGAAGGTAATGTAGTGTAGGGGGTGAACTGGGTATTGCGGAGGAGAGTTTAAGGCAGAAGTCTCACGTGGGAACGGTGACATCAGGTCATGTGGGCTTGGGCTTCTTTCCTGGTACCCGAATTTAGAAAGTTAGGATAAACAAAGATGACAACTAATTCAAGAGGAAGTACGAGCCAACTTTGAGGAAAAAAGAATATGCAAAATGGTGGGACTACGCCAGCAAGGTGCATAGAGAAGATGGAATAATTTTTTACGGCGGAAAATAAGCTGGTCAATCTGGCATTCAGACGCCAATCGGATTAAATTTCTTGTACAATCGGTGTATGATGTACAAACTTGAATACTTGGGAGATGAGTGAGACACCATCATTCCCATTCTGTGCCAGGAAAGGTACGCTGAAACACATTCTATGCGCTTCTCAGATGGCATTTAGTGAAGGGAAGTACCGATGGAGACATGATCAGGTACTTAAGAAATTAGTCGAAGTAGAGGCCGCAGCAATCAGCGGTTGTAGATTCAAGCCTGAAACAAAGGCGATGTATTTCGTCAAGGCTGAGATTGGCAATTGAGAGTAGACCTCGGAAATGTGTTGAAATTCGCAGAGCAGATAACAACATCTTCCCTGCGATCGGATTTATTAATCTGATCAATTGTCTCCAGGCAGGTTATAATGCTCGAACTTACGGTACATTAGGAGGAGAATTTGGAAGAGGCCTTTGAAAGGGAAAACACCAGGAGCTGGTTGAGAAATGCAGGTCTAACAAATGGCGGACTACCTGTCTGTAGAAGTCGGATGTCGTGGTTTTGCAGCAAGATCTTTATGCAGAACTCTAAGTCGGCTTGGAATCATGGGAGTAAAAAAGAGAAAGACCATCAGGACTATTTCAGAATCTGCGGCAAAATCTCAAAATGGCTATGGATTAAAAGATCAGATTCATGGAGCTCTACGACGGAGATCGGGAGGCGTTGAGGTGCTATCGGATGGGATGAAGAAAAAGATTGGAAAAGAAAAAGAAAGAAAAAATGAAGTGGGAGAAAATGAGCGAGGGAACAGAGAAGAAGAAAGGAGGAAACAAAAAAAAAAGAAAAAAAGGAAAAAGCGGAATATGGAAATATACAGAAGGATGGCCAAGGTCGATGTTTGAGGAGAGGGTCGTTTCTTTTAGGGTTTTTTAAAAATTTTTATTTTGACCTGTTCCCCAACGAGGTCTTGGTGTTTCTATTACGTTTTTTTTTCTTTCCTGTCTGGGAAGGAGAAAAGGGTGGAAGTGGAAAAAGGAAAAAAAGTGGGTTGAAGGAAAAAGAAAAGCAAGAAACGTTTCTGATCCTAATTCCTATGACTGTGTTTTTTGTTATTTTTTATGAAGTATCGTTTCATAGGAGATAAAACTTTCCTGGCGACAAGTAGAAATTACTCACCTGTTATGTCAAGCAGTGTTCGTTGAGAGTGTGGGTCTTTCCGCGTGTTGGATCTAAGAGGGAAAAGACGAGCATTCAGTTTGTTCTCGTTTTGGCTGAGGAGGAATAACATAGAGCGTTTCTGATATTTGCTTCAGGATCGCCTGCCGGAATAGGTATTGTTTGGGTAAGGTCTCTTGGGCGAACAGGTATGATGTTGAAAGACCCGAAACTTGTCATGGCCCTAAGTCATAATATCACTGATGAGGCGATCCTGCCCACCCGTTAGAGTGTATTCGTAACAAAAATCTATCTATCTATCTATCTATCTATCTATCTATCTATCTATCTATGTATGATAAAATATTTACATATACGCGCATATACTTGCACGTACGCATAAATATATAAATTCTTCAGGTGTTATAAACACAGTGTTCAATGTGATGTAACAGAGCTATACGTATATATTAGTGAATATATTAAATATTACTTTGTATCCACCGAGAACGGCTGGAAATCGCATTTTTTACCACCACAAAATGGCACTGAGTAATAGCAAATAAAAAAAAAAACTGCACAGCACCTTCAAAGTATGTCTGACGATTAAAAACAACCATAAGAACCCAAGAAAATGATTGAATTTCTCCGTATCCTTAGAAACTAATATTATGAATGTATGTGCTGATAAAACACAGTAAATTTCAAAATAAGTTATCCCAAAATTCGCTTAAAAAGGAAACAGGACTAGGGACTTTAATTTAATTCTATAATTGAATTTGAAATTTTTAGATGGGAATTCTTGTGTAGCGAACCATATTTTGAAATTACAATATATATATATATATATATATATATATATATATATATATATATATATATATATATAAAATAACAACAAATAAATAAATTCAAATGTTACCTCACTTACTTAGGAAAAACTCTTGAATTTGAGTCTGTCCCTGGAACGCTGCAAAATGCAGTTAAACAATAAGAAAAAATATTTTGAATTTACGGAACTTCGTACACACACACACATATATATATATATATGTGTGTGTGTGTGTGTGTGTGTGTGTGTGTGTGTACTACCACGCAGAAATGGAGAAACCATAGAAATGATGATGAACAATATATAAAGTTTATTACATTTGTATTTACATTTATTAAGATGTCTAAGCATTGGTCTGACTTCGAGAAAGGAAAAGTCGCCGCTTTTCATGATCTTGGGCTGTCGAATAGAGCGATAATATGTTAATCAAAAAGACAAATCAAACTGGAACATATAACAAACGTAGCGGATCTGGTCGACCGCTAAAAACTACCGACAGGAAAGGTAGAAAGTTGGTTCGTCAATGCAAAAAGATCGAATCGCAACAGCATAAGATGTTTTCAAAGCGGCTACTTTGGTGATTTCTTCAAGAACAGACAGACACAGGCTTAAAGCAAAAGGCATTGTTTCCAAATGCTTAAAAAAGAAATCTTTCGAATCTGGAAAAAATCGACGGGCATGGTTGGTTGGTGCAAGGGCTCTGTTAAACACGATTAAAAAATCAACGTTTGTGGTGCATCCTCAGCGGCAGGAGCTGGCAATGTGTACAAAATCAAGGAAATCATCGATCAGCATCAATACCACAACATTTTTGTTAATCAAATGTGGCTTTCCGCTAAAAAAAAAACTTTTTGTCCAATGTAAACGCATCACATTGATAACGATCCTAAGGATCTGCCTTAAACAATAAACGTTATCTAGAGAGCAAGTGCGACGAGAGTAAACTACAACTCTTCCAGGGGCCTAGTCAGAGTTCTGACCTTAACCCAACTGAAAACATTTGCACTATAATGGACAAGCGTGCCGGCAATAAGAAAGTTAACACAGATGAGCTTTTTCGCGAATTAAAGAAATGCCTGAAAAATCTGGCGAAGGACGTTGAATTACTAAAGAATTTAGTATGTAGCATGCCACAAATAATTAAGGCCCAACGAAATACTAAGTCATTGTTTGACTTGTATAATATACATATGTACATATATGTTAATACCCTATTCTATTGCTCACTTGTCGCGGTAAAAATATAAAAATCGAAAATAGGATATAAGTATTACATTAACTGCATGTAACTCCGAATAGTGTTATCAACGTTGTATGTTCACTGATATATATATATATATATATATATATATATATATATATATATATATATATATATATATATATATATATATATAATTATTTATATATTATATGCGCGGTACTTATTAGAAAGCGCTCAATATCAGAGATAGAGCTAACATATTTGGTTGGATTGATGTGAGTTTGTGACCCTGGGTTTCACGCTTTTGCGATCGTCAGACAAACTGATTAATTTTTTAAAAAATTGGGTTTATGTAGATTGCGTGTATTGGTATTATTATGGGAGTGGGGGGAATCGTCGTCGTGATGTCATCGTGCTAACGCAAACATAGATGCATGTCCGTACACCGGATGAGGTACGCAGACACACATACACACTTGCTCGTCCGCCGGGACTCATACATATATAAACATATGTGGACAGTCTGGGATTTGACATATGTATGTATATGGGTGATGTTGTGTCTATACATACGCATTTTTATGTTGAAATTCAAAGATTAGAAGTGTAGCGAAAATTTCTCGTGAACGTCTCGTGAATGTATACATGTCAGCAATCAGAATATTTTTCTATTTTTTCGCTGAATAATATTTCCTCGCATGTACGTATATACGTGTGGTGGGGTCTGTGTAAAATTATGATATGTAAAAATTACTATTATTTTTATTTTTAATTTTTAAAAAAAGTTTATTTGTTATTATTTTAAATATAGTTATTTGCTTGTTTTTGATGGCTGTGTATATGTAACTGGTAGAAATTTCGGTTTGTAATCCTCATTGGTTATTTTTATGGTGGTATTAAATATGCTGGGGGAAGGGGTAGTTTACGTTAATAATTATAGCGGGTTTATGCGATAATAGGTGTGATTTGATAGTAATGTTGTAAGGGATTGAAGACTGATAATATAAGTAGCTAATAGTTACTGTAAATTGGTAGTAGTGATTAGTAATGGTGGTGAGAGAATGATAAAAACAATAAATGTAATTATTGTGGTGCTAGCTTGAACTAAAGAGTGATTGTTGGTGTTTTATTTTATTTTATTTTCAATATTTATTTATTTATTTTAGTATAAATCCTGGTAATAGGTATTTATTCTCATGCCTACATTTGGAAATTATCTCTGATCTTATTGGTTTTTATTTGGGGGTATTAAATATGCGGGGGGAGTAATTTACGTTAATAATTATAGTGGATTTATATGTTAATAGTAGATGTGGTGTGGTAGGAATGGTGTTGGGTGTTGGTGGTAATGATAATATTAGTAGTTAATAGTTATTGTAAAGTGGTAGAAGTGATTACTAATGGTGGTGCAATGATAATAACAATAAATGTAATTATTGTGATGGTAGCTTGAATTAAAGAGTGACTGTTGGTGGGTTTTTTTTTATCCGTTTGGTGTATTTGGATAATAGGTATTAGGTTAGTGCAAAAATATTGTCATTTTCTCACATAGTAACATATGTGAGAAAACGACATTATTTTTGCACCAACCCAATACTTGTTCTCATGCCTAAATCTGGAGATTATCTCTGATTTTTGTTTAGTAAATTCTTTTGCGGGGTGTGTGATATTATAGCTACTTTTTCGTGTAGGCAAAGTAGACATTTTTTTGTAATGTTGCTGTAGGCAGGAGCTTTTTTCAATACTTTCTAACTTATTGTTGGTGTGATATTTCTGTCTTTTTGCTGCCATATGTATGTGGATAGTGTAGTGCTGTTCGAGTATTTCCTGTTGGTGAATGAAAGCTTGTGATTGTTATTCCTCTTCTTGAATGGACCTTGAGTGGCACCGATGTAGTACATTATGCTGTTGTTTGCACTTACCTTGTATATTGTGTTCGTAAGTTGGCAATTTCCCTGGAGTGGACATGTTGTTCTATTTCTGCAGTTGCATTCTGGATCCTTGGTTTCATTTTTGTAGGTTGTCATTTTTTTTTGTTGTGGCTTTTGATTATTTCTTTTTTACTTTTTGTGCAGCTGTAGCTGATCTTTACACTATTTTTGTTGAATATTTTTGCTAATCGGTTTGTTTCAGTGAAGTTTTTTTCTATTAAGTTTAGGAATATCTTGCCTATGTTCGTTTTAACGGTTTTATTGTATGGTGGATTAAACCAAATAATATTTCTTTTTCGGTTTTTGCGTTTTGGCTGTGAAGGTATATATTGTAGTTGTTGTGTGTAACCACTTGCTTTTAGTGCTTCGTTGTATGGTGCTTTTTTGTTATTGAAAATGTGTATGTTAGATGAGTTCTCAGATAGTCCTAAGTTTTTTTTTTAACTTTTACTTTGAAGAATGCCATTATTTAGTAATTATTAGCACCAAACAGTTTTCTGCTTATTTCCTGTTCTTTCTTTTATTCAGTCAATATTTAAAACCAACAAATCGAAAATTTAGGTAAAAGGTGAGCGAAAATACAGATAACACAAAATGAATTTATTTTGATTTCCTCTTTCCTTCTTGGTTGATACTAATTTTCCTTCTTAATCATTTCTTACAACAATAATTTTTTCTTTCTCCTATTTTCCCTTCTTCCTTTGATTTATTATGATTTCTCTTCTGCTTGCATCCAGTCTTTATTTTTAATCTGATTCTTCTATTTTCATTTTTATATAATGTTTACTTTCTTTAGTTCTTCCTCCGGTTATTTATTTTATTATTATCTGAATTATCATTTTCATTTATTTATTTTATTATTATCTGAATTATCATTTTCATTTATTTATTTTATTATTATCTGAATTATCATTTTCATTTATTTATTTTATTATTATCTGAATTATCTTTTCCTTCTCTTTTCTCTCCATTTTAACTTTCTCTTATTTCATAATCACTAATTTTCTTCTCTCCCTTTCTCTTTCTTTTTTACTTGTTTCCTCCTGTTTCTTGGATCCTTTCATTTTCTGTTTTCCAATTCCGTGTTTTCTCTTTCGTATTCTCTCTTTTTGTCTTTTCCATGCGTGAGTACGCTTTCATTATGCAAATCTCGTACAAATTTGACATGGTTAATTAAACGAGAATTTGCGAAAACGAGATTCAGTTATACCTCTAGTCTTCCCAACCATTTCATTGCTTTTATTTTTAAATGTTGATTACTACACCTATGAGTTTGTTTTTCCCTCTACCAAATTCAAGTATTATTTATCGTCAGATTTTTTTTTTGTATTAAGATTTTAGGGTATTTCACTTGTAATTTCTGTTTTTTTTTTAATATTATTTTACTTTATTTCAAGATAATTTTTCTTACTCTAATTATTTCCATGTTAACTTTATTTATCTCATCTAATATCTCTTCATTCTGCTTTATTTTTTATGTTGTCCCCTAATTTGTTCTGTTTAGTTTACTCACAGTTTTCTGAATCTTTTATAACTTTTTCCAAATATCTTATTCATTTTTTTTTAATTTTAAATTCAGCCAAAATATTATTTCTTTGATTGAATTTATTCAGTTATTTATATTTGAATTTCTTCTATCTTTTAGTCAATTTAATTTGATAGAATATTGTTTTTGGCATTATTTGTTTAAATGCTTTCTAAGTTAATTTTTGTCTAATTTTATTCTTCCAAATTAATTTTTTAAATTATTTGTTTGCTTTAAACTTTTCTTCCGCTTAAACATTCTTTACTTTCCTGTTTTTTTAGGAATTCAATTAACCAGTCGACGAATAAACACAGTTTTCAAATAAAAAAAAAAAAAAAACAAAAAAGAAAAAAAAAGAAGACAAAACACCGTTCGGTAATCTTCAAATAAGTTTTAAGGGAAAAGTAGTAAAGAGAAATATATTCCAATTTAATATGCAGTCACGAATGATCTCACCCAATAATAATTAACTTGGATTAATTGCGCGTGTTTGTCTTGTTGACAGATGAAGAGATCCACTCAAATAGGTTACCGAAAACGAATGGTTTTCAGCCATAACAGCTTTATTTCTCAGTTTCGAGTATTTTAACGACTTTTTGCTAAAATTAGGAATTTTACTTTGATGACGTGTTTGTGAGTTTGTAATAAGATTTTTCCTATTGTTTTATCAAATAAATAAATGGGAATATACGCTTTGTTTCTAACTAGAGCGTAAAAAAGACAAAAAATTAATATCTACCTCAGTTTTATCATTTTATCGCAGTTTGCTTGCGTCAACAATTTTTTGTGACATAATTTCTACCCATGTCATACAAACATTTCGAATTGTCTTATTATAAAATATAACTTTAATATAAAAAAAAAAATGTTATATATTTTATAAAAAAGGACCAATCAATTTTTATATGCATCTATATAAGCACGCTGATATAGACGCACTTAATACCTATTGGAACGTAAATAGAAGAGATTATAAATATCTATAAGATTCTGATTGCCTTTGATAGAACAGTGGTTAAGAAACTAGTTTCACAGGCTTTCACTACTGGTTTCAGTTCGAGCCTCCTTATTCATCATAAATATCTTCAGATTTCTTAATCTTGAATGTATGGAACTGATTATAATCGTTAGTTCATTGTAAGTATTTTATTTCTTTTATATACTAGTATTATTTTTTATCTCTTAAATAAACATTCCTTATAATATAGAATTAAATAGAATTAAACTAATTCGAAATATTTATTGCGTTATCCATTTCTTAATTAACAATAGATAAATGACAATATTTTTAAAATAAATGCATTGTTTATATTTTTGTAAGAACGTCTATATATTGTATACATATGCGTGTGCATATATCTCATGGGTATATAAATTATATGTATATTGTTTATATTTAGCATATATTATTACACTTTAATGTATATAAATAATGGACCTTTTGAGGTGTAATGAGAGCGCATTTTAATTCGTCATTTAATGTTGGTGTTTGAGCCGAGCTAAAAACCATGATTTCAAGGCAAGAAGGTTATCACAAACTACTTGATGGACAGCGTTTACAAGAAGGCATATAATTTTGTAAAAGATTTATGTAGGTGACCAGTAATCGATGAGTTATAGGTAGAAACCTATAATTGATGAGTTATAGGTAGAAACCTATAATTAACACCAGAATTTTATCTTAATTTTTTTAACACTGGATTTTACGGTTGGAATTAATGGGTTAAATCACTTGATTATAATTGTACAAGAATGGCAATAAAAAGAACACTGATTTGGAATTGTTTAAAGCAAAGACAGCCAAATATAGGAAATCCTGTTCTCTGCTTGGAAGGGTCTGCTTGCAGCCTTACTTAGAAAATGATATATCGTTGGCAGTGACAATGATTTATCCATGATTTTGGCACTTCTATTCAGAAAATACTGAAATACCAACAAAAAGATGGACTAAATGTAACAAAAAGTTGAAGATTTAAAGATTAAATGCGCTTCTTCCCTTGCTTATTGAAGAGTTCTGTCAATCTGTCTTTTTGAATGTCAGTCTGTCTTTTTGAACGTCAGTCTGTCTTTTTGAATGTCAGTCTGTCTTTCTGACTGTCAGTATGCCTTTTTGAATGTCAGTATGCCTTTTTGAATGTCAGTATGCCTTTTTGAATGTCAGTATGCCTTTTTGAATGTCAGTATGTCCTTTTGAATATCAGTCTGTCTTTCTGACTGTCAGTCTGTCTATTAATTTAACTTAGTTGATCTTACCCGACTCTTTCTTTTCTTTACAGCTGTTTGTTTTCTGTCACTTTTCTATTTACTTACAGCCTGAAAGGTGACTAAAATGTTTCAGCTAACGTCGGATTTTAAGTGCTGCATTTTAACGTTTCCCCTATTTATAAATTTGATCGAAAACCTAAATGATTCATATAGTCACATGTAAAATCTTAAAAACATTCGATTACATATATATATATATATAAAGATATTTTTATGTTTATAAATTCTTTTTAGAGATAAAAATATCTAAGTAAATGCTCTGTTTTATAATAAACAGTATTAATAACATTTACCGACCTGAATGTCCGAGAAATTTTCAAAGAAAGTATTCGTCCTCCGAGAGGAAACGAACCTGTATCCTATACGGGACCGTCATATAGCCTGAGGCGCGTGTCGGAGGACGAATATTTTCTATGAAAATTTCTCGGACATTCAAGCCGGTAAATATTATCAAAACTGTTTATTATAAAACAGAGGATTTACTAAAATATCTATAAAATCTATAAAAAGAATGTATAAACATAAAAATGTCTTAAAATAATTGTCGGACTTTGTCCATTTCATAATGTGTGACGTCATTTGTTTACATTTGGATACGCTTTGAGCAGATATGAATGTACGTGATAGATTCAAGGAAGACTGAAGTTTAAAAGCAATAAAATCCACCTTTCTAATCGAACGATCCTCCGTGGATCGATCGGTTAAGGCACGTCAGGCTATATGATGGTTCCGTATAGGATAAAGGTTCGATTCCTGTCGGAGAACGAATATTTTCTATGAAAATTTCTCGGATATTCAGGCCGGTAAATGTTATTAATACTGTTTATTATAAAACAGAGCATTTACTTAGATATTTGTATCTATAAAAAGAACGTTAAACATAAAACTGTCTTAAAATAATGTTCTCATCGCCGATTTCGAGTTTCTCATCATATCGGCTCCAACAGCAACCCCGACCTGATTCCAGACGAGTCAGGCCGCCTCATTGAAAGCGTCGTGCTACGCACCGCGACATTGCAAAAAAAAAAAAAAACAGTAATCATATGGAATATTTATTTCTGTAAAATTAACAGAAAATGTGTCACAAGGCCTAAAATGGGGTAGGGAAAGGACGATCATCATCTGTCTTGATTTAAAACTTAGCTAGTCACAAACATTGACCAAAACATAAAAACAATAATCCTAGCACCCAAACAACACATTCTTACTTACCTTTTTACTACATTCACCAAAATATCTCACTGTCTCAATGAAAACCTAAAATGTCCCCATATGTACAAATCGTCGTCTGTGGGAGGAGGGGAATAAAACAACATGTTAAAACAGCCTCAATGTGTATATACAATATAAAAATAAACTATTTACAAAAACTAAACAATATTATGTTAGTAATAAAACACCCGACAAACCTTAAGTTTAAATGTGGCAGAAAAATCAGTTAACTGGACGAAATCGATGCGGGACTATAATAATGTAGAAACATTCATCCAACCCAAACACTCACACAGACACGCACTCACTCTGACACAACAAAAATTACGAAAAAACAGACATGCGAAACGAAAGGCGTCCCGCATCCACCAGAGAACTGACATCACTGACCACCTAACGAGGGAGGGGATGGGGAATTAAACTAAAAGGAAAAAAAGGAAAGAAATAAAAAAAGCAATGAGCAAACACTCCCTAGCTAAGGTTACTGAAAAAAAAGAAAAAAAGACTAAAGAATCAAAAACAAAAAAACCTACACTAGCTTAAACTCCAGGGATGGGTTGTTCAAGTTCAACCCAGGAAAACAATATTCTGATGCCCAACCGGCATAAAAATGCCACTCTAGATCAGCCCCTTTCACTCGGCACAAACTCGCAAGACTCACCCACTTTTTGCCAAATTCTGATGAGGTAAGCCGCCGCTTTTTCGTCCTAATTTTGACTTTAAGCTGATTCTTAAAGTACAAGATCAGTTGGGAAGAAGTGAACCCTTGCCATCATAGAATTCCTTCTGATGCGTCATCCAAATTACGACTCTCATAACACGTAGTAAGCAAAAGAACACATATTGTTCAGCCCTCGTCATCTGCGGCACCAGATTGCTACAAGCAGAACTGGCCTCAAGGACAAAGAACTTTCTCCGCAGCATGCGGACCATGAGGCCTTCAACAAACTTACACACCGGCGCTACCAACCTGCAATGAAAGAAGGCGAAATCTTCAAACTGCCGACGCTTTATTGGGGAAGTCGAGACCATGGTCTCGACTTCCCCAATACAGCGTCGGCAGTTTGAAGATTTCTCCAAACCAGCTGAACGAAGTCTCTTGGCGACCCAGAGGGCCCCACGAATCACCAGCCAGGTGAGTGATGCCTCGTCGTTATTGAGGCATTTCAGCCCAGGCGCCCAAGGCGATATTGAGCGAGCCCCCTGCTTCGTAAGACCGAGCTCGCCAATCAGTTCATCACGAACGGACTACCTGACTATTACTCGATACAATGCCCTACGACACAACGCCTGGACGTTGGAGAGGCCATCCGACGCAGTTGAGGCGTTTCAGAACACGACGACATTCGCGGTAGAAGTAGCATTCGACTCTGGGCGTACGGCCGGCCTCCTCCTCGCTCGAGTGCACACTACTCAGCGATGGGAAGTTTCTACGGACGTCTTCCTTCCAGAAGGCGTTCTCCTCATCCGATTCGCAACACATTCGGTCTAGGAAGGCGATGCGAAGCATATGTTGACGAATCTCAATGCTAGGCATACCCAAACAGCCCTCAGATAGATGAAGATAACATAGCAGCCTTGCCTCTCCACAAGAAAGAGAACAAGAGTCTTACTATACGTGTGGTATACGGAAGTGGAAGTGCAGAGAGTCGGTAAAGGAGAATCGGATAGATGTGTGAAACACATACATCCGCCCTCTCCTTTAAGGAAAGCCGCCTCCGAGACCACAAACTAATTGCGATTTCGGCCTGCCCTTCTACCGCTGACCAATTTATTTCCAACTGGAGATCAGGACCGAACCAGACGCTGAGTATCTTGACCGACCCATCCGTCCAGAGGAAAGAACCGGAAAGAGAAACACCCTTCCACGCACCCAACCGCAAGTCAACAGACTTATCGCGGTTGATCTTTGCCCCTGTCACTATCTCATAAGAACTGATCTCTTTGCTGACTTCGTCAATCTCAGTTCTTCTCGGCACAAGAACCGAAACATCATCAGTATAGGCAGAATACCTGGCCGAGGTGGTAGCACCAGGTAGGTAAATTTCGCGCAGGACGGGATTCGCCTTTAACTTGCCAAGAAAAGGTTCCAACGCAAGAACATAAAGCAAAGGCGAAAGCGGACAACCTTGACCAATGGAGCGAGAATACGAAAGGATCCGATCGTACTCCATTCACTTCCATCAGCGCATCGGGAGTCGCATACTAAAGTCGGATCCAGGAGTGAAAGTCCGGCCCGAAACCGGCTGCCGAAACGACAGCCTCCAGGAAACGATGGTCAACCCTATCGAAGGCCTTGGACTGATCTAAATTGAGCACCGCGTCTTCATTGTAGACTTGTTCTAAGATCAAGCGTACCACATGAAGGTTGTCCTGAATAGATCTGCTCTTCACAGCACAAGTCTCTTCGGAGACAATCAGACTAGACAGGACAAGCTGCAAACGGTTGGCTAAGATCTTCGCCAAAATCTTCAAATCTGTGTTTAACATCGTTAAAGGGCGAAAGTTTCTAACCCATCCCCACCGTTTTTTGTCCCTATGCAGCAAATTGATCACACCCCTAGTGAAGCATTGAGTTAATTACCCCTGCTTCATCCAGTTGTTGAAAATCAATTCCAGCAAAGTAACAAAGTAAACTTTGTAAGGAAGACCATCTAGTCCCGGAGATTTATCCAGGCCAGCCTGTTTCAGTGCTTCCCAGATTTCCGATTCTCTGATGGGGCCCTAGCACCCAGCCGCTTCAGCTGTCTCAAGGCAGGAGAAGTCAGCTAAATAGATGTCGAACCGAGCAGGACTCAGACCGGTCTCCCTGGTGAAAAGTTCCTGAAAGTAATCCCGAAAGGCCTCACATATGCCCGCGCTTGTAGTCACGGTCCGCTTACCCGGCAATGTGACGCACACGATATGTCGCCGAGACGCTCTTCGATTCTCCTCTGCGCGCGATCCAGTGGCTGTATTCGTCGCCTCAAAGGACATTCTTTTTAAAATAGCCCTAACTAACAGAGCTTGATCCTTCTTGATAAGCAAGGAGGACAACTCTGCCTTAGCAAAACTATTTCCCCACTATCACGGGATTTAACTGCCCGATCAACTTTTTGTTCTAAAGCGGTTGCGCCGCTAATTTATCTAGATTGAGTCGACGACTAAAATCAGCAGCAAACATTGTAATTTTGGATTTGAATGTATCCCACCAGGCGTTTCCTACAACCTCCCACGTCAATTCCCTCTGTGTCATTAGTAGCAGCTGGTCCCGGAAATCTCGCTCACCAAATAATGAACAGTTTAATTTCCAGTAGCCAGCCAACCTAACCTTACGCTTATCTAAGTTTACACGGACCCGGACAAGCCTATGATCCGAATAAACTATATAATGGAAACTTGAACACCCTAAGAGCACTACATCGACTTTCCTAACAAAGACTGGGTCGAGGTAGCTAGCCAGCGTCCCAGGAGCCGAGTTGCAACTATTTGTCCAAGTCAAAGCGACCTCCCGAGGGTGCTCATTCTGGTACTTATCGACAAGATCAGACCTGTCGATAAAGTTCCGAAATGGTTTCACGTCTCGGTTGCTAGCATCCGGTTTTTGCCCTATACGATCTATAGCAGGGTCAAGGACAGCATTGCAATCTCCCGTTAAAAGAGATGTCGTCAAGAACGGCTCGATCTGCCGAAACAATATATGGCAGACGAATTTTTTTTCTTCTTCCACCGTATAAATCCTAATCTTTTCGCCGAATAATACTGTGGCGAACGCAATTTTTTTTCTAACGTATGAGGTCTAATCCTCGGTCGCCAAGTTCTTATATAGTGTGCGAAATGTTTTTCTTCCTCCGTATGAGTTCGAATCCCTCGTCGCCAAGTTGTTATGTAGTGGTTTCACAGTGGAAGTTTGTATTTGTACTAAGTCGGTCCTAAAATAGGTTCGACGTACAAAACGTTTTAACTTGATACAATAGGTAATAACGTAGTAATCTAGTTAGGGTGGCTGATACTTTAATATCCGACTAACGGTCGTCCGACATCGACTGACTGACCAACTCACTGAGCGACTGCTACTACTACTCCTACTTATTATAGTTGGGAGAGTCTATTGACTATAGAATAGGTGTGTTCCACTATAACATCCTCCCTAATACTTTACTCCCTAGGAGTAAACGTTTTTTTTTTTTCTTTTTTTTTTTATAACAACATCGTAGCGTATTTCCTACGTTTTTTTTCTCCACTTTTTTAAAATGATCAGTTGCCTTTTTTTTTTTCTTCTGGATCGGTGTACCTCAGGTAAAATTGTTGCAGGCGTTGTTAGATCAAACATATTGAAAATCACTTCCATCGGCGGGACTGCTGTCAACCACGTCTGAAAAACGTCGACTGATCTGGTTACTGCACGTAAATTTTTTGCCTTTCACAAAGTACATCATATATCCAATCCGCTTATCTATTTTTTTTTATACTTCCATAGTGTTACCAGAAACAACCTTTCCGCTTTGCGCTTCTTAAGGATGGAGCCCCAGTTTTTGTAGGTTCTTCTTGTGGTTCTATTTGTTCAGCGTCTAGCTTCCATTTTGTTGATCTTGTGCTTCTTAACGTTTTCTGTGGTGACTTTAGTTGACTTAAATCATTTAATAATACTACATATCATTGGTTGCGTTTAACTCGCTCCCCAGTTTTTCTCGGTGTCGGCTTCATTTTTACTTTCTGGAGCTTGTTTTTCACATATATCGTCGGTGTTACCCATTCAACTTTTTTAAATACACCGGTTTTCTCTAATCTGTCCAATTCTTTATCTATCTGTTGAATTGAGGCAAACGGTACAATCCTTTTCTTTTTGAAAACTGCCTGAGCGTTTTCTTTTGGATGTAATTTTCCCTCCATCTTGGTACACGTTCCCAAACCTGGAGAAAAAACAGTAGGAAAAGTTCCCTTACGTTTCTTTACTAATTTTTGGGCTTCGTAGTTTAAAAAAATCTACCTTGTAACAGAAAGAATTTATCGGTAGATCCCATAATTGGAATTCTGTTATCCAATTCGTACCAAGTATTAGGTTAGTGCAAAAATAATGACGTTTTTGACGTTAAAAAGTACGTCAAAAACGTCATTATTTTTGCACCAACCTAATAAGTTCGTGGTATTTTCTGTGACAAATAGTTTAGCTTGTCGCTTTTTTTTATTTAACGTGACGTTTGTAACAAATTCTCCCATAAATTGTACTTTTTCTCCCGTCACTGACCTCACGATTTTATTTTTTTTCATTAAAGTTGGTTTCCCCAACTTCTTCCACGTATGCAAATTTATATTTTTTTATTACTTATTTCGACGGTAACAAATTTTCTGGTTATTCCATCGTTCACCTCGTCGGACTTTAATTTTCTTATTTTATTGTCTTTATTTTTTGACCTGCAGTGCGAGCTTTTATGACCAACTCTTTTACAGTTGAAACATTTTTTATTCCTAAAATTGCAATATCTGTACCAGTGAAGTTCACCGCAAGCAAAACATGGCTTCGGGAGTTTTTGTTTATTTTTCTCTGGTAATTCACTTTTTGTTTGATAATCCGCAATTTTAGAATTTTTTTTAGTAGACTGACTTTCTTTTTTGTAGCGTATTTTCCTTGCATACGAAACGCCAGATTGTTCTATCTTTTTCGAATCTTTCTTTACGCTAACGTATCTTGTGCAGTCTTCTGACAACTTCTGTATCGTAAGACTTTGTTCGTTTTCCAATTTTGTCAGTACTAATTTTCTCAACTCTGCGTCTCTTTCTGATACCAGCCCTTGAACAAATACTAAGCAGTTAAAGTTGTCAGCCCTTAACTCTGCTAGCTTGAATTCTTCACAATGCTTATTCACATTGGCTGCGTACGTTATATAGTCTTGTTCGCCATCTTTCATCAGATTGAAACATTTCCACCTCTTGTGAAACAAAGATGTCTTTTTACTAAATAATTCACTTAATATATTTACCGCCTCGGTAAATGTCAACTCGCTAGTTTTTCGGTAAAATGTAGTTTACCAATTTGTTATGCTCAGCAGTTCTTAACTTGCTTAAAAGAAGTCTAACCTGCTTTCCTTCAGACCACGAATGACAGTCCTCGTTATACACGTCCGTATATTTTTTATAATACTCCTCAAAATTTTTTATAATACTTCTCTTCATCCGGACTGTACGTGAATATTTCAATTGAATTCCATATTGTTTTCTCTGGGAAAGAATCATTTTGTGGATTTTTCTCTTTCCTCTTCTCAGTTATTTCCAGAATTTTGTTTTGAAACTCGTTATGCATCTGTTCCATTTCTCATTGAAACTACTTCTGTCAATTAACTGTTTCCTCCTCTAGTTGCATCTGGAATGTTTTCTGTTGCTCTAATATTGTCATCTGTTGTTCCGTCTGGAACTTTAAAAATTCCTGGAATATATTTTTGCATTCCTCCATCTTCGCAAAAAGTTTACACAATGCTTAAATATTGTAGAGGGGGTCCTAAATGAATTTGCAATTCGTGACCTATTTGAGCAAACTGTCTTATCGAAAAAAAATTCTTTTCTCAGTTGAGAATACGACAGATTTTTTCGTCACTAAGTTGACGTCTTGTCTTTCGAAAAACTTTGCTAAGTTTTTTTTTCTCCGTATGAGTACAGATTTCATCACCAAATAATGTGGAGAACGAATTTTTTTTTTCGTATGAGTTTGAATACTCGTACTCTCTTTTTTTTTGTTATGGCGGGTGAATTTTTTTTTTCTTCCACCGTATGAATTTCGAATCCCCGTGGGCAAGTGTGTTATGGATTAAGAATGTTTTTCTTCCTTCGTATGAATCCGAATACGTTCGTCGCCAAGTGTTGTATATATGGCGAACGATTTTTTTCTTCTTCCGTATGAGTTCGAATAGGTTCGTTGTCAAGTGTTGTATATATGACGAACGAATTTTTTTTCTTCTTCCACCGTATGAATCCGAATCTTTTCACCGAATAATACTGTGGCGAACGCATTTTTTCCCGATGAGGTCGAGTCCTCGGTCGCCAAGTTGTTATATAGTGTGCAAAAGGTTTTTCTTCCTCCGTATGAGTTCGAATCCCTCGTCGCCAAGTTATTATGTAGTGGTTTCACAGTGGAGGCCTGTATTTGTACTAAGTCGGTCCTAAAATAGGTTCGACGTACAAAACGTTAGGAAATTGATATAATAGGTAATAACGCAGTAATCTAGTTGGGGTGGCTGATACTTTAACATCCGACTAACGGTCGTCCGACATCGATTGACTGACCAACTCACTGAGTGACTGCTACTACTACTTATTATAGTTGGGAGAGTCTATTAACTATAGAATAGGCGTGTTCCACTATAACAGAATGGAGATTGGGCGCATAAACCTCAATGAAACGCAGAGCCTTATCCTTTATGGTAACATCCAGCACGGAACGTCTGCCCGCCGGATCTGCGAAGACAAGCGTACACGCAGCCTTCAAAATATTACTCACCAGCCAAGCGACAGCTCTCGAATGACCATCAAAACATGCTGAATAATGGGAGAACCCTTAGACAGTATGTCCTCACGGTCATGAGAAGAAAACCGGGTCTCTTGCACACAACAAACATTCACCCCGAGGCGCTGAAGGTTGTGAGAGAGCCTCGCCTTTCGAGACTCCAACCTCAGGCCTCGGCCATTTATACTAGCTAACCAGAGAGACATTTATCCAAACAATTAGGGTTGCTTTCCTAAATTGGACATAGACTAGGTAAGGATACCAATCGCCTCTCCCATCGACCCGTGCCCCATCTCAGTCTTGATGGAGCCGTCTTGGGAGAGGCCGCCTATATCCCAAGGAAACTTTAATTTTAGTGCACTATAGAGGGCGGATGGAACAAAAATCGGGACCCTCCCAACACAAAATTGCTTCATTTTTTTCAGTTTATCATTTTGGAAAATAGCGACATTTTGAAATAGGTTATTGCTTCGTTCAACATGGCTCAAGCCTGCTTCGCCCCCGACCCAGTTCTTATAACAGTTAGAACCCTTTCCGCATTGGGGAAGTTTTTAGGTTCTTCAATATTTTTATCAGCGCACTGCTTCATTGATAACAGATATTTGAGGTCTTTAATTCTGTTTCCGTAGTCACGGGCTTTTTCCTTAGTATAGGAGATATTTTGCACACGTCTACACCGGGGTTAAATATGTTTTTGTTTTTTTCTATTGGTTAAGTCTTGTGTGTGGCCTCGGAGCCTTTTGTTTTGGCGAGGAGGTATTTCTGCGGTTTTAATGGGAGAAGGACTGAGGATGTGGTGGGGTGTATGTTTGCCTAAAAGTGCTGGAGTCTCTACTGAGAGGAGTTGAGTAATGGGAAAGATGTGGATGGAGTGGCAGGTAAGGACTTCTCTCTACAAAGAGGAGTTGAGGGCTGGGAAGAAGGTGATGGGTCAGAGGTTGTGGAGGGAGTGGGCTTTTTGTAGAGATTGATTTTGGCTGACTAGATTTAGAGGTCTGGGAAGATAGTGCAGAATGTTGGGAAGTGGAAATGGAAGGAAGAACTTTTTAGTGGGAGGATTCTGATTTCCGTTTGTGGTCTAATTTTTGTTTAAGTGATTTGATTTTCTCCGTTTTTCAAAATCGTGATCATATTTTCTTTGAAGCTCCTCGGTCGGTATTAAGGCCGGGGCGTCGACCTTACTGTTGACAGAGTGAGTGGGAATGTAAGTGCCTTTTGTTCCAGGGGCAACAGGGAACTGAGTACCCGCTGTCTGACACTTCCCGTTGGCCATGCCAGAAACCTGCTCTTCCTCCTGTCCCTCCCCAACAACTGCACTTGCAGTAGGAGAAGGCTCTTCAGGGAATGAGGACTTTTGTGTTGGCCCAGTCTGGGGTTTGAACAATCCGTTCTTGGAAGCTGGCATACCCATTACCGGTGAGGCGGATTTCAAAGCCTCGGTCAGAGGAGAGGTTTGGTCGACTGCGGCCTGACTTCCAGAGGCCTTCCTCTCTGAACAGGAAGGTGACTAGTCTCTCCGCACTCCCAACAAACTGTTTTACGGCCGGTCACTATGACCGGCAGCTTCAGGCCACCAACATCCAGACAGTTGGGGATGGAGATGAAGGCTTTCCGATCCAACATAATGTCGAAACTCCATGCACCAGTTAGGCTATCGCAGGAAGCACCCAGAATTTCTCCGTACTGGGACAAGAATGCCGCCAGGTGTTCCCCAATAATCATAGGATGGACCTCGTATACTACGATGAGGGCCTTCTGCTGCCTTTGTACTCAGAGAATTAAATCTTTTGTGATTAGTTCCCGACTAGTTGCTCTTACGCAGTCTTCGGCACATCCCATATGAAAAAGTCTTTACCCTTCACGATTCGAAGTGGCTTAAACCCCAGGGACTCTAGTGTTTTAACAACTGTGTCTTTCGTCGAATGACACATTTTGCGCGAACGCTTGTCGATGACAAAGACGGACTCTATTCTTTTATCGATCTTATTTAGTCCGAAAGGCTCCTCCAAGAGCCCACCTTCTACCACAAGGTGTGCGTAAATCTTGGCATGGTCCGAGAACTCCTCAATACCGATAATGTAATTAGGTGGGGACTTCCAACAACAGGGGGAATCCCCGGCCTCAGCAGTATCACTTGTCTTGTTTGTCTTTTTTTTTTTTGGCCTCCATATTCTTGCTAGTTTTGAGGCTATTATTGGCCTCCATACATTTGGGGGTTTTTTTTTGGTCTTTTTTGGCCATTATTGGCCTGAATATTTTCTGGGTTTTTCTTGGTCTTTTCTTGGCCATCATTGGCCTCCATACTTTCTGGGTTTTTCTTGGTCTTTTCTTGGCCATTATTGGCCTCCATAATTTTAATATCACAACCAACGACCTCCTCACAAGAGGAAGAAGATTCCAAGGCTGGGTACTTCTCTAGATTGTCTTTATCCGGCGGGTCTTTTTGGCGATTGAAAAGGTGTTTTCTTATAGAGATCTTGAAGTCAGTCATTTTACCTTTCTTTTTTAAAATTAAAAATGAAGGTACTTTTTTTTCCATTTTTTTTATGGAAGGGGAGAGGAAAGGAAAAAATAGTTAATAAGTTCCGCCTTAAAGGCGAAACTAAAAAATCAGACAAAAATAAAAAGAAAAAAACAAGTGACAGACAAAAAACAAATAAGCAAAAATAAAAACACAAGGCTCGCCCGAAAGCGAGACAGTAAGTTAAAACAGATACAAAAACAAATAAATAAACATAAACAGATAAATAAATATAAAAAAGGCTTGTACAAAAATTAAGTGACGAATAAATGAAACAAGGTTTACCAAAAGACGAAACAACAAAAAGGAAAAACACAAAAAGGACGGACGTATAAAAATTGACGAGAGACGAATGAAAATAAATCACCTAAAGGCGAAACAAGTTTAAACGTAAAGACGAGGAACAAATTAACAAGGTTCGTTCAGAGGTGAAATAACAAATTTTAAAAAAAGAAAACACAAAAACGAGAATAAATAATAAAACGAAACGCTATACAAAGAAAAAGGAAAACGTTATACAAAGAAAATACGAAACAAAAATACACAGAACTAATCACTAAACAAAAATGGCTGACGCTACAAAACGAGTCGACCGGATAAACAAATAAAAAAAAATGGACAGATTAGACAATATAAATACGAAGATTAAAAACAAATATGGCACAAAAATTTAAAACAAAATAAAACACGGAAAACTTAAAGGATATTAAAAGAAAAGAAACAAATAAAGAAATAACACGTAAGGACGAAATTAAAGTCTGTCATAGAAACTCTGGCAAGGGTTACAAAAAAAACGAAAATGTGTTTAAAAGAAAAAATTAAAAGAAAAAGAAAATCAAAAAGAAAACTAGAATAAAAGAAAAGAGCAAAAATTAAGGTTAAAAATAAAAAATGGGGAGGGTAAAAAAAAGGAAAAGAAAAAAAAACAAAATCTTTTTCAAGACAGTCGTAAAAATGCAAAAAAAGACGGTAATAAAAAGAAACTTAACAAAACTGTAAGTTCAAAGAAAAAACGTATGGTCAGATAAAAGTCGGGGGTAACGAGATGAAAAAATTCGCCCTCACAACCTCTCCCCCCCCCCCAAAAGCAGTAATCATATGAACTAGCAAGGCCGGACTTCAACCGTTCTTATTGACATATGTCAGTCAGTGTCAGCCAATGAAAACTTTACTATATAGTGTTGTCTTTTTACTTCATCCGTTTAGATATACTACTTTCGGGGTCAGTGTTTGGTTGTTTTTTGGTACAGCGAACGATCTTCAAACGAATCGAACGTTAATCTTTAATTTATATTTTACTTATTTTGGAATCATTTGATTTTCAGTTTGTTTTCTTTTGTATATTTACAAAATTTAAGATTTACTGCTTTCTCTTTTTGTATTAACCCCCTCCCCTTTTAATTTTATTAATTTTTATTTCTTTCGTTTGACTGTGTTTTGGCAAACCCGGACTCTAGTCTAGTTTTCTTTCTTTGAATTCTTTTGTTTAAATATTATTATTTAAGTTTTGTTAATTTGGGAAATTTATTTTTCAAAAAATTCTGTAAAAAAAAAAAAAAAAAATGTCGTTCCTCGTAATAGTGCCTAGCACTATTATGGCGGATTCACCTACACAAACACCCGAAACTCAACGATCGGTGATGGGTGAAAATGGTGGATTCAACGCGACTAGTGTTAATGGGGGAACAGAATGCCATCCTGGACCCCAAGTTAGACAGGTGGTGGGGAGCTAGTGTGAGGAGCGGCGATCGTAGCTTGGTTGATCTGATCAACGATTTTGGTCTCGTTGACAGAGACCGGGTCGATCACACTGGCGGGGAAATGTGGACGTGGGATCTTAATTGGCATTTACCCGTGTAGTTAGCTACCTGGATAAATGTTAGTTAGAGGAGCCGACGTAGACTTGTTAGATTGTCCCACGTTCCACTGGGTAGGCTATTCGGATTACAAACTCGTTTGTGCCCGGATGGCGTTAGATCGTAGGCCTAGAATGGCTGGCTACTGGAGGTTCAATCTCTCGTTACTGGACTGGCGGGACTTCCAGGAGCAGCTAACTAGCTTAGTGCAGCGGGAGCTAGTGGGGGCGATTATCGGGATTAGGTAGTAGGAGAGACTTAAGGATAGGATTAGGTCCTTCACTACTGGTTTCAGCAAACGGCTCGCCCTAGATAGAGCTGAGAAGGTGAAGATGCTTAAGGCTGGTTTTTCTCGGGCGGTAATGGGACGGATCCCCTAGAGATAGCCGTAGGTAGGGAGGCCCTGGAGTGTTTGAGTAGCGAGCGCTACATGAGCCAGGTAATTAGACATAGGTTAAGCAAGATGTCTTCTGAAGCTGTGAACATGGGCACAGATTTGCGCAAGGAAGAGATCCATCGAGGTTACGATAGTTACATTAATGAGGTCAATTCCCTGGAGGGTCATACTCTTCGGGCCACTGACGACATGTGCGAAGCGTTTTGGTGGCATTTCGAGAGTAGGTTTATCAAGGAGCCTGGTCTCCATGGATAGGAGTTTCGCAGCTATTTGGCTGACTTTCCTCGGTTTTCGACAACTGAAGCGGCTAGCTGCGAGGTAGAGATCACGGAGGGCGAAGTCTACGCGGCATTGAAGAAGGTTGGCAGAGGCAAGTCACCCGGTCTGGATGGTTTGCCCTATGAATTGTACTTGAGGGTGTTGCACATCTTTGTTCCAATTTTGATAGCAGTGTTCAACAACTGATTCCGGCAGGGTTCCATGCCCAAACGGATTTCCAGGGGTGTGATCATGCTGTTGAAAAAGGGTAAGTGTGTTGGGCGGGATTTAGATGATTATAGGTCCATAACTCTGCTAAACAAAGAGTTAAAGATTTAGGCCAAGATCCTGCAGGAGCGTTTGCAGTCAGTTACCTGCATTTGATCCGCACGATCATAGAGGGTGTTAAAGACGACGATGAGGCTGCGCTGATCAATTTAGATCAGTCCAAGGTATTTGATAGGGTTGACCATCGCTACCTTGCCGCCGGATTCGAACCCGACTTCTGCCGCTGGATTAGACTCCTGTATCGCTCCCCCAGTGCTGTGGTACAGGTGAACGGGAAGCTGTCGGGCGCTTTTGCGCTGTCTAGGTCGGTTCGTCAGGGTTGTTCACTGTCGCCCCTACTCTATGCTTTGGCGTTGGAGCCTCTCTTTCGCCGGCTTAGGGACAGGGCGTGCAGTCCGGCCTACGTGGAATCGCTGTTCCTGGAGGGGCTCGAGCCAGGGTTTCCGTGTACGCCGATGACGTATCTGCTGTGCATGTCGTCCCGCGGCGACATTGAGGCGGTACTGGAGGCGCTTGATTGGTACTAAAAGTTGACCGGGGCCAAGATTAACCGCGACAAGTTGTCCGGCTTGCGGCTAGGTGCCTGGAAGTGGGTCAATCCGGGGCCCTTCGGTTGGACGGAGTCTCTTGTCCGCATTCTTGGAGTGTGGACCCGACCTCAATCTGGAGAAAAATTAGTCTGAAGTACGAGCAAAGGTCGACGCAGTCGGTCAGACTTGGCCTCGAAGGAGGTTGTCGGTGAAGGGCAGGGCGGAGGCGTATGCCATTTACGTTTTCCCGTTTGTTCTTTATCGATTGTCCGTACTTCCTCTTTGTAAAGACTATAAGAAAGCCGCTCGAGCGCTCGCTATCCACCATTTTATGTGGGGGGGGGGGCGCAAGCTTCAGGTCGACAGATGAGTCTGTGCACAACGTCCGTATCATGGGGGGCTGGGAATGCCACACTCGAGGTTGGCTTTCCTACACCGTACATTAACAGGAGATTCGATTATGGCGGGGATTGTTAGAAACGCATTCCCGTTCCTTACTATCAGTTACCCCATCTCGCGGGTTGAGCGCCATCGTAAACCCCGGGATCAATCGGATTTCCTTCGCGAGTGTCCGTCGGCCTTGTTGGCTCTTCCTCGGTCCAGTGACCTTTCTCTGCCTAGGAAGGTCTTCTATCGTCATCTAGTGGAGGAGATCGCGAAGGATTCTCTACGTGAGCAGCTCGAATTGTCGTCGGAAGAGTTTTTCTCTTTCTGGTCTTGGGCGCCAGAGGCGGATTATCTCAGTAACCCTGAGTTTTCGCTTAACTGGCGATTGGCTCGGGCTTCTGCCTCTCAATGACAAGGTCTTCATATGTGGCTTGGCGGATTTGCCAGACTGTGAACGTGTGGCCTTGGTTTAGAAGAAACGGCTTCGCATGCCTTTTACTATTGTCGCCGGGTCATTCCATTATGGGACCATGTCGGCGAGTTGACGGCTCGTCTCGCTCCCGAAAAGCTTGTGCTCATTGATCGTGCATTCGCGTGTGACAATGTGTCGCCCCCGTTTTCTGGGGTGAAACGAATGGTGTTTCTGACGCTGCTGGACACGGCCTGAATGGTGATTTGGACGACGCGAATGGAGGAAGTCTTGCGAGGCAACCATCTTTCTCATCAGGATCTAATCCGATTCTTTGAGCATCAGCTCAAGATGACGATTAGAACTGATAGGAAACACTTGCATTCGACAGTCTTCAGCAAAAAGTGGGTGACTGAGGCGAACTTGGTTCGTTTAAACGGATCTAGTCTTGATTTTCTCTTTTAGGTCAACCTACATTACATCAGGATGGTTTCCCGTGGAGCCCTCCCTTTGGTTAGGTTAGACAAGATCTAGTTAATGTGAATAAGTGTTGTTCCCGGCCCGTTCCTGGCCACTTCTTTGGTTATGATCCATGTTGATTCCCAACCTCCCCAGTTTGATTTTGGCCCCTGTTTTTGGACTGGGTCAGCTTTATATTTTCCCATAGCCGTATAATTTTTTTATCCTTTTCCCACTCCCTTAGCGAGAGAGCTTGATTTTGTCCAATGGGCAGTATACAGCGGTAAGTTTAGTTTATTTTGTACTGATTTTTAGTTTATTATTGCGTTCTTCTCCCTCCCCTCTTCTTCTTCATCATTAGATTTTTATGTATAATAATTTATTATCATTAAATTTTTATGGCATGGGGCGTATTTTGTAGGTTCCCCTTGAGAGGATGCGGTATTGTGGTGTATGGAGTATCGAGTAGTGACGGACGGGTTTTTATGGTAAATGTGAAAATAGTAACGAGTATCAGGTCAATCTGTAACATTTACCTTATACGCGTATTGTTGAAATAGTGGTGACCAGCCTCAATCCCTTCCCTTTTTAGGCCATGTGCCAAAATCGTATTTTTATACGATAAATATTAGATTTACTACTTCCGGAATCCATAACATGGTGAGCTGGTATCTTTATTGCATTGTTTAAGCCCATGTTTTACAGATTAAATACTAATCCCATAGTGATACTAAATCTTTAACTAAACCTACATGCGTCCCAAACGCAAATCTATCCTATACTAGCACTTTCTAAAAAAGAAATTTGCTATTCTATCAGGTCAATCTGTAACATTTACCTTATACTCTTATTCAAACAAAATCACACACACACACACACACACACACACACACACACACACACACACACACACAAAAAATCACCTGCATGTATATTCCCACATCCACACATAAATGTAAATACGCACACACGCATGTATTGACACACGTACATAACTTCTGTCCCCCATTTACTTTAATTCATGAAACCATTCACTACAAATTAACTAGTACTACTTTATCTAGATTTCCTCCCCCATTCTGTCATTTACCAACTAAAATAATTCGATAGCCTAATAACAATAAATAAATAATTATGCTATCTATTAAATTAAGTAACCTATACACGTATTTACAATCTGATACATAATTCTCAAAATAAATCTACCCAGTTAGTACTAGCATCAACTCCCTAAATTTCCAGACTATTATTACTACGAGACTATCTTTCTCCCCCATTCCATTCATAATAAATATGCAATTAGGCTTTAATATTGAAATAAAACCGCGAGTAAGCGTTAACAAAAAATAATGGCAATCACTAACTGAAAAGAAAAAAAAAAAAAAACTCATATCCATACCCCCCCACACGATTCTCAACCCCTATCCATAAGTTTGACCACCCTAACTTAATATATTGTCTCAATATTCCTTTATAATGTGTAACGCGTCTCCTAATTATGATTCTGAGATTTCCCTAATCATCCTCATTATTTCTTCCATGGGTCTGATCTCTTAAACCAAATCCATTTTGATGCAGTTAGAACTGTGCTGGTAATGTCCTTTAGCTCTCTATGTCTATTTTTGCTAGGGTTCTGCACAACGACTGTCCAGCAAAGCCCCTGCAATCAACTTCTACTGGGTCATAGTATATTTTCCATGACTTTTGCTGACATTGTTCAACAAATTCTTGGTATTTGGACCTCTTTCTCTGATTAGCTAGTGTAATATATTCCTCCCATGACACAGACAGTTCCCAAATAATGCACTGTTTTTTGTTGTTGGAGTGCAATATAAGATCCGGTCTGAGCGATGTCACGGCTATGTGTCTGGGGAACTTCAGCTGGGTCTCTAGGTCCACTATCAACTGCCAATCGTCTGCGGAAGATAACATGCCTGTTCTCTCTCTCTCTCTTCTGTTTCTGTATCTTCTCTCCAGCTTTTACGAAGTTAATCTGATTCAATTTCTTTCCTGGTTGATGCTTACTAGCCCTTATAGCTTTAGTCACCTCGTTCGTTTGAGTGCTTGGTCGTGACGCCAACAGTACCGGCCATCACCCAAAGCTTTTGGGCAACTACTGAGGATGTGTTATAAGGATCCTCTCCTTGCATATAGTTGGCAATTGGGGGTCTCGCTCTTTCCCCATATATGCAGGTTCGTTGGGCTCGGTAGGACATCATATACTGATTTGATGAGAAATTGAATCTCGCTAAAATCTGACCGCCAGCAATCCGACCATGTAATTCTTTTCTTTTCTACATTCTCCCATTTTGTCCAGGTTCCCTGCTGACTTAGACCAACCATTTTACAGTAATGCGCTTCTTCTATAGCCGCAGGGACTTCTTGGGTGAGTTGGCGACTTTCTTTGCCTTTGGCAATGTTGGTTTGCGGACAGGGGAAAAACACCAATCCTGCTTTGCCTTTAGCTCTTGACCCTAATATAGCTTTATGCCCAAGTCTCTCCTCCGCCACTAGCAACTCTCCTTCAGCACCCCATTTCTTATCTGAATTTCTGCTGATGCTACTTTTGATCTTTAGATTCTGCATAGTGCAGCCGTTCTCTCGTTTTCGTGATTTTGAATTCTTCCACAAGGCTGCTAAAAGGGAGGTGCAACGCGTTGCTGTTCCCATAGAAGGCCACACCACTTAAGCATCTCGCCAAACCCAGCCACCTTTTCAAACGATTACTAATTGCTTTCTCTAACGTTTCCACAGTGATAATCGGAATATCATAGACGAGCAATGGCCACAATATTCGGGACAAAACTGCATGCTGGAAGAGCCATGCCTTAAAACATCCTGGCAATCCAGATTTGTCGATCTTCCTCAGCCACTCCTCAAGATCTTTTATAGTCTGCTGGATCGCGGCTGTGTCCTTCAGATTGCTGTTGAAAGTCAAGCCCAAGCTCTTAACAGGCTTTTTGCTCAGAGTAAGAATTGTTTCTTCCGCGACTGTAAACCGAACTTTCTCCATGACCTTGCCCTTTTTAAATACTAATGATCTGGATTTTGCTGGCTTAAAATACATTCTGGCCCAAGTCATATTTTCCTCGAGACCCTTTAAGAGCCACCTTCCTCTCGTGACAGATGTCGTTGTCACGGTTAAATCATCCATGTAAGGCCTTATCGGTGCTTGGTGGACTCCTGATTTAGACACAGGGCCTCGGGCATTCCACCTCGGCTGCCTTTACAAGCATGTTCATGGTCGAAGAAAATAGGACAGCAGACATTGTGCAACCAGTGATGATACCCTTTTCCAGGGTCTGTCATTCTGATGTTGCTGTACTTGAACATGCTCTCAGCCGGAAATTATCATAGTAGTCTACAATGTGATCGCATACTGATAGAGGTAAGTGATGTCTATTTAGGACTTCTTCCACTAGTTTGTGCGGCATGGACCTGTAGGCGTTAGCGAGATCCAACCACAATACAGTCAGGTCCCCTTTGCTTTCCTTCACCTCTCTCAGGAGCTGTGTCAGGACTCCTGTATGCTCAAGGTAACCCGGCATAGCAGCGACCTTGCCCTTCTGGACTGATGTGTCAATGTATCCGTTTCCAAGAATGAAATTCGAAAGGTGTCTTGACAATAAACCGAAAAAGATCTTACTTTCAGTGTTGAGTAAGAAAATGATTCGAAATTGGTCCAGTGACTTTGAACCTTCTTCCTTTGGAATCAATACGCCCTCAGCAAATCTCCACTGCTCCATGATCCTGCCTCTTCTCCAAATTACTCTTAATATCGTCCACAAACTTTGTAGAATTCTCTTACACCGCTTGTACACAATGTAAGGTACCTGATTCGGTCCTGGTGCTGAGGCGGATCTGGTGGCTCTCAAAACTTCTTGAATTTCTTTCCAGGTGGGCAAGCGGGTGTCAAATTGGATCAGTGGTGGCTCATGAGGAATTAAGCGGGTATTTATACCCAGTTCTTGCTCTTTTGCAGGGTCACTCATGGTATTTCGAAGGTAGTTGTTAATCTCTTCCTTCGATGCCGCCAATTTTTCCATTGCGCCTATCCCCTAGCAATGTTCTTGCAAAGCCAAAAGGGTTGGACAGGAAATTTGCCCGCTTTAATTTATCTTTCTTTCTTTCTTTCCTCCTCCTCCTCCTATGCCACTCTGCTCACCGTATAGTTTTTAATTTCTCTCTGAGTATTCCTCTGAGCTCCTCGAGGGATGACGCTACTCTATTCTTTCCCTTTTTATAAAGCTTCTTAAGGGATATTGTCTCTTTCCTTAAGTCTTTAATTTTATTCACCCAACAGTTGGCAGTGTAGGGCGTCCTTGGCTGCCGCGGCTCGACGCAACCAAATCTCTCTGACGCCGTGCTAGTTATTATTGTCTTCAGGAAATTTAGTCGCCTATCCACGTCTCCCTTTATAGCTGACTGGAGTATCTCGCAAATGTCAGTGTCGAAATCCTGCCAGGCTCCCTTGTTGTTCGCTGGGGGCCATTTTATCTTCTTTCGGGACCCCTTTCCCAGAGTGAGGCTTGGAGAGACTGTGGTATGACTCCTGGTCCTGCACCTCCTCCGTTTTACCAGGGATTGTGACTGCACGTTGCTCCCGGTTTCCCCCCTCAAGGCAATTTATCCAGCTTTGATGTATCTTCAAGCCTCTCTGATTTTTGCATGTTTTACCGCATATGCATCTGTACGTATTCGATTGGGCATTTCCGTTCGATTCCATTAAATCTGTCCTATTGGGGATCTCTTCCACCCCACTCTCGGGATCTCCCGGGAGTATGATGCACTTAGGTACGTCGTAGAATTTTTGGGTGGCTCCTCGCGGAGCATACAATTTGGGTAGCTAACTGATGTGGGCCCAAAGTCGGGACCATGGAAGGAAAACACGGAACACGGATTAGAGGTAAGAAAGATATATTAAACAAAAAGGTTACAAAGATAGTGTAAATGTAAGCGGAGCTTACTATGTGCTAGTGTCCAATATTGGTAGTCGTACCCGGCTGATACTACGGTATTAGAATACTCTCTCTTCTCCTCCTCCTCTTCTTCTTATTCTCTGTTCTAGAGTGTAATGTCGCATACTTTATATAGTCCTGGAAGAGTCCATGTTGTAGGTATGTTACGGTCTCAAAATATCCCCCTCCCAAGAGTTTTCTTTTTTTTTTCTCTTTTTGAAAAGGAGAAAAAAAAACATAAAACTGTTAATACTTTTTTTCACTTGGGATTTACGTCGAGCGGTTGAGTAAATTTCCTTTTCCTTCCCTAGCGTCGCATTTCAGGAGAGACTTGGGGCGAGTCGAGATCGAAGTGATCGAAAATTACGTCGATCGGCTCTTCACAACTATTTTGTAGGGATTCCTCCGATTCCTTCAAACGGCATTTTCTGAGCTGGTTCCAATGGCGTTTGTGAGTTTTTTTCGGTCCTTGGACAATATAGACCAGTTCGCCAATTCTTTGTTTTATGGTGCTTACTTCTTAGAATGTTATGTTGTTTTTGTAAGCCTTGAAAAAGACTTTATCACCAGGATTGAAATATTTCTTATGAGGCGACACGGTTTTTTTGAACTTTGCTTGCCGTGGAATAAGTTTGTCGAAGACAGACTTGATTTTCCTTGCGAAAATTGTTTCTACAGGCGAGCTTCCCATAGGCGTGTTCGGATTAGGGGTTGTCCGATACACCTGCAGAAACTGTTGCAATCCTCTATCTGTCGGTGTGCCTAGTGCCTTTTTTAAAGCCCTTTCGGCCTGTCCATTCGACCGAGGGTGGTACTGAGGCGCTGTAATGTGGTCCACCTGATATGACTTGCAGAAGTCTCTAAATTTACTTGATGTGAATTGAGTACCATTATCTGTAACTACACAATTAACCACGCCAAAACGCTCGAATAGCTCGTGTAGAAATCCGATCGTGCAGTTTGTGGTTGGTCTTTTGCATTGTAGGACCTCAGGACATTTTGAGTGGCTATCCCCAACATGTTATCTATAGGCTCTGAAAAATCGACATGAATTCTTTGCCATGGATGGTCTGTGTTTGGCCATGGTTTGCACGTCGTGGTTGGAGCTTTTGCTGCAAGCGCGCATCCTTTGCATGATTCTATCATGTCTGCTATGTCTTTGTTCATGTTTGGCCAATAAACATAGCAGCGCATTAGGCTTTTCGTACGGTTCTTCCCCGGATGTCCCATGTGAAAATCACTGAGGATTTTTCTTTGTAGGCTGTTTGGAATCACTACACGGTCATTGTATAGTAGGACATCATCGCAGAGGGAGAAAACTTCAGACACATTGGGGTCTTTGTTGCGAATTTTGCTTTTTATGGATTGAATGAATTCATCCTCTCGAGATTCCTTTTTTATGTCGGCCAAAGTAACTGGGAGATCTCTTATGGTACTCGCGATCATGTTTTTGATTTCACAATTTGTCCTAGGAGTAGTAATGATGGAGTCTTCAAAGACTTCTGTATTTTTTGGAATGAGTCGCGATAAACTGTCTGCATGGCAAATATTTTGGGATGTTAGGAACTATATCTTGAAATTGTAGTTTAAGAGAATCGTTCCCCAACGAAGTAGTCTATTTGCAGTATAGACTGGCAGACCTTTTTTAGAACCAAAAATTGTAATTAGAGGTTTATGGTCCCTCTGTAGTATGAACCATCTACCATGTAGATATATGTGAAACTTTGTCACAGCGAATATTATCCCTAGAGCATCTTTCTCTATTTGGGAATATTGTTTCTCAGCTGGAAGAAGAGATCTTGATGCGTGAGCCACAGCTTTTCGCGAACCATCTGGCAGTTTATGTAAAATGCAAGCACCGATGCCGTACGAGCTTGCATCACTTGCGACTATGATGTCGAGACTAGGGTCGTAATGGGTGAAGGAGAGGTCCGAAGTAAGAGTTTTCTTGATCTTCTCGAATATGTCTTGACATTCCGGGGTCCATGACCATGGTATGTCCTATTTTAAGAGTTGGTTTTGAGGCCCTCTCAAATTTTGCATGTTCTTAATGAACCCTCGGTAAAGTTAGCTAGGCCGAGAAAGCTTTGTAACGCTTGAACGTTATCTGGGGCCGGCATGTTTCTGATCGCGTTGGGTCTTTCTGGATTCGGCCGACGACCGTCTTTATTTATGATGTGACCTAAGTATTTAATATGTTAAGAAAAAGTAACACTTTCCCTCCTTAACCTTAAATCCGTATTCTTGTATCTTTTCGAATACGTTTATTATATGGTTCCGGTGCTCTGCCATAGTTTTACGAGTAACCAGCATATCATCTAAATAGACTGTTGCGTAGTCAAGGTCACCCAGCATGGCGTCCATGACCTGCTGGAAAATTGCAGGCGCAACCTTTACTCCAAAAGCCAGTCTGTTGCATTTGTACAACCCTCTATGGGTGTTTATGCAGAGCAATTTGGAACTTTCTTCTTCCACCTCTATCTGAAGGTCGATTTTAGAAAAAAATTTTCCACCATTGAGTTTAGTGAAAATTTCTTCAGGGCTTGGGAGAGGATAGTGGTGATCTTGCAAGGCATCGTTTACCCTGTAGAAAAATCTGCGCATACTCGTATTTGATTGGACCGTAGGTGCTGCCCACTCGCTGAAATCTGTTTTTGACAGAATACCTGCTTGTTCGAGTCTATCTAACTCTTTGTTGATTTGCTCTAGAGCAGCGAAAGGGACATTCCGTTTCTTTTTGAATACCGGTTGTGCACCGTCCTTCACCTTGAACTTAGCTTTCATTTTAGTACATTTCCCAAGGCCGCCAGAAAAAACTGGGGAAATTGTTGTTTGAGTTCCTTTTTGAGATTTACCAAATTGGATGTTGTACTTTGTATCTTGCGACAAAATGTACTCATTGGGCAATCCAAAAGATTGAATTTTTCTATCCAATCTGTTCCAAATAAGTTATCTGAAGTTTTCAATACGTAGGCTTTGAGCTTTTTGGTAACTCCATTTAGTGTTATTGTAAGTATTACCTCGCCTAAAATGTTAATCTTTTCCCTAGTTACGGATTTTGCCGTTTTATCCGTTTTTAATAAGGTCGGCTTGTTTAATTTTCGCCAAGTACGCCAGTTAATGGTTGAAAGATCAGAACCCGAGTCAAGCTGGAATTTAATGGACTTATTGAAAATATTCACTGTTACATATTTTCTTAAATTCCTATCGACAATATTGTCAGATTGAGCTTGTCTAATTTTATTTTGGGGTTTTCTCGTTCTGTTGGCGTACCAGCACGAAGTTAAAGTATGCCTACTTTTATTGCAATTTTTGCAATATTTTTGTTCGTAACTGGACAGAATTTCATCCAATGCCATTTACCACAATGGTAACATAGTCCGGGTGGCTTCTTTAACCTATTTGGGTTTTGGTTACTGTGGAATTTAGAACATGAGATTTGCCTTTTGTCTTTTTGAGGGGAATAGGAGGTAGACTTGCTTCTGATTTTATTAATCTGAGCTACACCTGATTCCTCGATAGTGTTTGAGTCACACTTTACAGATATTACTCTTTGACAGTCCTCTGCCAGTTTTTGGAGAGTCAATCCTTGTTCGTTCTCAAGCTTGGTCAGTACCCGTCGTCTGACTTCGGCGTCTTCTGCTGATACTAGACCTTGTGCGAAAATTAAGCAATTGAAATCATCGGTAGTCAGTTCGGCTAGTTTAAAATAGTTACAGAGCTAGTTTACCGATGCTGCAAACGTTAGAAAATCTTGCTGGATGTATTTGACTGTGTTCAGGCATTTCCAACGTTTGTGGAACAAGGTTGTGTTAGGCACGAATAGTTCCGATAGGAGCTTAATAGTCTCTGAAAAATCCAAGTCAGTGGTTTTCTTGGGTAGTATGAAGTCTACGAACCTACTATGTTTTGTAGTTCCCAGTTTTCTTAATAGTAGACGTACCTTTTTTTTTTACTGAGCCATTGTTCACAGTCTGCGTTGAAAATATCTTCGTAGCGCCTGTAAAAAGCCTCGAACGTTTTGTCGTTCTCTGGTACGTATTCAAAGGTTTCCATTGAATTGTAGATTGTACTCTGGAAAAATATTGTATCTTTTTCAGAGTTTGAGCCTTTTAATGCATTTACGAGTAATTCTTTGAGTTGTTTCTGTTGTAGTTCAGCATTCTGAAGCGTAATTTGTTGGAATTCTATTTGTTGTTTATGTAATTCCAAAAATAGTTATTGTTGTCTTTCTTCTGATTTTTGTTGCTGATCCAAATGTACTTTTAGCATTTGGACGATTACTTTTTGAAAATCTTCCATATTTAGAAAACAAAAATGACAGCGATTTTTTTTTGTTTTGAAACCCGTGTACCAAGGGAAGTTACACAAAAAAAATCTTGATAGATTTGTTTTTGTTTTTTTTTTTACAAAAAAAAATATAAAAATAAAAATAAATAAATATGGACAAACAATTAGTTAAACTAAACTAATTATGTGTTTAGCTTTTTTTTGCGATTCCTTGGTTCCGTTAATTTTAACGTAATTGCATAAATTTTCACCACACTTATTATGTATTTTTTTTTATAGAGGTACAAAAAAGAGAAAACTCGCCTCAGTGAATTTGAGGGGAGAATAATTTTATGCACGAGATTCAACTAAGTTACATAAAAAATTTTTTAGATGGTTTTTCGAAAACTTGAGTTGTAAGTAGTACTTCGGCTCTTGTGTTGTCAGTTTGTTTTATGAAGAAACTGTTTTTTTTCTGTGTCTGTAAGAAATCGTTCTCGTAATGTTATTTGGACAGACTTTAATATTCCGTAATGTCGAATCGCTAGTTCGTCACTGCTGTTTGGTATCGGAATATTTTTTTATTATATGTAGACGCTGGGTGTTGCGTTTAAATCGATAATGTAGTAATACCAGCTTAATTTTTCGTTCAACACTGCTGTGGGAACGCGTGAAGTTTCTGTGCATTTTTCGAGTACTCTGTCGCTATTGATATGGTGAGAACGAAATTCTCGAATCTTTCTGTTGCCACTGATGTGAGACTGGCAAGGTATTGAGATTTTCGACGTGAATGCGTTTCTCGAATTCTTCGTCACCACTGATATGGGACTGGTAAGGCATTAAGGTTTCGGCGTGAGTGCGTTTCTCGAATTCTTCGTCGTCACTGATGTGGGCTCAAAGTCGGGACCCCGGAAGGAAAACACGGAACACGGATTAGAGGTAAGAAAGATATATTAAACAAAAATGTTACAAAGATAGTGTAAGTGTAAGCTGAGCTTACTATGTGCTAGTGTCCAATATTGGTAGTCGTATGCGGCTGATACTACGGTATTAGAATACTCTCTCTGTGTGTTTCCTCCTCTTCCCCTAGAGTGATATATCGCATACTTTATATAGTCCTGGAAGAGCCCATGTTGTAGGTATGTTACGGTCTCACAACACTAACCCAACTTGCCTCACTACTCGTCTTTCCGGGATGCCAATTGTCTCTCTTCAACCGTCACCAGGTCTATTCCTTGGTTGCCAACTGGTCTGTTCCCAGTCGTCACTGTTAATACCAGCGTTTGTAGTTAAATCATACATTTTAGATGTATCAAGGGTGGTCTTCAGCGATGCACTGTTCTCATCGCCGATTTCGGGTTTCTCATCATATCGGCTCCAACAACAACCCCGACCTGATTCCAGACGAGTCAGGCCAACTCCTTGAAAGCGTCGTGCTACGCACCGCGACATTGCAAAAACAGTAATCATATGAACTAGCAAGGCCGGACCTCGACCGTTCATATTTGACATATGTCAACATTATGACTATCTTTTGCATTTCACGTGTTTTGAGAAAAAAATCAATATATTCATACGCGTTTAATTATCCTTGACATATATATATATATATATATATATATATATATATATATATATATATATATATAATGGAATAATATGGTATAGAAATTTCTATATATCAAAACAACGTTAGGTTAATGAATGACAAATTGGAAAAAAAATAAGTTAAAACTTGTTGAAATTTACTCTATCACCGTTAATGATTGCCACAAGGGATACATAGGAGTAACTACAAGGAATTTAAAAGGTTATATGAACACAAAATAGATTTTTTACAATGCAATACACTCAATGTATTAGTCGTTCCGCGTAATGAGTGATCATAATTTCGATCTAAAATGCTGCTTTAATTAAAAGAAAAAGCAACTTAATAAGGCGAAATTGTATAGAAAGTTTGATTTGATTGCTAGAACTTAGAAATGTTCTCGGATAAAATACAAAAACAACCGTGGAGCGAGAGCCATACATAAGCCGGAAGGCCTTTTGCCCTCGTAACTTTTTATGGTAAATTAGTTTAGGAATTGCAACAATTTTAGATTTTCTTAGAGGATTTATATAACTTGAATAGTGAGACTCTCCTAAGATAATTAGGGAATCTGGAAGATATTTCTTATCAGCAGAGAGTCAAAAAGGAAAACACCTATGGGACGTTAAAAATCAAACAGATTTGGAAAGTCAACTGAGTAGTGTAATAATAGATGACGGAAAACTTTGACACCTAAATCTGAAGGCTCATAGCAACAGCAAAAAGATGCTTTTCAGTAAGAGAGTGTGTTAATGTTGAGAACTGAGTCTTCTATTTTATTTTTAAAAGAAGAACAGGAAGTACAAAGAAACTGATGCGATCGAAAAGAAACCGTTAACATTTTGGAACAGTTTATGAACAAAGAAAGCTTTAAGATTCTATCACACACAGCGCGCACTAAGAAATGGAAAGACGTGGCTAATATATTTGACAAGCGTGAGCAAATGGATCCAGTTAAAAATGACGCAAAAATAACTAAGGCAGAGAAAGTGTGTGTGTGTGTGTGTGTGAGAGAGAGAGAGAGAGAGAGTTATATATTATTTTCTTAAAAACAACCAATTAACGTTAATTATTAAGGGTATAAATAAATAAATTTCAAGTTTTTGTTTGCATATTTATATCAAGTTTTCTTTTAACCATTAGAATTTTTTACAATGAGATTCACCCTGTATAAGGCCCAAGAGTCACTCGAGGTTGAGAGTTACAGAGTAAGTGGCACAATTTATGCGGATAGGTGTGGAAGATAACGATTTACCGTTGATTTGAACAGGTTAAGAATCTATTGATCGAGGAAGCATCCTCTTGGGAGTCGGTTCCACAGAGCAGTGATTCGCTGGAAGAAGCTGTTCGAGTGGAACTTATTCTCACCAATAAAATACGAAGGGCATGAAAGTGGTTTCCTACAATGTGAGTAGCATAGCAGGACCTAGCCGTGAAGGTTTGAACTGGAAGAACCAAAGAATGCAGTTCGTTCGAGCACTTTCCACGAAAGTATTGGTATAGTAATGAGAGACTTGCCATATCCTGTCTGTAAGAGAGGAGTTGCAGAGTGAAAAATAGCTTGTCACTCACAAGGATCGCTTTTTGGACTCTATCGAGACTGGAGAGTGAGGACTGGGTAGCTCCTGACCAAATATGAAAGCAGTTCTCCATTGACTCTTGTAAAGGTAGAGGATAGCACGAGCAATCAGGTATTTATTGGAGCGGTATAGGGAACATAACTTTCATTCTGCATCTTGATGTCTGGGTTGAGTTTATGGCTAAATAGTCTCCGCAAGGGAACATTCATTCATAGTTCCGGATTAGATCGGCGATGTTGTAATGTAACTATCGAGTTGATGCATAATTTATCAGGCGTTTTTCTAGGCGAATTATTTGACAATAATAATTGAGGTTCTTTTTACATTTTTTAATAAAAATAATATTTTATTTTCAGGCTAAAATCATACGCTCCAGAATAATCATTTAAAAATGCTATTGTTGAATTGTTATGTTTCATTTTTCATAATAAATATTGGTAAAAAAAAACGCCTGATATTTATGCAACAACCCAATAGTTTGGTTTTTGAGTCATTGAATGTAACCAGTCAGTTTTTCCCAAGAGCTAGATCGGATAAGCGATTAGCTGCCAATGTCTTGTCATCACGACTTTTGAGGTTGCATCTATATATTGTTGTATCGTCCGCATAGATATTCACAAATGATCTGACTATACTATTATACAATTTATGTAAAGTAAAAAGAGGTTTTGCCTGAGAAGTGATTTTTAGGACCGGGAGGAATGGCCATTAACAACTACCTTCGGGGACCTACCCTTTAGGAAGGACTTTATTATTGAGAAGACTTTTCCAGCGATTCCATAGCTGGAGAGCTTGATTAACAATCCTTTATGCCAAAACTTGTCAAAGGTCTTCGAAATATCTAATGCTATGGTCCTTGAGGTATATTTGTAGTGTAGTGCCTTGATAATTTTGTGAGTAATGTTTTGTTTTATGTAATTTGGGAAATATTTTAAAACATTATGTTGGAGTAATTGAAAATAAGTTAATTATGTGTTGGAAGAATATCCGGAATAAGTGAGAAGGAGTTATATTTATAGCTCTCTTCATGTAGTTATGGCATAAGCAAATCACGTGTAATTTATTTGTTATAAAAAAAAAACTGTTATCTTACTGTCTTACTTGAATATTTACATCTCACTTTACCCACTTTGTAATTACTACTTACAATTTTTCACTCGTTTTTTGGTTGGATTGTTGCTTTCACTGTTACATAAACTATTCTTTTTTCATTATTAAGCTAAGTGCATTTTCATCATTTTTTCTATTAAGGTGTTACCGAGAGTAAATCTCTACCTTACGAGACATCTTTTAGTTCGGTCTCGGATGTCAAAACCTTGAAAAGTTGCAACTAACATCAGTGTCTTCTCATTAAGAGATTTTTTTTGCCTTTTTTACTGGCTGTTTGTTAAGGTTTTGGAGCTTTTTGAACAACTTTAAATCATCTTTCCAGTTGTGGCATTACTTTCCTTGTTTCTTTTGAGCAAATCGAAACAATTTGTATTCAAAAGTTAATGATGGTTCTGAAAGTAAAAAATTCTTTAGGATTTATTAGAAACATTCCAAAAACTATTGGATTTATCCCTAACAATACCGGGCCGTAGCAACTGGGGAAGGCGGAGGTGGACTTGGCGGCCTTGACACCCCCAAAATTTTTACAAATTCTAGTACAGGGTGTTTCCAAATTCTAAGAACTCTTTATATCATGAACTACAAATAATTGATCTGCTACTATTTAAAAGCTAAAAGTGTCAACTTTTCTTCTGTTAGTTTAATTTTAATTAAATTAACCCTCACCATGAATTTTTCACAGAAATGCTAGAGAGCTTGGAAGAAGACGGGTTTGATGACTGGCTTGTTTTTAGCTATGAGGCTACCTTCCACGTAAGTGGCAAAGTTAACAAGCATAACACACGCATATGGGGAACTGAAAACCCTCATGTAACTCTTGAGCAGGTGCGAAATTCCCCCTAAGATAAATATGTTCTGTGCCATGTCAAAGAAACGTGTGTATAGAGCAATCTTCTTTGAAGAAGGAACCGTCAATCGGGAAGCATACCTTTCCATACTGTAAAACTAGTTAATGAAAAAATTGCATGAGAAGGAGTCTGCAGACTTCACTTTCCAGCAGGATGGGGTATCACCTCACTGGAGTTTTAAAGTTAGGCAGTATCTGAACACCACTTTGCCTTTCAGGAAATATAAATTGTGTTTTGATATCCGCAATAGCTATTAAGATATACAGTGTAGTAATGTGACACTGACTTTTGAAACACCCTGTATTTTTACAGGGTTCTATTTTAACAAAATACAATAAACAAAGAAATACAAGAAAGAAAAATCTATCACAGCATGGAGGTATTTGAAATTTTATGTTCTTGCCGCTAACCATGCTAGCGGCCTTTGATAACTTAAGACTAAATTCTATTTTTTTGCGCCCCCCCCCCCAAAAAAAAAAGCAACAAATATTTGTCTCTGTTACAACCCCGCAATAGTAAAACAGAAGTATTAAATAAAAACAAGCATTGAGATAAAAGGGGTTTTATTTGCCTTGGTTACTTTATTTCACAAACACATTTGTCGGTTGTATGTAACATGAAACATTCAAAGAAATCATCTCCATTTTTTGTTGATGGAATGACTCAGCATTAATATAAAAAGCGTAATTTTTTTTTCGTAGGATTTGAAATAACGACAGATTTGATGAATTCGTATAAATAATTGTAAGTAATTGTATTACTTTAGATTATTTCCACTTCAAGTTGCTAAACGAGTGCTGTTTAGCATGTTTCATTTCTTTTTTTTAGGTAATTTGTCACTTCCATCCACCTTATGCGATGAAATAATAAAACTTTTGGCATTTATGTAGAAAATGATATATTTTTCTAAAGGCAGTCTCTCTTGAACATTTTAGAGAAAGAATACATTTTTTATGAAAAATAAATAATAAAAAAAGTGAAAAATCGGAACCTAAAAGAAAACTCAATACTGATATCTTACTCTTAATTTTTTAACATTATATTTCATGGCTAGGATATTGGGCAAAATAGTCTCTCCAAGTATTAAACTTTTAAAAATATTGCATGACTGTTGATTGGATGATATTATTATTAACTCTGGGTGTGCCTTTGATTAGTCATCTCGCACAAACTATTTCGTTGCTCGGGTACACTGATTGAAAGAACAAATAAATGTATATCTCCTACATTAATTTCAAAAGAATTCTCTACAGAATTTGTCGAAGAATTAACAAATATATTAAAAATAGGTACCTTTTATAAGATCGCTAAAAAAGAGTACAGCATTATGAAAAAGACGATGAAAACAAAAATTTATCGTCTAAATGTTTGTTATTATTAAGAGGAAAGATCAAAGTATTTTTTGTATTTTCTTTTACATTTTTAAAATCTTTTTTTTGAGTCAGCAAAATTGACAGATAATCAATCATGTCAACCATTTTTTCCATTTTATAAAAATAAATGAAAATCTCAGTTTCAAATTCTTTTAAAAATCAATTATAATTTTTCAAAATTTATTTTAAGAAAATTAGAATCCTTACTTAAAATATTTTGAAAGGAGTATTACTTAGTTTCTCCGCCGAAAAGAAGTAGTTTAAAAATAAAATAAAGTAGGTCATAACATTTCGCGTCACTTTACAGATGGTGAGTGATTATTTCATCACGTATTGACAGCATACGTGAGTAAAAGTTGTCATACGGTAGGACAGAAGTGATATAATTATTTAGATTTAAGTGAACAAATAATTTATCTCGTTATTTTTAAGGAAAACTTTCAGTGCTCCAATTTTATTTGTACCTAGCTTTCACCTTTATATTTACGATGCTTTATGGAAAATATATTATAAAAAATTAAAATAAGACTGTTGAGAGTGAGTTTAAATTTCATAAGAAAGGTATCTAATTAATTTATAGGTACCTTTCTTATGAAATTTTATCAGAAGTGTACATAAAATACTATAATTTTATGTACATTTATTACATTTTACTCTGTTATTTGTATTTTTATTCATTTTATTATTAATTTTGATATTTCATTTATGGAAAAATGTCATAACTGAGATTAATATAAAAATAAGATCATATAAATTTCATAAGTTGAAATTGAAAAATGAAATTAACTTCTCCACGCGTGTTTCGCAAAAATAAAGGCTATAACAGCGGAGAACAATGCCTAAATCAAATAACACAACTTAATTGTATTCTTGCAGGTTCTTCGTACTTTATAATTACAGCCGTATTATGAACAAATTATAACATTTCTTAATTACTGCGAGTCTTCTGATTGGTCGAAATGATACAAATTACAATGCGTTAAAAAGATCTATCCCATAAGGACATTTAAGAAACTGAATGCGGCTTTCAACTAATTTTATAATTTTTTAACAACTTGTAAAAATCTAAAATAATTAAAGAAATAAATAATTGTGTTAAAAATTCATTTTTCATCGAAAAATTTTTTTGCTTTCAGAAAATATTGTCCATATTAAAAAAAAAACAACTAAAAGCAAATAAAAGCATTTGAAATTAAATAATATCTTTGTTTTATTGAGTTTATTATGTTACAATTCAGAGCTGATTTTCAGGTGGGGTGGGGTCCAATTAAAAAATATGATTGGCTTTCCTTGTGCTTTTAACTAATATATTTTCTAAACTGAATACTATTGAATTTCTAGAGTTTTCACAAAATTAGTTATTTAATAAATATAAAAAAATATTTTTGCCATGATTTAAAAAAAAAAAACATATTTATAATAATTTCCATCGTTTGTGAATAGTTTCTGAAAGTTTCATTAACATCCAAATTAATGTCTGTCATACAAAAAACGTGCTAAAAATTGTCTGTTATTTTACTAGTTCCGGTGTTACAAAGAGAAACAAGGTTCTTTTAATCAAAATTTAGAATGTTCTAAAAAATTTTTTTTTAAATAATTAAAAGAAATACTTTGGTCTTTTCTCTTAGTAATAACATCAGCATTTACACGATAACATTTTGTTTTCGTCAAGTTTCGCATATTTTTCATCAGACTATGCTCTTTTTAGCAATCTCATGAAGGTACCTCATTAAAAAGTAATATTTTAGATAGAGATATATACGCATATGGAGTTTAGGTAATTGCGATATGCAATTTCAGGAACAAACCATAATTTCTTTTTCTAATAATAATAATAATAATTATAAAATGTTTTATTTTACAGTAGATGAGGACTACAATTTCAAAATATGATCTAGTCGTATATTATTTAAATGATGATTTTTTTTATTAAACTAACATAGTAGTGCATTGATTTAGCATATCTGCTATTGAAAAATGCTGCCCATGTCTTCCGGGTAAAATTATTTTCTCTTTCCACCAAGATTGTAAGATTTCTTTATAATAAACAGAGTATATTCCAGAGTTAATTTTTCCTTCTATTTAAAAAAAAATCTTAATCAACAGCAAAAAAATACGGAAATATAATTACAAATAAAATATTGATTTTTTTAAAATTAAGATACACTATACTTACGAAGCAATCAAGCCTATGGTTGTCAATATCATTTTACTTTCCTGTCGATCAGCTGTTCATACAAATATCTCCTCGACCAACCAAACTGAACGATGACTCGTACTACCTGATGCGAGCCACCTACGTATTATAAACATACATTTAATTTGTTCAAAATAAAGCTTCGAAATTGTTCTGCTCGTAGCTATTTTTCATTTTCCACCGTCGATAGAGTCCAAAAACGTCTCCGTCTCCTTATGGGTGGCGAATAATTATCTACTTTACATTCTTTTTTCACAAAAGAAACTTTACAAGCCTCTCACTGCTCCATTACTATTGCTGTGGAAAGTGTTCAGACAAACTACATTTCTTAGTTCCACTAGTTCTGACTTCCACTGCTAAGACCCAGCACGCCGTTCACATTATAGCGAAGTACCTTCATATTCCATTGGTGAGATGTAAGTTCCACTTAAGCAGTTTCTTCCCACGAAATTCTGCTTTGTAGAACCAACTTCCAGCAGGATGATTCCCCCATCACTACAATCTTAACTTAATAAGTCTAGGGTTAATCGTTAACGATAAACTGTGCCTTTTACTCTGTAAACCTCTATCACGAATGGCTCTTGGGCCTTGTACAGGTGAACTTCGTTGTGTAAAACAAAACAAGAAAAATAACTAATTTTAAAAAGAAAACAATCGATGTAAAATTTTAAAATTGTAAAATTAAAAACGAAACAAATATGCATTCTAATACAGTGTAACCCTGATATAAGAGAGCAGGATATAAGAGAAACTCGGATATAAGAGAGATTTTCTCTGGTCCCAAATTAGAGCCATACTTACCTAAAGAAAATAGACCAAAACTCGGATATAAGAGAAACCCGGATATATATCACTTATATCCGAGTTACACTGTAACTAAAAAATAATAAATGTATAATAATATAAGACAAATTATATTAATATAATGAATAATATAAGAATAAATGGATAGAGAAAAATAAAATAACCATCACATTCCTTAACAAAAACAAATCCGCTCCGCTTTCTTTGAGCAATTCACGACAACAATCAATGTTTCATAACTGAGAACTAAAAGACCCACTGGGGAAAAGTAAAGTAGCATAGATTGCTCGTGGGGATATCAGCATCCTCCCCATTGAAGGGAATGTTATCGTAGAAACAAAATTATGTACTGGCAAATAGCTATTTGTGAGCGTAGAGAGAACAAAATAAAGCAACGAATATATAAAGTTGCACCCTAATGAAATGAACAAAACGGGAAAAACCTAGATATTAATTTCCTTTTTATATCCAAGGAAATCTAACCCACATGGAGGTGGATACAAAGGACAACACAAGCACTAACCACGAGTTTCTTATTAAATCTGCGTTGGGAAACTGTTGACTGAAGAAAACAATTGTACATTCCTTAATTTGCAAAGTCCACCATTTCAAATAAAAACATTACTTAAGAGTTTTGAAGGTGGGATATTCGTACGAATGAGTTCTCGTAAGGAACAGCATAAAAGTTCAATTTCAAATCCTTTTGTTTTCTTCTTTCCTTTATGAATATTTTTTGGTTAATTAAAATTAATTTCTGATACACCTATCCAAGAGTATTATCAACTGGCCAAAATTTGGTAACTATTGACGTTTACTGCAATTTTAAAATTTAGACGCTTTCCTATATTACTTCAAGCGTTTATTTTTAAATTTTTCTTCGTAAATCTGAATATTAGGTTGGTGCAAAAATAATGATGTAATAATGCCGTTTTTTGACGTATTTTTTAACGTCAAAAAACGACATTATTACGTCATTATTTTTGCACCAACCTAATATTTCTTTCCAGTTCCTAATATATCTTAGCCGTATTTTTATTAGTAATGCTCGAATCTAATCTCCCCCGCCATCCACAATGCTTTGTTATGGCATAGAAGAGGCAGTGTTCGGGGTCGTTTCATCCAATACCGCAAATTGTTGTAAAATTGGAAAAAATTCGAGTTCGGTTCTTAAATAGATAGAGACTTTCATATGTGGGTGTCATGCAAGATGCCAATCCCATTCACAAATATTGAAACTGTCAGCTTTATACAGACGCTTTCTCAGATCAATGGTTAAGAATGGGTTTGAGCGAATGAAAACTGTAGTTCTTTAAACTTTGAATGGTTGCTATAGAATTACAAGGAACTGTACCAGATAACAGAAACAACAACAAGTAGTTTCAATAGCAGCGAAAGCAAAAATGGATATCATATGTAACCAAAGGAAACATAATGACATAACTGAGATGTTTACTTTTCACACTATTTCAAATATAAGATTAAGAAAGGAATCTCCATCAATACTGGAAAGGGCCATAAGAGCGACTGGACTTGCGAAACCTGATTTCCAGAAAAATTGTTTCAAGGAATTTTATTAATTTCAACTGACAGCAGCACAGGCTGCTAAGTCAATGGATAGCGAGTGTTTATTTATAAGAAAACTCCTAATATTAGCAACATAGAAGCATAACCACATTCTTCTCCCGCAGTTTAAAAAATTCTACTTCTACTCACTACAACTTAGAACACAAATATTGAAAACAGTAACAACGAACCACTTTAAAATGGCTAATGAATTTGCCGAAATGTGACAATAGTTATTGTGGCCAGTTTCTACACTCTGAGCTTCAACATAAGGAAAACATAAGGACATTAAACACTCATAAGATTTACCTTGTCGATCACATTTAATGAAATATGCATAAAAGAAGATTGTTGTCTAAATAGACAGTGATTACTTCATCTTATTTGAAATTAGAAAAATACAAAAAAATCAGACTTTGTTCATTAAATTTACCAAAAGACATACACACACACACACACACACACATATATATATATATATATATATATATATATATATATATATATACACACACACAAATATATGTATACATATATATATACACAAATATATATACACAGAAATACATATATCCGCACACATACATATATACATATATACACACATATATATATACATATATATATGCACATATATATACACACACATATATATATGCACATATATATACAGATATATATACAGATATATATACATACACAGATATACACACACACATATATACACACATGCATACACACACACACACACACACACATATATATATATATATATATATGCTCAGGTCTATATCTTGTAGATAAATACATATGAAGATAGGCATGCATATTTTGCAATTACATGTAACAGCTATCGAAAGATAACAAAATTAAGTTCATTCATCGCTTTTTCTTGTTGAGATTATTCTTTTGTCTTGACATTAAGTTCCTCTTATTCTTTTTTGCTTCTTTTCGTATTCGTTAGCACCACTTCTTTTCCTTCTCTTGTCTTTTCTTATTTCCTTATTTTGGCTTATGCACACATATATATATGCACATATATATATACAGATATATATACATACACAGATATACACACACACACACACACACACACACACATATATATATATATATATATATATATATATATGTATTGCTTTCTTCATTTTCTCCGCTATTTTTTCTTTCTCTATCCATTCCTTTCTTCCAATGTTACGTTATTCTTTGACGATTTCTTCTTTTCACTTTTCTGTCTTATTTTCTCTTTCTATTCTTCATTGTCTTCCGTATATCTATGTGTTATGGTCTTTTTCCTTTTCTCTCCACTGTCTTTTTTCTTAATTGCATCGCTGTTTCAGAAACATACGCACACGAGCAACTCTATCGTGGGCACCTAAAATAACTACGAAAACGGAAACAACTACCATTCATGTCTATCTCGGTATATATATATATATATATATATATATATATATATATATATATATATATATATATATATATATATATGACAGCCAAGCGGCGTCTGCCTTACTGATGATTTATTACTTGGTGCGTGCTGCCTTTTAAGAAATGAATCTCTAGTTCGATAGGGACGTTTTTTTTTTGTCTTTTTAAAATATTTTCATCCTTAGTAAATGCAAAAATACTTGTAATATAAATACGACTTGCAAAGATGTAATTTAACATACAAGGGCAGCGCACACACACACACACTCAGAGAGATACAGACACACACACACACACAAACAGAGAGAGAGAGAGAGAGATTAGGCAATGCGAAGAAATTAAAATACAGAGGAAAAGAAAGAAGCATTAACCAAAGCAATAATACGATGAAATAACCGACAAAATGAAAATGAGTGATAATTAGAAAACTGGAGGTGAAAGAAAATAAATGAGTAGAGAATGAGAGACAGTGTGTTGATGAGAAATATTAATAAATAGGTTACAATATAAAGCAATTAAAGATAAGGAAAAACAAAAATATTTTTTATTTTAATGTTTTTCTGTAAAATGTGAGAAAAGGCATACTTTAAGAAATATAAATCAAAAGGGAAAAAAGAAGAAAAGAAAAAGAAAAAGCAACGGAAAATAATAAGGAAAAAATTAGGGAAAAATATGAAACTATGTAAGAGAAATGCATATGGAGTAAATGTGTGTTTGGAGAGAAAGAAACTTAGTAAGAAAATGAGAGAAATAAAAAAAAATGATATTTAAAAATAGAAGACGAAAAAAGAATGCAAATAGTAAAAGAAAAAACAAAACAAATACACAGAGATATATCAAGGAGAGAAAGAGAACAAACGTAGAAATTTTGAAACTAATATGCGATGATTTGGCAAAGGTCTGCAAAAATGTATATTTGTAAAGATAGCTTTACTGATATCAGGATGCTTCGTGTAATTATGGTATGCGTTTAAGATTCCACATTTGATTATATCCATTAGTTGGTGACAAATGCAAGACAAAGTCATTTTAGTAGTCAATAATACCATCAAACAAACAACAAACATTCCTGCCTGAAAATTTGCTTGGTCAAATGCAGCAATAAAATTTCACTTCTAAATTCAATTTTGCTGATGAGTCAAGAGTTTCTCACACTCTAGAATCTAACAGGTATAAATGGTTATAAGATTTACGACAGTATTCTAAAAAAAAAAATGTCTTACAGACAATGCATGTACAGTAAAAATATTAAAAATGAAATATGAATAATTTATATTAATCGGTCAATTATTGATTGAAACTATCGATTTTTCAGGTTGAATTTATACACACACACACGCACACACACACACACACATACACATATATATATACATATATATCGTAATAAATTTTGACTTTAAAACATTTTAGTGTTTCAAACTTATGACTATCGCTTAATTTTGGCATACGGTCAAAAACAACTTACGCACTAAAAGGATGCATTCTCCCCCCATTATGATTACCTCCCTTTGAAGAACTCTTTCGTTTGTAGAGGACTTTAAATATTCACTAAGTTGGTATCAATTATTCTAAGCAGAATAAAAAATCTGACCATGTTGGACCTTTATTCTCTAGAATCTCTGAACTAACTGCTGATTATTCTGTTAAGTTTGGATTTATTTTTACCGTTTTTCTAACGTTCTTTTTTTGCCTGTGTATTGCGAAACATTAATTTTTCTATTTCAGTTCCTTATCCTCCCCATTTTTATTTTACTTTGTTATTAATCTTTTATTATTTAACATTTTGATTTTCTTTTACGTTTTTTCTTTCTTTTTTGAATGTATTTTCTCCCCTTCACCCCGATATAGATCATATAGTGCCAAAGTTGGGTACTAACAGCCCGGACGTGAAACCATTTCGGAACTTTATCGACAGGTTTGATCTTGTCGATAAATGTTGAAATGAACACCCTCGGGAGGTAGTGTGGACTTGGACTAATAGTGGCGGCTCGCGTACTCAGGGTGCGTTCTAGCTACCATGAACGTGTCTTAATCAGGAGAGTTGATGTAGGGCTCTTAGGGTGTCCAAGTTTCCACTATATAGTTTATTCGGGTCATAGGCTAGTCCGGGTCCGGGTAAACTTAGATAAGCCTAATGTTAAGATGGCTAGTTACTGGAAATTGAACTGCTCATTATTTAGGGAGCAATATTTCCGGGACCAGCTGCCACTAATGATACAGGGGGAACTGACGGGGGCTGTGATGGGAAATGCCTGGTGGGATGAACTTAAATCCAAAATTAGAACGTTTGCTGCTGATTATATTCGTCGGCTCAATCTAGATAGATTAGCGGCGCAAAGGGCTTGTGAGCAAAAAGATGATCGGGAGGTTAAATCCCGTGATAGTGGGGACGTAGCCTTAACTAAGGCAGAGTTGGCCTCCTTGCTTATCAGAAGGATCAAGCTCTGGTAGTTATGGCTAGGTTTAAAAGAATGTCTCCTGAGGCAACGAATATGGCCGCTGAATTGCGTGCAGAGGAGGTTCGGAGTGCATCTCGGCGACATATCGCATGCGTCACATTGCCGGATAAGCGAATCGTGACCACAAACGAGGTCATATGTGAGGCTTTTCATGAGTACTTTCAGGAACTTTTCTCCATGGAGCCCAATCTGAGCACTGTTCAATTCGACGCCTATTCAGCTGATTTTCCCTGCCTTGAGGCAGCTGAAGCGGCTAAGATGCGAGGATCCAATTACAGAGTCAAAAATCTGGGATGCGCTGAAACAGGTTGGCCTGGACAAATCTCCGGGATTAGATGGTCTTCCGTACGAAGTTTACTTGAGGCAGTCACACGTTTCTGTTCCCTTGCTGGCACTGATTTTCGTCAACTGGATGAAGCTGTGGTCTATACCCCAACGCTTCACCAGGGGCGTAATCAAGTTGTTACGTAAGGATAAAAATAGTGGGGATATGTTAGGTAACGTTCGCCCTTTAACTACGTTTCGGTTCTTGTGTCGAGAAGGGCCGTGATTAACGAAGTCAGCAAAGAAATCAGTGGTTATGAGATGGTGACAGGGATCAAGATCAACCGCAATAAGTCTGTTGGCTTGCGGTTGGGTGCGTGGAAGGGAGTTTCTCTTCCCGGACCTTTCCACTAGACAGATCGGCCGGTCAAGTTTCTCGGCGTCTGGTTCGGTCCTTATCTCTAGTTGGAAATGAATTGGTCGGAGGTACAAGGAAAGGCCGAGATCACAATTAATTTGTGGTCTCGGAGGAATATTTCCTTAAAGGGGAGAGCGGAAGTATATGTTTCGCACATATACCCGATTCTCCTTTACCGACCCTCTATGCTTCCACTTCCGTATCCCACTTTACTGGCGTTAGTTAGGCTCTTGTTCTCCTCCTTGTGGGGAGGCAAGGCCGCCAGAGTCTCTCGGAAGACCTGTTGCCTTCATACATCTGTAAGCGGTCTAGGCATACCTAGCATTGAGATTCGTCAATATATTCTTCGGATCGGGTTCCTGGATCGAATGTGTCGCGAACCGGATGAGGTGGGCGCCTTCTGGAAGGAAGACGCCCGTAAGAACTTCCCATCCCTGAGAAGTGTGCACTCGTCTCTTATGGGCGTTGGATGGCCTCTCTAACGTCCGGGCGTTGTCTCGTAAGGCATTATATCAGGTGTTAGTGGGGCCGTTCGTGATGAACTGATTGACGAGCTCGGTCTTAAGAACAGGAGGCTGGCTCGATATGGCTTTGGGCGCCCGGGTTGAGATGTCTCAATAACAATAAGGCATCACTCACCTGGCTGATGATGCCTGGGGCCCTCTGGGTCGCCAAGAGACTTTGCACAGCAGGCTTGAAGAACTATCCAAACTATCGCCGCTGTAGTGGGGAAGTCGAGACCATTGGTTACGCCTTCTTTCATTGCAGGGTGATAACGCCGTTGTGCAGGTATGTTGAAGGCCTCATGGTTCGCATGCTGTCTGGAAATTTCTTTGTCCTTGAGGCCGCTTCTGTTTGTAACAATGTGGCTCCGCCGTTGAAGGGATTCTATGAAGGCGAGAGGTTCACCTCTTCCTAACTGATCTTATATTTTAAGCATCAGCTTATGGTTAAGATTGGGACGAAAGGCAGCGACTCTCTACATCAGAATTCGGCAAAAGGTGGGTGAATCTTGCGCGCTTGTGTCGTGTGAAAGGGGCTGACCTGGAGTGGCACTTCGATGCCAGTTAGGCATCAAGATATTGCTTTACCTGGGTTGAACACGGGCAACCCACCTCAAAATTAGGTTAGCTTAGGTTTAGTTTTTGAGTTTTTAGTTTCTTTTTAAATTAAACTTAGCTAGGGTATGTATGCTCATTGGCCCCTTTTATTTCTGTCCCTGTTTTTCTTTAAGTTTAATTCCCCATCCCCTCCATCGTTAGGTGGTCAGTGACGTCAGTTCTCTGGTGAATGCGGGAGGTTTTTCGTTTCGTGTGTGGTTTTTCGTATCTGTTGTTGTGTCTGAATGAGTGCATGTCTGTGTGAGAGCTTGGGATGAATGAATTTTTTTTTTTTTTTATTCTCGCATTAATTTCGTCTAGTTAACTAATGTTTCTACCACAATTAGTGATTGTGGGGGTTTTATTACTAACATGATTTTGTTTAGTTTCTTGTAAATAGTTATTAGTTCATACTGTAAATACTCATTGGGGCTATTTTTTAAATTTTTTGAAATTGTTGTTTTATTCCTCTCCCCCACAGACGATATAATTTATATATGGGGACTAGTTAGTATTAACATGGAGACATTGAGGTATCATGGTGGATGTGGCGAGAAGAGTAAGTAAGAATGTGTTGTCTTGGTGCAAGAAATATTGTTAGTATGATTCGGTCAGCGTTTGTGGCTAGCTAAGTTTAGAAGTTAAGACAGAAGACCGACCTCTTCTCCCTTCCCCATTTCGGCCTTGTGCCACATTTTTTGTTGTTTTACGGAAATAAATATCCTAAGCAGAATAAAGCTTTCTGAAGCTTACTCTTGCTCTCTTTTGTTATTACAATTTATTCTGCTTAGAATGGAACAACTAATGTGCCCACAGTGATTTGATGTGGAACTGGATATTCATAATTCTGAATAACGCTGAACTCATTGGCAAGTGACGCTTGAAATTTTTTTACCAACATTATATGCAGAAAATCCAAACTGACCAATAAACAAGCTTGGACTCGTAATGAATTATATTATCTCACATGATATACAAAATTATTATGGATGTTCTACTTATGAAGAGGCTGTTGCAGTTTATGTTGCAGCTTAGATAACAAAAATGAAATGTTTTTGTGATATTTACTTGCTACATGATGACAACAAAATTGTGAATCACTGAAACAATTTTTAAAAGAATTACAGACCCTAAGCAAGGACTGCAACTTCTGGCCAATGAATGCTGAAGAAATTCGAGACGAACACATTATGGATGCGTTTATCAATGGGCTTCAGAATGCTCAGGTAAAACAGTCTGTATTCTACTTACAGCCTGATACGGCTGGTGATGCTTTGAACGCACACTCTTGTCGTTCTTCCCACTCTTATGTGTATAATTCTCCAAGTCCCTCTTCTATAACTTTTTTCTCTAGCCAGGAAATTCCGGACACTTCAAAACACTGCCTATCACCGCTGCTTCCACAGGTTGTAATGCTACTTTTGTGGGCTCGGTCTATGCCTGCGGTTTTCGTATCCGGCCAGAGATTTGGGGCATTTTTCGAAAGTCTGTAGGTTCACATCTTCTAAAAATATTTTTTCTAAAAGTTCTGCTGCCTATTTTATGGTAGCTACTATAACAGTTGTGTCTCCGGACTGCCTTTCAAAAACTATAATACAGATTAAAGTTAATGGCATTTCTTTTGATGCATTGATTGACACCCTCAGCTTCGGTAATTATATTAATTTCAGTTTGGTAAAGGCTAATCAACGGAATTTTTTTTCGTTCTATTCGGGTCTCTATGGTAAATGCTTCTCTATCATTACAGGTGGTTGGATACTGTGTGATTAGTTTACATTTTAAAAAAAATATATTTCGTATAGAAACCTCAAACTCTCGATAATGAAGAACCTCTGTACTGATGTGATACTGGGGTACGATTTTGTTCAGAATCATTCTCGTATTGAGATTCGTTTTGGCGATCCCAATTCAGCCTTTAGAATTTGTACCCTAACAGCATTCAATGCCCAGTTACCTATCACTCTTCAATAATTTATCTCCAGATTGCAAGCCTATAGCGATGAAGTTCAGACAGTACTTGAGAACAAACATTTTATAAAAACCGAGATTACGAGAATGCTCGAAACGAGTGAGTCTCCATGGAGGGCCTAGGTATTAATAACATTTTCTGAGAACCGTAAAAAGAGTAATTGATTACTCTCAAACCATAAATAGGTTTACTCTATTAGATGCTTACCCACGACAAGAGAGAATAGATAAAATTACAAGCGAAATTACCAAACAAAAAGTATACAGCACGCTCTATCCCAAAAGCGCCCATCCCCAATTGGCTATCAAACCAGAAGATCGGGTCTGCTCAGCTTTTGAGGCAAATGGTCGCCACTACCAATTTAAAAGGTTAGCATTCAGAGTAACGAATGGCGTTGCCAGCTCCCAATGGATTATGGACAAAATTATTAGCAACGAAAAATTGGAAGGCACTTTTAATGTAACCGTATGCGGACACATCCATGCAGATCACAATCGTAATCTGAAACAATTTATAGCGGCCATTGAGAAATATTATCTCATATTAAATAATAATGCTTCTTTGGCGTAAACACCATTAATTTACTGGATTACACCGTGAGCAAAGGTTCTATGTCACCAGATACAGAACGATCGAAACCTCTACTAAAATTGCCAATTCCTAATAATAATGAGTGCCCTAAAACGAGCTATAGGAATGTTTGCACGTTAATCACTGTGGTTTGCTTCTTTATAAAAAATACACCCATTGGTATGAACGAATAAATTTCTTATTTCTTCTGAGAACTCCTAATGGAGGCTTTTAAAAATGTTAAAAAGAATATAGTCAACCCGGCGATTACGGTTATAGACCATATTATTCCTCTGGTGGTAATGACAGAAGCATCTGATTGTGTAATTGCTGCATGTTTAAGGCAATCTGGACGCCCTGTTGCATTTTTTTCAAGGACCTTGTCGCGTTTGGAACAGCGATACTCAGCAATTGAAAAAGAAGCTTATACTTTAGTAGAAGTACCCAAAAAATGGAGGAACTATTTAATCGGACGTCATTTTAGATTAATTACTGATCAAAAGTCCGTCGGGTTCACGTTTAACACCAAAAAACCAAAACAACAGGTAAAATTAAGAGTGACAAAATAGCGAGATAGAAAATTAAAACTCTACTGTTTTACTTCCGATATGATCTACCGACCTGGTAAAGAGAATGCCGTAGACGCAATATCGAAGGTATGTAACATGATATCACACATGGATGAGCTTCGTACCCTACACAACGAACAATGCCCTCTAGGCTTATAAAGGATGACACATGTGGTACAGACCAGAAATCTTCCATATTCCACGGACGACGTAAAAAATGATAAAATCGTGTAGAACACAAACCACAGTTCTTCAGGCCTAAAAACGGTGAGGATGGGTTAGATAACTTTCGCCTTTTAACCAAAGTAAAAGATTTTGGCAAAGATCTTAGCAGCTTGTCCTGTCTAGTCTAATTGTCCCCGAATTGACATGTACTGTGAAGGGCAGGACTATTCAGGACAACCTTCATATGGTCCGCTTGATCATCGACAAAGTCGACAGTAAAGCCACGCTGATTAATTTAGATCAGTCCAAGGCTTTCGATAGGGTGACCATCGATTCCTGGAGGCTGTTCTTTCGGTGCTCGGCTTCGGGTCGGACTTTTGAATCTGGATCCGACTTCTGTATGCTACTCCCTTTGCGCTGGTCGAAGTGAATGGGCTAAGATCGGAACCTTTTGTATTGTCTCGTTCCATTCGTCAAGGTTGTCCGCTTTCTCCTATGATTTATGTTTTTGCGCTGGAACCTTTCCTTAAAGTTTAAATTCGAATCCGGCCCTACGCGGAATTTCCCTACCTGGTGCTACCAACGCAGCCAGGTATTCTGCCTATGCTAATGACGTTTCGGTTCTTGTGTCGAGCAGAGACGAGATTGACAAAGTCAGCAAAGAAATCGGTGATTATGCCATGGTGACAGGGACCAAGATCAACCGCAATAAGTTTGTTGGCTTGCGGTTGGGTGTGTGGGGAAGGGAGTTTCTCTTCCCGGACCTTTCCTCTGGACGGATGGGCCGGTCAAGATACTCGGCGTCTGGTTCGGTCCTGATCTCCAGCTGGATATGAATTGGTCGGAGGTACAAGGGAAGATCGAGATCGCAGTTAATCTGTTGTGTTGGAGGAATCTCTCCTTGAAGGGGAAGGTGGAAGTAGGAGTTTCACACATCTACCTGATTCTCCTTTACCGACTCTCTGTTTCCACTTCCGTTTGCCACACTAATGTCATTAGTAAGGCACTTGTTCTCCTTCTTGTGAGGAGGCAAGGCCGCTAGGATATCTCAGGAAATCTGTTGCCTTCATCCATCTGAAGGCGATTTAGGTATGCCTAGCATTGAGATTCGTCAGTATATGCTTTGCATCGAGTTCCTACATCAAATGTGTCGCGAATCAGAGGAGGAAGGAAGACGCCCGTAAGAACTTCCCATCCCTGAGAAATGAACACTCATGTGAGGAGGAAAACCGCCGTTTACCCCGAGCTGAAAGCTCCGTTTACCGTAAACTTTGTTTTGCTCTGAAACACCCCTTAAGTGCGTCGGATCGCCTCTCCAACGTTCAGGCGTTGTCTCAAAGGGCATTATATCAGGTGTTAGTCAGGGAGTACGTTTGTGATGAGCTGATTGACGAGCTCGGTTTTACGAAGCAGGAGGCTTGCTCAATATGGCCTTGGGCGTCCGGGTCGAAATGTCTCAATAACGATGAAGCATCTCTCACCTGGCTGGTGATTCGTAGCGCCGTTGTAAAAGTTTGCTGAAGGCCTCATGGTTTGCATGCTGCAGGGAAAGTTCGTTGTCCTTGAGGCCTCTTCTGTTTGTAGTAATGCGGTACCGCCGTTGACGAAGGCCGAACAATATGTGTTCTTTTGATTGCTAGGTGTTATGAGAGTCGTGATTTAGACGACACGTCAGAAGGGATTCTGTGAAGGCGAGAAGCTCGCTTATTCCCAACTGATCTTGTACTTTAAGCATCAGCTTAAAGTCAAGATTAGGACGGAAAAACGGCGGCTCACTTCATCAGAATTTGGCAAAAGGTGGGTGAATCTTGCATGATTGTGTCGAATGAAAGGGGCTGACCTGGAGTGGCACTTTGATGCTGGTTAGTCAACAGGATATTGTTCTTCCAGGGTTGAACATAGGCAACCTATCCCGAAATTAGTCTAGTTTAGGTCTCTTTTTGAATCTTTAGTTTCTTTTTTCACTTAACTTGATGTATGCGCATCGGCCCCTTTTATTTCTGTCCCTATTTTTCTTTTTGTTTGATTCTCCATCCTCGTTAGGTGGTCAGTGATGTCAGTTCTCTGGCAGATGCGGGGTGCCTTTTGTTTCGCGTGTGTTTTTGTATTTGTTGTTGTGTCTGAATGAGTGCATATCTGTGTGAGTGCTTGCGATGAATGAATGTTTTGTATCATTATAATCCCGCATCGATTTCATCAAGTTAACTGATGTTTCTGTCGCATTTTAGAACTGGGGGTATTACTAACATTATTCTGTTTAGTTTCTTGTAAATAAGTTTGTTCCATATTGTATATACTCATTGAGGATTTTTTACATTGTTGTTTTATTCCCCTCCCCCCACAGACAATGAATTGTACATATGGGGACTATTTAGGATTTTCATAGAGACAATGAGGTATTATGGTGGCTGTAGTAAGAAAGGGAGGTAAGAATGTGTTGTTTTGGTGTTAGGACTATTGTTTGTATGAAACCGTCCTTTCCCTGCTTCCCTATTTTGACCTTGTGCCACATTTTGTACCATAGTACAAATAAATATCGTAAGCAGAATAAAGCTTCCAGGAACTTACTCTTGCTCTCTATACTTACTCTTGCTCTCTCTGATAAAATATACATGTGAGACCGTTATAGTTTTCTCAGAAGACGTATCTCTTGTGAGAGTGATATTCGTCGTAAACTAGACGTTGTAATTAAAGAATAAAAATATGACCGTGCCAGTAAAAGTGAGTAGGTAATTATTGATATACTTGTAAAAACTAATATCTTCTCTACCTACAAATCACTTTTGTTCCAAATCTTTAACAGAATGTATTCTTACAGAAATATATTTTATCCGAGAATTATGTGTCCAAAGAGATAGTACAAGATTTTCAAGGAAGATATTGACAACGGCAACATCGAGACTAAGTCAGTATCGTATGTAGAACAATTGACAAATTCAGTATCATGAAATCTAACTAGTGTAGCAATAATAACAAGTTTTAAATCAAACTTGTACGCATGCGAATAACATACGAAAATGCAATTATCTTGAACTACTCAAAGATATATCAATGCCAGAATCACAGCAGATCACGTGTTGGGTTTAACATAAAGCCAGTAATATATTAATCGGGCATTTTAACTGTTGTCATTGGCTCATAGGCAACCATGATTTGGAGACAACAATTAACTAACAAGAAACAAAAACAAATTTACGCCATTAGAATTATCGAACCTCCGCTTAACACTTGTCAATGAATTATTGTATTGATACTACTACTACTACTACTACTACTACTAATACTGATGATGATAACTCATATACATAAATATGTTATGAACAAAATTCCCAAATAACATATATTGACAAAAATATATATTTCATTTCAACTCTATAATCGTTCTGCAACTACAAACTAGGTCCCACCCGAGTAAGCAATATAGTATAAATGTATTTTCATTCGCCTGATTCTCTGAAGCTTTTTTTCTCCTCTTAGTACAGAAGAAAAACTGGATATTTTTCTAAAGAACGATGTCATATTTGCTTCTGATAGTAAGAGTCGCCAATGAACAATAACTTGGGATTCAAATCCAAGATATCTATTAAGAGTGAAAAAGCTTTTTTTTTCTAACCTTTATCTATCCGGGATAGGCAATTTTTCAAGGGATATCAGTTCACACACAGGAACCGATTTTCGTTCGACAAGGGCGAAGATACAAATAAAAAATATAGCGACTTAAAAACAATAACTTTTTGTTATTGAATCCTAATGTTCCTAGGGACATATTGTAACACCATATATGCAAATAAATGTTGTACCCATTAAGAATCGCATTTACTAACCATAGTTTCAGCAATTAGTTTAATAATCATTTCCCCACGGGAGGAACCTGTGAATTTTACTCAGATGAAACTAACTATCTCCTAAAACCTTGTTTTTTTTTTGTTTTTTTTTATTCTTTGACAAATGCTTCCCAGCGTGTTGATATTTATCACACTTCTAGTTCCACGTTAATCACTTTGTAGCATCTCTTTATCTTGCTTTGGCATATACGGAGATCCCAATAATTATAAATGTAAATTTTTTTATAAATACCTTGAAAATCTGATTCATTATCAATTTTGTATGATAATACATTTTAAATAGCATTCGCTCTAAAATAGTAATAATCTTACGAACAGTTATTGAACTCGTTCCTTATTGGCTACTTCATGAATATGGCCATATTCCACACATCTATATTATCATAATTACTACTGAGTGAGTGAGCAGCATGCCAACGCTTGGCAGCATAATATTATATTCTTTCGCACGGTTTGCATTTTCAACCGAAGATCTTGCATTATGGAGGTTCTCCATAAAGATGTACCCAAGCTCGCAGACTTCTGAAGCGATGGGATACTGTTCTAAAATTCCAATTATCTCAATGTAGCATCTTAAGTTCTGTGGTATAGACACCAACGCTTCAATGACAATTGGGACAAGAGTGGCGTGAACGTCCCGCATTGTGGCAACTTCAATCCGGATATAGATGTATTTCTTAAGGTTATCAATTTTTTTTAACTTGATATCATTGTCTCGAAAGATAACCACGTCGATGAGGAGACATTTTCTCGATTCTTTGTCAACGAAGTTGCTTTGTTTGGTGGCCTCAATGACGCGGTCTATTCAGTTGTTGAAATCCAACAAAATCTTGAATTGGTCTCTTTCAGTGATCTTTGTCTTGCGGCATTACCATTTTTCATCGTCAAGTCAATATTTTCTACATAGGCACCAATTCCAATGTAAGGCCATTTTATCATGGCGGTGCTTGCATTCTGTTTACACAAATATTTCAAAACCGCTGATGATGTGGGTAACATTTTCCACCTCCTTGCCACTCATTTCCGGACAGAATTAATATTCACGGCTTGATCACGGGAGACGTCCACCATTGATTGTTTCATATACACATTATAATTTTCTAAGTTAAGCAACGTCGAGCCTGCTCAGTACCTCGATGGGTGACCGCTTTGGAATACCATGTACTATAAGCGTGTAGTATAGTGCGTGTAGTGTAATGGATAATGATTCGGAGAACCGAGTTCCAATTCCAGTTGAGTTCTTTATATTCACATACGCATTAGTATCAATGGTAAACTATGAATCCACTTATTCTCCCCAAATATGGGTTAATTAGTAAGGATTTTATCACTAAATCATTATCTAAAAAACAAAATTCTACAATCTAAAAATATTTTCTGGCTTTAAATAATCTGCAAACGGTTGATAAGCCATAGAAAATGAATCAATCAAAAACGCTACAATTTGTTGCTATTGCTTAATGATAATGAAGGTAGGATTCTGCAATATTCATCTCGTTATATTATGATAAATACGGATCACTGGTATTAATGAATATTGTAATCCGTAAAATAGTTTTAATGAAGAATATAGTAGATTCTTATGTAATTTCTTACCCATTAATTAAATTTAAAAGATAAACGATGTTTAGGCCAAAAGTTTTTAATTATCATATACACCAAAACATGTTGAACTGCTCTGGAGGTAATATCGCATTTAAAATATGCAAATCTGTGACTTAAAAGTCAAGTTTGTACAATAAGATTTAATTTAAGATCTCGAAAAACATAACAAATGTCGTTCATTTTGACTCGTTGGTATCTGGAAAAGGTATACATTTGTTATCAATGGCGTCATTGTGTTTGTTTAACTTTGTACAAGAAATGCACAGCTTTGGCGATGATAAGACAAAACAAACCCAGAAAAAAATCATTGGATTGTCCTGTTTTCATAACTGAGGCATTAGTGTGAAAATATATTTAGAAATAAAAAAAATCGTCAATTCAGATCTCTCGGTTTTAATTTCTTAAAAATATCTTGATATTTTACAGGAGAAATTGTAATGAGCCATTGTAATTCAGAATGACGGATATTTTGTCATGAACAAAATTATATTTGAATCTGTTGTTATCTCCTTGAAAATGCAATATTATTTTTTCGAACGACAATAAAGAATTTCTTCAACAAAATAATTTAAACAATTTTTACAAATATACAAATATTAGGTTGGTGCAAAAACAATGACGTAATAATGTCGTTTTTTGACGTATTTTTTACGTCAAAAAACGACATTATTACGTCATTATTTTTGCACCAACCTAATATTTTCCAATATCTGGAGTTTGTATAAGTTCCCATAGTGAATATATAATTACTTTTCGAAGATCATTAATAATTTAAACTGGAAAAGTAAAATCACTAACAATGTCAGTAGTTAAAAATAATTTTGATTAGTAACAGATTTTTCTTCCTGTGAAATGAATTCTGAGGAAATGGAAATTTATCAACACAGTAACTGATGATATCACAGTTTGCTGCTTTTAAATATTGTGGTCAAATCACACTTATTTCTTCTCTGTCGTTTTATGTTGACAGCTCAGCATTTCAATATTGAGAAAACCAAATTTTCTATATTTGATCAGCAAGTATTGTTAAAAACAATAATAGTTTATGTCTATAAAATTACCTTTTTTTCTAATGAACGAATATACTGTTGGCAATGGGCTTGTTGTGTCTGTATAAATTGGCTAGAATTCATGTTATGTATTAGGTGGGTGCAAAAATAATGACGTAATAATGTCGTTTTTTGAAGTTAAAAATACGTCAAAAAACGACATTATTACGTCATTATTTTTGCATCCACCTAATAGTTCAAGCTTTCGAGGCACACGTATCATCATTATCATCATCAAAAGGTGTGAGTGAGAAAAGAAAATTGTTTAAGAAGTAGACTTATTAATTTTTGAAAGTATCGTTATTTTCTAAAAAACTAAGTCGAATGCAACATTTTATGCTTTTATGCATTCAAGAATGCGGGGTCTCAAAATATAGTTATTTTTATTTATTATTTATGGTTGCTTAAGTTGAATGCGTGTGCGAGTGTGTATAAAACATAAGCGAAAATTCCCGTTTCTTTAATTTCATTAGTAATCTTGATGGATATTTTAATTGCATCATCACCTCACCACACTATCTGAATATATTATATATTTATAATCAGTTTATAAACACGGATTTCCCTGACCTTATTATTGATGAAAGTTGTTATGATATTAAGTACAAATACATGCAGCTCGTGTATTTTGGTCGATGTCATACTAAAATATTAATATATACTCTACCTCTAGACATCTCGCTTCTTTTACGTGTAATTTATGTTAAGAACTTGGGTGAATGCTCTCCATAACTTCCTATAATAGTTACTCCTTTGTTTGCACTTTCTGCTTGTAATATTCGCTCATCCAACCACTTTCCTCCAACTTTTGAAGAGTATTCACTGCTTCACTCTTACTTCTCTCACTGTCGATATGTCCTGTGACTGTTAAATTCTCCTAGTCATCTGTTCACATTATGCATTCCCATAATCTGAGATTCGTTTCCGTTTTTATTCTCCTTAAGCTTCTTCATTCTAAATATTTGTCGATATAACCATCTTTGTTTTTCCTCAATTATTTTGGTAATTTCTGACTAAATTGTCTAGCCTTTACTGTCATATAGAAATGTAGATATCACATAAATTGTTTATTTGATTCTAATGTTATAAGTCGATCTCCTAATGTCTTACTTATTTTCTGAAAAATATCCTTTTCTATATTCTGCAAACATGGCCCTTCGTGCCCGCAAAAATGGTATTTCAAAAGAAAGGTGTTTTTTCCATAACATCGCTTTTATTTTAACTGCCTTCACTCTGTTTATCGTTTTAAAAAGTGGCGATTAGGTTTATAATAAAACGTAAAAATATGATGAAAGTGGATTTATACATTTTTTGTTCTTGAGAATTTGCAACAAAAATATTAAATTCTATTTATTTATTAGATTGTTTATTTACAAGAATAATTTTATATTTACAACATTCTAAATGTCAATATAACTAATGCAATGCAATATTTACTAGTTTATAAAGAAATAAGTATAAATTTTAATCTAAATTTATAAACATTTACTAAATTATTAAAATATGGGGACTAACAATAAGAAAATCTTTATTTGCCATTTTATAAATTTCGAATCAAATAGCAATTAGCCGATGTTTGGCTAACCATTCTAATAGATAATATAATAAATAAATAGAATTCAAATTCTAATAGATAGCGTTTATTATTTTTGTTGTCATTTCTCAAGAACAAAGAAAATGTATAAATTCACTTTCGTATGTTTCGGGTTTATTACAATTCTAATCATCGCCTTTTAAAACTATAAACATTGCTGAAAAGTCAAAGTAATTAAAATAAAAGCAAAATATCATGGGAAATAGCGTCCTTTTGATAGTCATCTTTTTGCGGACACGGATGTCCATGTTTTCCCTGTATTCTTTGTTATACATTCTGGTCAGATAGTTGAATTTCTGTACTTGTTTAATTTTGATTTCCCCTATGCTTAACTTACTTCTTGGGTAGTCCTTTTGCTCCTTGGGCAATCTGCAACCGATTCCGTCGACTTGGTCACGTCCCTTTGGGTTACAGTTGAACAAGACTGTGACAGGCCACCGCTCTTTGACAACGGAAGCCTTCAGACCAACTTCTGACATTAACAGATATGAATGTGATGTAAAAGTGTTTCAAGATAAGAAAAAGCATTTCTCGTGACTTAATTTCTTCGTGCTGATGTAACCAGGATTCAAGAGATATTTCATTTATAATGTTGATGACTAAAAAGACGTTTATTCATCATTTCATTTTGTGACATGTCTTTGGTAATCAGATGTTCCTTTAACAGGACTATCAACTTGTTGGTGAAAACTGGTAAGCTAATTGTAACTGATAGGCTGGTAGAAAATGGTATTTTGGGATCGTTGGAGCTTCCGTGCTCATCTAGCACGTAAACGTGGTTCTTATCTCGGCATTAATAATAATACTCGTGTATTAATGCTGCCGAAAATGTCATCTCTAACTCCTAACTAAAAAGGATGTGTGAATTTAGTACATCTACGAACACATCTAAGATTTTATAATTTGGTCAATCGTCGATAGATTCTGGATTAATTACCAGAATCTGGATCTATAAATGTAGATGCATAATTATCGCTCTATCAATGACGTGAATTGAGCGTTAATTCGAAGAGTCTAGACGTTTTATACTATTCAACATTCTACTGACTGAGCGTTTTGAATCAAACAGTCAGACTAATAGAGCGAGAAATAGCGAATGTATTTGGGTTTTTATAGCTAGCTAGGAAAGACTTCGAACATTCAGCAAGTACAAGCTAACATATCAAAGCATTTAGATCTGTATTAATAAAATATATATCAGCTGCATGAATATTTGTACAGGATTGTTATATTCGTAAGTTTGCCACTTCTCTAGAAAACAACCAGTACTTGCGCAAGATTTGTGGGGTATTAGTGGGAGTTGTTTACAAAAGTAAGCCTGAGTTTTGTAGATGTTTGACCAACTGCGATTACAGATGACAAAATTTTTAAAGTGCTAAAGGAGTTCAGCTGTAAGGAATCCATGAAGTTTTGTAGTTCACTGTAAGGGTTATTTCAGAGACTGCTGCGTGTTTTTTTTCCGAAGTCGAAAACCTTGTGCAATTGCTTTCACCTGACATACCCTCGACAGCATTGCCATACTGAGAAAAATATTTAAAAAAACGTTTTGATAATTACTGGCTCATACAGAGTTAAAACTTGAGCCAAGAGCGTGTCCAACTAGCTCCAGGTTGTCATCAGTTGAATCCTCATGTAAATAGGACAATCGGAGCAATATGCATGCAACATGCATTTCTGTTATAGAAAGTAGAGATTACAGCAATGCTGGTTAAAATGGATCTTACGAAGACTTTCTTGTTGAGGCTACCACATTTGCATCATAATTCTTCTACTGTATTCATTGCTTGTATCAGTTCTCCAGTTTAGTAGCTTAAGTAAATATGTGATATCTAGAAGTCTTTCAAGCGATAGACTTCTTGATCTCACACCCGCCTCTACTATTTTAAACAGAATATGTCTGTAAATTTGTAAGAGCGCATGAAGAACCATTTCTATTGATGAGGCTCGTGTAAAGTGTTTCAAGTATATTCCTGTGTTCGGATTAGGTTATTGAATTGGTGATCGAGACGATTAAACAATACTAACAGATGACGAGGTCCAAGATGAACGACATTAAATTGGTTGGTTGTTGGTTAGATGTTGAGTGCATGAAAAGGAGTAGCTCTTCTCGTGTCTTTCATTTGAGCAGACAAAATAAATTATTGAATTTTGAATCCTATCTTCAGCTGAAGAAGAACTGATTAAAGATACAAAGGTCAGGGTATCAGTGGGGACAACTATTCTGGAATCTTTTGCCAATTTTCTATTCTTCCTTCACTTCCACAGCTACGAAAGAAGACCGAGTAGTATTATTGCAAATGACCATGTAATGACGGTTTTGGAATGTTGCATTGGTTTATCAAAAACACTACATCAGACTGCCTTTTCTCAAGCAATTAGTAACTGAAGGACCATATTTTTAGGGACTAGTATAGTCTCAATTGTGTCTGGCGTAGATATTTGTTCTTGCATTGTCCGATGTCTACAAAAGACTGGCTGTTCCTTCGCAGATTTTTCGACCCAATAATATTCCAGGTACTTTGTACCAAATCTTTGTCGAGATTTCTTCATGGAGAAGATTGTCAATGATGGATTTATACTTATTCATGAATGCAAAATGCCGATTTCCTCGTGCACACATACACACACAAAATTACAACATACACTGGAGTGAAAAGCCTTTGAGCCACTTTAGTAAATTAATTATTCTTAATTTTGTCCCATTTACATTTTATGATCTTTGAGAGCTAGTTAGTGCATTTTGGTAATGCTGTATAAAGGATCTTTCCAGCTTTGGGGGGGATAAAAAGTGATCTTTATGACAAAACCTATGAAACGTATGTAATTAATTTTGCTACCTTTGGCTCGAATAATTACTTCAATTCCATGTAGCATTGAATCCAAATTTTCCCACTGGGGATCTTTCCCATTCCTATTGGGAGTAATCACAAAGCTCTTGAAGAGTTCGGGGTTTACGTTGGAGCATTTTTTCTTCAGTTGCCACCACAATGGTCCAATTATATTAAGGTCAGGACTGTGCACGTGATGTGTAGCAAGGAGCAGCGTCATGATGAAAAACTCTCTATCTTCTTAGTCTAGCAGAAGATTAGATCGTAGTAAACTAATATAGTTTTTGCTGTTTAGGTCTCCATCAAGTTAATCAGTTTAGCCGAGCAGCTTGTGAGCAAATTTCACCATTGCTGTTTCTGTTATTTTAACCCCATTCTGCAAAAATATTTTATTGATGTTGTTGAGGCAGCATATTCTTCGTGCCAAAGGCAACACAAAGTGATAGTGGCCGTTCACATATTTTCCGTATTAGCTGAATTTTTGTGTCGGCAGCTGGCCCGACTTGAATTTTCAGATTTTTGTTTCTTTCAATCTTATGTGGTCTAAGAGCATTTTCACATATTCCTGGTGAAACCAGAAGGAATAATCTACGTATCTATGTTATAGTTCAGAGTGTAATTTTTTTTATTCGCCATTACCGCGGCGTCTTTAATTGTTTCCACAAAACGCAATGAAGATTTTGCAAGCAAATTAACCTGAAGAAAACTATGATTAATGAAAAAGGACATTCTGAAAAAAATGAAGACAAACATCTCTTACATTCAACCAAATTTGAATTAAACAGACATGCATATACACACACACGTACGCAACTGTAAATGTAATTGCATGTATATATGTAATGAAGTGTGTGTTCCGATTAAATAAAACAGGACTTGAATTTTCATTAGTTAATATTTAATTCATTACAATATCGACTTTAGTTTGTTGGTCTTCATCAGAGCCCTAGTTCAATACATGAACATTGCATTCTGACTGCGTTGTGTGAGAGAATGCGCGCCCATGCCTGCAATAGTTGTTTATAGAAAATGCTAGTAGCGTGTATTACATAATATTTTCCGTGCCTGCAAAAAGGTTTCAATTGTGAGGTGACGTGCTTCCCTACTCAGCGGAAGAGATTGATGCCAGGTCCCCACCCACAGTGCATATAGCTTCCTAAATGTCTGATGTGAATTTAGTGCAATTCATATTCCGGCACACACAAATTATATATATATATATATATATATATATATATATATATATATATATATATATATATATATATATGAGGAGAGAGAGAGAGAAGGAGAGAAGGAGAGAGAGAGAGAGTTGTCTGAAATAGTTGCGTAGTTCTTATCAATTCAAATAGTCAGTATCTAACAATAAGTAAAATCCATTATCAATCCTGATTTTTAAGAAAAGCAAGCTCTTCCCTTTTAGCTAAATTACCCTTTAGTATATTGTTTTTCCCTTAACTAACATTAATTTATAAAAAAGGAATCTTAAATGTATATAAATGTATACATGGGTAATGTTGGCAATTTACAGACAAGCGGAGATAGTGAAAGGGATTTGCAGTATAGATAGATAATATAGTTAAATACATTAGACTAAAATATCTTCTCATTATTTCCAGTAGCTAATTTTGCTTTTGGAAGATCCCTGTTTCAGAAAGACCAATATTCACCATAAATTACCCCCAACTTACCCGGGTCAGTCTTCTAAAATGTTAATGCTCAAATGATGCACATATCGACAAACAAAACTTTTTTGCACGCACCTGTAAGCTCTATCATCATTAAAGTTATTACGTCATGAAAGTTTATGTTTTCCTTCTTTTTTCAATGTTAATTTTATTCTGCACGATTTTTAACGATAGCATGTAATTAATAAGGATGGATTTTAGCGCAGTTAAATTACTGATGTCACTTTACACAGCCATTTCATTTATATTTGTAAATATTTCGTTTTATATCATTCTTGAGGGAGACACTCTTAATTTAAATTACTTGAACCGAAAACCTAACATTGACTCCTTCAGCCTCTCACCCTAATTTCGAAAAAGGGAAAAATATATATTTTTGCAATGTTTTTTGAATATTTAACTTTTATCTTAAATCTGTATTTATCGTCTGAAGAGTTATTCGCTTTAATTTTGCAACAGCGTTATATTTAACTTGTTTCTAAGCTGACTACCAATACAACTCTCTTTCTCTCTTCTCTTTCTCTGTTAGTGTGCGCACGTGCGTATTCACGAAAATGCCATAATATTCGTGCTTGAGACAAGTTTTAAAACTATTAAGTCGACATCTAATTGAGTTTTAGTTTCGGTTAGCTTTAGACATGAAAAATATTCACTAGAAACCAAAAAAATAACCTGTAAGATTTGTTAATGTATGTACTGCTTTTTACCACTTTGTACATGCACACATACATTAGCCCACCACACACATACACACACACGCATATGCATACATGTACATGGATAGATTAATTAGTCAAAATGGGTCGCACTATAAAGAATTAATCGATTAAGTAGCGTGAAAAGTTCGGTTTCTTATAAGACATCTTTTCAAATTTGGCGATCTTGAACAATATGCTTATTCGGTTGGACTAGAAACCAGTCACGTTGAAATGAAGTAAAATGTGCTCAGTTCCAGGTGGCAGTACCTCTTCGCCATGAAAATCTAGACAAAGGAATCCCGCAATAAACCCAGTCTTGTACAATCTACCATCTTCTGTCCTTGCGAATAAATATCTACTTAACGTTTTCTTTCCTGATATCTTTTAGGCCACAATTCCATTCAGTCTTAGTTTACAAGAACCAACTTGAACCTCCTGGCTTGAATAGCGTGGTCGGTTTGATTTTTTTGATTTTCGATAACTTTCTAGTTAATCACTTTCCTTGAATTTTCAGGATCAGATTTTTGTCATTATTTAGAAACCAAACTGTCGTTCGTTTGTTTGTTGCTATTACTAAATTAAACGTTTGATAATAGTTTATAAACATTTGAAAATAAAGGAATGAAGTTACTGTTTTCTCAAAATATTTTTTTATTACTTGACTCCTCCTAAATCAAAAGTCGTTCAGAGGCTGATTTGTCGTGGAACTACACACATCAGCTTAGAATTAGACATCAAAATAACCAATAACACATCCAAAATTTGGTCATTGTTTTGCGTTTAAAATTTCGAGTTTTTGGAGCTTAAAAACCAATACTCGTCTCCATGGTTAACTTTATCCACCCAAGAATCATGAAAGGTTCTCTCAAGTTAGCAAAACAAGTGTCCTTATTGTCGCCTTTGAGGCATTCTCCATCTTGAAGACGATGACGATAACGAGGATAATCACTGCCCTTGTACCATCAGCTCCATTGTCATGGCGACTTTTTCCGCCCTCTGTTTTCTTGATGGAGTAGATTTTGGCGGGAAAGGAGTGAAGAGGGTAAGATAAGATGGCCAGCTGACAGAAAAAAAAAAAAATAGAAAAATAGAGGAAAAAAGTGATGGACGGTATTCATGACAAATTTGCCCAGGTGCCACGAGCAACATATTTCAATCTGTGAGCTAATTACAAAATCCCGTAGAAAATACTGTCGAGAAAATGTAGAAATAAAGCAGAGGAGGTGAAATAAAGGTCGATTGCAAAACCTGAGAAGGCAGGTAAAAGAAAAAAATTAAAAAAGAAACGATAAGACAATAAGAAAAGATATAAAGATTCAAGGAGTGAACATATTTCCCAGGAAAGAAAGAATGATACAAATGAATCTAGAGTTGTTAAAGCATAGCATATTATAATGTAAATTGAAAGAAAGGAAGATCTAAAGGAGAGAAAGAAATAAGACTAAAAATGAATAAAAATCATAAAACTGTTTAAAGCTAACAAATCATGTAATTACTATAAGAAAAAGAGGGAAATGGTGGAAAATGGAAGATAATTAAATGACTGACTTAGTAAGAGGTCTTTAAAAGATTTGTAAGAAAAATAAATACAGTTGTGATAGAACGAAAAAGGACTAAAAGAGGCAATAAAGAAATGAACATAAAAAGCAGCCAGTGTTATTTTTGGTTGACATGTATGAAAGCTTTCTGTTAAAATAATTTCTTAGGCAAATAAGTTTCTCAATTCCAGTAACTCTTATTGCACTATACTGTATTGATGGGACGGGCTTGCTTGCTTCCTTCCTTCCTTCCTAACCATTATTTGTGGTGTCGTGTAGAACTTCAACATCTTGATTATGTCATTATTTTCACTTCGAGGTATATATGCTATCCATTTTAGTTGCTGAAACTATTGGAAACTATTGGAAGTTCTCTTTAATAAGACAGATATGTTCTCCGGTCGGGATCGAACTTCTGTCCCTCTTTGTAGGAGAAATTTCGTAGGCGAGAAATAAAGCATGTCGGTTCAAACGGTGGTTTTCCTTATAAAATAAAATTCATTAATTCTTAAGAAATTGTTTTGTTTACTTTTCGTAAACAAACATGGACAGATGTGGGCTTTGAAGAAAGATGTCTGGAGAAGTAAGTGTGCTTTCCTTACAAAGGGGAAATGGGACCTTGCTGAACTGAGACGCTCTTCATATCCGATAACGGTAGTTTTCCTTAGAATGTTCAATAACTAGCAGAGAGATTTTCGCAGGCCGATAGACATAATGAAAATTGGTTTAAGTAAAAATAAGCATGGGGTGTCTGTTTCAAATACGAGTATCCATTAAAATAATAAAGTTTACATATATACGCATATATCTTTTGGGGGAAAGAAGCATGATGAAGTGGAAAAGTTTTCGTCTGACGAATTTCGTCTTGTAGGATTTCTTCGGACTACATTTGTTTGCGTTGATACGACCGCGCATGCGTATGAATGAGAAATTCTTTTTTTTTTTTTTTGTAATTTTTGTGGTACTAGGTGAGAGAGTAAATTCGTCTTTTAAGTTTTACCTTATTAATTTGTATTATTTTAAAAGTAAACTTTACGTAGGTCATATTTGATTGGTTGATCTGTGTAAAGTCCACAAACCTTATACCCCTTTTTCTTTTTTTCGTAAAAAGAGACTGCATTTTGCTTTTAAATCTAAATAATAAATCGTTCACTCGCCAGTAGTTTACAATCGAGTGATGAGATGCATTTGATACGCATCGAAACACGTAGCAATTATGTAGCGATTATGACATGTTTTCAATGAAATATCCTAATATATATATATATATATATATATATATATATATATATATATATATATATATAATGAATACAAAATCCTTAAAAATCCATCATGCCAGGTGAGGATTTATTACGCGGGTTTCCCTCTCTTCAAACCAATTATATATATATATATATATATAAAGACATTTTTTATGTTTATACATTCTTTTTATAGATACACATATTTAAGTAAATACTCTGTTTATAATAAACAGTATTAACAACATTCACCGACCTGATGTCCGAGAAATTTTCATAGAAAATATGCGTCCCCAGACAGGAATCGAACCTGTATCCTATATGAAGCCGTCATATAGCCTGACGTGCTTTTAGCGATTGAGCCACAGAGGAGCATTTCGGTTAGCAAGGTCGATTTTACTGTTTTTAAACAACAATTCTACGTGATTTTCTCTCATATATTCATATCTTCTCGATGCATATCCAAATGTAAACAAATGACGTCATTTATTTTCATCGTGCAGCATATTGGACGTTGATTTTTCATGACAAGTAATGTTTTATTTACAAAAATCAATAAGAAACCTCTCACTGAAATTATTGTCCATCGCTAGCCACTAATTTTCCCATCTTTCTGGCATCATTTGATTTTCACGTCGGAAAAAGTCACGTTCATGCATGGTCGGGCTTACTTCTACGTTTAGATTTATCGTAGTGTATTCGCTTTTCACCACCGGTCACGATACGATGCAAAAAACATTTCCTTTTTCTGCCGTTGAAACAGCTGTTCACACGTGACAATACGCCGTTCGACGTCTTTCAATTTCAACTCGTACAGCACCCAATGTTCTTGCTTTTTAATCATTCCTAATTCTTTCAAATGTTTCGAAACTGTTGTGAGATCAACTTCTAATAATTCTGCAAGTTCAGCTTGCGCCTGACATGAGTCTTCATGAAGTAATGCCTCTAATTCATCGTCTTCAAACTTTTTCGGTGCTCCAGAGCGTTCTTTATCAGCTACATGAAAATGATTATTTTTAAGTGTCTAAACCAATCTCTGCATATTGTTTCCAACAGAGCATACTCGCCGTAAGTCTCAACAAGAATTCTGTGTGATTCAGCTTCAGATTTCTCTTGAATAAAGTAGTGCAGTAAAATTTCCCACAAATACGCTTTCTTTGGCACGAAATCCAACATGTTTAACGCCATGAAAAACAAAATTGTTTACACTTCGGGGAAATGGCATACACTGAATCTCAAGTTAGCTTATAGTACTTCATTATAGTTACCATCTGAAACTACACGCACGCAGTTGTGGGAATGTCATCTGTTGAAATACAGCGAGAACATATTCGACAACCTAAAATATATATATATATATATATATATATATATATATATATATATATATATATATATATATATATATGTTGATTGTCCCATCTGCACAGATCACTGCCGTTTTGCCCATCAACACCTATATTCAATCTAAATCATTGTTTCCTCTCGAATGACTTCGAAGGTGGCTCTTTAAATCTGCAGCTGACTTGCAAGGCCTATAGCATAGATGACAGATGTGCTCCAGGGTTAAGCGGATGTTGCTGTGATAGGTCATCCTTGTGCACCACCATATGCCTCTTCAATCCAGATGTCGATTCACATACTTCCCTGCAGATTACACATGTAATATCACCGAGTCGTGGAGAAAACAGTGTGAGGTCGTCTTTCATGTGATTTCAGATGATTAACATATCCAGCTTTTGACAGTCTGCCATCCACGCTCCCGGTAATACCTTTCATGTAATCCCTTTTCAGGGCTGCATGTGCTAAATTCTTTTCCTCTACTAACTTATATCCTTCTACAACATCCCGGCACCACTAATTCCAATCACTAGCAAGGTTTTCCAGTCATCCATCTCCACCCTAAGCTCTTTCAAGTTATTCCTCATACACTCCTTTAATCTCTTTTTTAACTTGCGCTGAGGACGCTTAGCATTTTCAAGCTCGACAACCTACTGTCATCTATGTACTATATGTCCGGTCCGTCTCATTTGATTTTTAATCATTAAATTTTCTATGCTTGGACAGTAGGCCCTGAGAAGAACAGTCTCATCTAGTATCATAAATCGTCCAGACTTCTGAAGAATACAACAAGGCAGTCAGTACACAAGTTTGGTTAACTGTCACTTTAGTACAGCAGGTGATGTCTCTATCTGACTACAAACGTTTCTCTAACTTTCCAAACGCAAACAAGGCCTTTTGGGATTCTTATATGTACTTCAGCTTAAAACGTTCCGTCTCAAGACAATGTACTGCCAAGGTACACAAATGTATCCACAACACCTAAACGAGTGTCATTGAGATATATGTTTGATTCAATTTAAGGTATCAGGATACACTAACTCACGCAGAAGGGTATTGAAGGTCTTGGAATTGGTGTTAAACATTTGGAGACTGAATACCTTACCAGTCGTTCGAAATCGAACAACAATTCCAATGTTTCAATCATGAAATGCATATTAGAGGGACACATGAAAGTAATTAGAGAACAAGGTAGGCGCGGGAATGTCTCCCTGCTTAACATCGTTGTCAATGGCTACTTCGTCTGACAATTCCCCGTTAACTGTGACACAAGCGTTCATATTGCTTGTGTTACGGTTATATATATATATATATATATATATATATATATATATATATATATATATATATATATAAGGGGTCTCACTCATGATTGGGATCGTGATTACGATTCCAATGTAATAAATTATAACCATGGAAGATTAGTGTTTGAGACTTTTATATTACATATATATATATTGGCTATTTAATGCCGACACGATTTTTATTGCTGGTAATATTTTTTTCTAAAAATCTATTGCTGGTAATAATTTTTTTCAAGAATGTATTGCTGGTAAAATATTTTTCCTAAAAAAATGTGTTGCTGATAATATTTTCCCATCAAAGATATATTGCTGGTTATATTTATTTTCTTCAAAATACCAGTCATAGCTGGTAAGAAATTTTACTTCAAAAAAAATTATTTCTGGTATTGAAACCTAATTTTACACTTTCATAGTTATTTAACCCCAGTTTAGGAGTTAAATATATCCCCAAAGTTGGGACACTAACAAGTGCTACTGCCCGGGTGAAGGTGGACCTAGGAACACAAGCAATTAAGAGATGGTTCCACGCTCCTCAAAACCTCCTGATCAAAGACCATGTGGTTGGAAGTAGCTTATCGTCTTACCCAGGATGACGGATGTAATTCATAGTTTACGCATGAAGCCGGATGTAGTTTATCGAGTTACCAAATACGCGCGCATGTTTTTAGGTTAACTATTTGCCCGTAGTTGGGAAACTAACAGGTGCCACCATTCCTTATCAGCGTGGATCAGGGAACAACAGCAATTAAGAGGTGGTTCCACGCTCCTCAAAACTTCCGGATCAGGGGCCTGGCTGTTGGATTTAGTTTATCGTCTTTCCAAAGATGCGGATGTAATTTATCGTCATAAACAGGACGGATATATATATATATATATATATATATATATATATATATATATATATATGTGTGTGTGTGTGTGTATTATATATGTATACATATGTATATATTTATATGTACATATATATGCATATGTATGTGTATATATATATGTGTGTGTATATATATATAGTTATATGTATATGTTTTGAACAATAAAAAAATTTTTTAAATTAAAATTTTCAGGTTGTATATTAATATTTTTTCGTTTTATTATTTCAATTAGATTCCTCGACTAGGTTCGGCCAGCATGTCCATCAGCAGGAGAACAAATAATTTCTGCTTGTTAGTAGCGGTAAACTACAGGAATGAATGATGACTTGATCAAGAAAATGAACTTTATCTGTAGTTTTCATTTATATTTTTAAATTTTTATCATAAATTTTGGTCATTCATTGTGTTGGTCAAGTTGTTATTTATGATGAAGGTTGGATGGATTCATGCTGCTCTGAATTCCCTTGGTCATTTTGACAGCTTTATTGGTTCCTGGAAAGGGGATGTATCTGTGTTAAGTGTGTGTTATTTAGTTCTTAGGGAGGGAGGGAGGGAGTATGGTGTAAGTGTGTATATTAAGATGGGTGTGTGTTTAAGTGTGACGCCTCAACACCTCCGCAAGCATGACTCTTGTGTGGGCGAGAAATGTGGGTATGGTCTGATTTGTGGAGTTATATCTTAGTTCTATCCATGTTAAATTTGTGATTAAGCCCGTCTATATAGGGTGTTTTGAGGCACAGAATTCATTTATCTTCATGGTCCTCTAATTTCTTTCTAATATTATCTTCTCTTTACTTTTCTATTTTCTCAATTATAGTGAATTTGGCATGGCTTTTAAAATAGTGTTTTTCTCGGCGGAAATGTTATTCTACAGGTAATAATCTCTCGTGGGGAACCGATTTAATTCGCTTACGATAATTATTAATTCTGTAGTGTGCCATTCAGATTTTCCCACATATTGTTTCTGGTATAGTGTGCATTCTAGGAGGTAAATTATGTTATGACTTCTGCAGTTAGAGTCGTGGCAGATTTTGAAAGCAGATTTAGTGACTGAGCTAGTGAACAAATTGGTGTGTCTAATGTGGTTACAGCATAAGCTCCTTTTGTTGTTACATGGTTGGGAAAACCCTGTTTTTATTTGTTTTTGATTTATTACTGATTACCTTATCCTCTGAAATGTGGCTACTACCTATAATTTCCTTTAGGTTCTTAGGTCTACGATATACTAAAAGGCCGGGTTTTAGGTCTGGTTTGAGATGTAGTATTTCCCAGCGACGTTTGATTATTTGGGATAGGAGAGGCAGAGTGGGATTAAAAGTGGTTACTAGAGGGATGCGTCTGGATTTATTTTTAATCTTGTACATTAGGATGTCTTCTCTATGTGTGGAAATTGATTTATTTGTTCCCTGATTAGGTGTTGTTTATAGCCAAGTGTTGTGAATTGATGTTCGAGATTTTGAGTGTGTTTATTTAATTCTTCATTGTTGGAACATATCTTTCTAAGTGCTTGTGAATAGGAAACGTTCTCTTTGAGGTGTTTAGGGTGGGAAGACTTAACGAGTAGATAGTGTCGGTGTTTTTAGTGTGTAGTATCATTTGTAATTTTCTGTTTTTATCTATGCAAATGCGGGTGTCTAAAAATGTTACCGATCTTGTGGAATTTTCTTAGTGAAACTTAACTGAGTTGTGTACTGTGTTTAGGGTCACGAGGAATTGACTGGGTTTGTCATCGCTGCCCGTGTATACAAAGAATATATCATCGATATATCTTGCTCAAGATGCTCAAAGAATCGGATTAGATCCTGATGAGAAAGACAGTTGCCTCACAAGACTTCCTCCTGTCGCGTCGTCCATATCACCATTCGGACCGTGGCTAGCAGCGTCAGAAACAACCATCCGTTTCACCCCGGAATACGGGAGCGACACATTGTCACACACGTATGCGCGATCAACGGGCACAAGCTTTTCGGGAGCGAGATGAGCTGTCAGCTCGCCGACATGGTCCCATAAGGGGCGGACCCGTAGAAGGCGTGCGAAGCCGTTTCTTCTAAACCAAGGCCACGCCGTTCACAGTCTAGCAAATCCACCGAGCCCCATATGAAAGCCTTGTGATTGATAGGCAGCCAATCGCCAGTTAAACGAAAACTCAGGGTTACTGAGGTAATCCGCCGCTGGCGCCTAAGACCAGTAAAAGCGAAACTCCTCCCCTGACAAACCGAGCCCCTCACGTAAGGAATCCTTCGCGTTCCCCTCCACTGAGATACGATAGAAAACCTTCCTAGGTCGAGAAAGGTTACTGGACCGAGGAACAGGCAACACAGCCGACCGACACTCGCGAAGGAAATCCGATTGATCCCGGGGTTTACGATGCCGCTCAACCCGCGAGATGGGGGGAGGACTGAAAGTAAGGAACAGGAACGCGTCCCTCACAATCCCCGCCATAACCGAATCTCCTGTCAATGCGCGGCGTAGGAAAGCTAACCTCGAGGCGAGTTTGTGGCTCACCAAGTGTGGCGTTCCCAGCCCCCCATGATACGGACGTTGTGCAGAGACTCGTCTTTCGACCCGATTCCCGAGTCCCCTCCATATAATGGAGGATAGTGAGCGCTCGAGCGACTTTCGATGACCGTCACAGAGAGGAAGTACTGACAATTGATAAAGAACAAGAGGGTAAATGTATGTAGTACACACCTCCGCCCTGCCTTTCACAGACAACCTCCGTCGATGCCAAGTCTGACCGGCAGCATCGATCTTTGCTCGTACTTTAGACCAATTTTTCTCCTGCTGGAGGTCAGGTCCAAACCACACACCAAGAATGGGGACAGGACCGTCCGACCAACCGAAGGGTCCCAGAAGATTGGCCCCCCCTTCCAGGCACCTAACCGCAAGCCGGACGACTTCTCGCGATTAATCTTGGCCCCTGTCACCTTTTCCTACCGATCAAGCGCCTTCAGTATCACCTCAATGTCACTGCAGGACGACACGAAAGCAGATACGTCATCGGCCTACGCAGAAAGCCTGGCTCGAGCCCCTCCAGGAACAGCAATTCCGCGTAGGGCCGGACTGCACGCCCTGTCCCTCAGCCGGCGAAGAAGAGGCTCCAACATCAAAGCATAGAGTAGGGGCGACAGTGGACAACCCTGACGAACCGTCTTTAACACCATCTATGATTGTTCGGATCAGATGCAGGTTGCTCTGAATTGTTCGGCCCCTCACAGAACAAGTCTGTTTAGGACACAACAGAGATTCGGCAACTGACTGCAAACGGTCCCGCAGGATCTTGGCCAAAATCTTTAACTCTGTGTTTAGCAGAGTTATGGGCCTGTAGTCATCTAGTTTCCCCACAACACCCTTTTTCAACAGCGTGATCACACTCCTGGAGAACTGGTCGGGGAGGGCCCCCTGCCGGAACCAGTTGTTGAACACCACAGTCAAAATAGGGACAAATATGGGCGACAGCCTCAAGTACAATTCATAGGGCAAACCACCCACATTGAGCGACTTGCCTCTGCCGACCTTCTTCAATGCCACGTAGACCTCGCCTTCCGTGATCTCTCCCTCGAATCTAGCCGCTTCATTCGACGAAAGCCAATGTAAGTCAGCCAAATAGCTGTGAAATTAGTCCTCAACGGCTCTCGAAATGCCGCCGAAACGCCTCAGTGGCCCGGAGAGTATGCCCCTCCGGGGTTTTGACTTCACGAATGTAACGATAGCCACCTCGACGGGTCTCTTCCTTGCGAAGTTCTGCGCCCATGTTCACAGCTTCGGAAGACATCTTGCTTAACCTATGTCTAATTACCTGGCCCATGTAGCGCTCGCTATTCGAGCGCTTCCACAGCCCTCCTTATTAAGGCTATCTCTAGAGGATCCCCCCAGCCACAGCCCGGGAAAGACTAGCTCTAAGCGTCTTCGCCTTCTCAGCTCTATCTAGGGTGAGCCGTTTGCTGAAATCAGTGGTAAAAGACCTAATCCTACTGTTAAGTCTATCCCACCACTTGTTCCCAATTACCGCCCCCACTAGCTCCCGCCTGTCCAGTAACGACAGATTGAACTTCCAGTAACTAGCCATTCTAGGCTTATGATCCAACTCCACTCGGGCACAAACAAGTTTGTGATCCGAATAGCCTACCCAGCGGAACGTGGGACAATCTAATATGTCAGCTCTTCTAAAATTCTGTCAAGGTAGCCAACTACCTTATCACAGGGCCAGATAAGAGCCCATGCCCCCATTCCCCCCGGGATGATCGACCCGGTATCTATCAACGACACCAAAATCGTTGATCAAGTCAACCAAGCTACGATCGCCCATTCACCCACTAGCTCTTCGCTCCCTGTCTAACTTGGGGTCCAGGATGGCATTCCAGTCCCCCATTAAAACTAGACACGTTGAATCAACTAGGAACAGCCCCAACTGCCGAAAAAACGAGACCCGCTCCTCATGGTCGTTGGGCACATAAACCGCAACGACTCGGAACGAACCACTTTTCACGGCAATATCGGCCATGATCAAGCGGCCCTTGGCATCGGTATACACAAGGTCCACCTTCGCATCAAGAGCACGTCTAACCAGCAAAGAAACTTCTCTGGCATGTCGGTCCCCATATGCTGAATAAACGTTAAAGTCGTTCTCCAGCACACACGCATCGACGACGCTGCAAACAAAGTGGGTCTCTTCGGTCGCGGCGACATCCAGGCCGAAAGACAAGAGATCACGAAACAGGCGCACCGCCTTACCCCTATCCCTCAAGCCCTTCACGTTCATAGTGGTTATCTTAATAGACATCTTCTAGGTCTGAAAAGAAAAAGAGAGAAAATAAAAGACCTACCCACATACAGGCCGGAAATCTGCATCAGTTAGGACCCCGACGGAATGTCCTAGGCTCCCCACACCTAGCTCCGACGTCATTTGTCCTTCTAGAAAGATCCCGCCGACGTCCGTGGGATAGGTTAGCACACCTATATAGGGAGGGATGGAGTAAGACGGGGACCCACCCGGAACAATATTGCCTTAATTTCCTCAAATTGTGATCCTCTGTTTTGATCATCTTAATTTTGGGGAATGCTTCCTGCGCTGCCTCCAGGTGCGCCCAAACCTTACACAGGTGACTACCCCAGAAGCATCTGGAAAGTTCTTGGGGTCCTCAATAGATTTCCCATTCACCGACGACATTTTCATCAGCAAGCCGAATAACGATTTTTTATGGCTTGAGAAGCCTTTTTTAATTTGCTCTATATCCACTCTGAAAATGTTCTCCGCGCCAGGGAAAATTCTTTTTTTCCTTTTCTTTTCCCTGACACGGTGGGGAGGGTAAGAAGGATAGGGAGGACGGAGAATGGATATTGAACTAGCAGAAAAGGTGGAGCGAGAGGGAGACAGAGCTCGAGTGGGTGAAGTGGGGAGGCTCATGGCTTTTTCTTGCCAGTTCTTGTCTAACTTGTCCTGGCTTGACCGGTTCAGACAACGACCTGTATTTTGGCAGACATTGTTCTGCCCTGCTTCGTCCAACACACTTCTCTACTGGTCTTTCAGTGTCTTTCTCCTCTAGTTCGTTTCAAAGAAGAAGAGCAAGAGGGGGGCATTTCCCCCACCTCCATCTCCTCTTCCGGTTGCTGCTGCTGCTTTTTTTTATCTCTTTCTTCCTTGTGGTTTTGCTGTTTTGTTACAGGTTTTGGATATTTCTGTTATTGCTGCTGGGGTTGTTGTTGCTGAGGTTGTTGTTGCTGGTGGGGTTGTTGCTGGTGGAGTTTCCGTTGTTGTTGCTGCCTCTCCTACCGCGCTGGAGGAGAGGATGGCTTTGTCACTCCCCACCCTCTTCACCTCAACCCAGGCACTCTGGCGGGGTGGGGGCTTTTATTTTATTGCTGCTAGTGGTGTGTCTTTTGTCGACTGTTTGACTTTTTTCCCGGGGCACGCCTTCGCTATGTGCCCCCACTGCATCACATGCCCAACAACATGGCTTCCTTCTTTCAACTACGACTAGCATCCTTTTGTCCCGACAATTAAAAACTTTGGGGATGTCCCGAAAACTCTGTCGGGTGAGGACCACTTGCAATATGATGTCTCCCGTTGCAATTCCCGATTTGCTTCTGGCTGCGCTGACCTCGTCAACTTGCACGAACTTGGAAAAGAAGGCTCCGATTCGATCCTCGGAAATGTCTATGAGTACGTCATGTACCGTGATTCTCGTCTTTCTTGTCCCCATGTACTCCGTTTGGAGTCGCAAAGTAGATGTAGATAGGATACTCCCTGCAAGCTGTTTCGCTTCTTGCTCCCAGCTGAGAAGAATATCCCACATAGCATTACTTCTTCGAGCCAGAATTTTCAGGATAATTTTGAGGCTTTTTAATGCCTCCTCCATATTGTCTCTACTGACTCCAATGAGTTTGTGACTTTTGACTTTATCGTCAGCAAAGATATCACCTTAACATCGACTGCCTCCAATGCCTCCGGAATTGTAAGGAGCTCGTTACCTTGAAGATATTTCTCATACTTTTGCCGTTGTTCCTCGAAATAAGCAGAGTACTTTTTCTTAGGCCCGCTCCCAGACGAGGCCTTTTTTTTTGCTGGTGGCAAATTTTGGGTTTGCACCGGCGGTGATTCTAAGTTTTTATTCATGATGGCTGGTAACCACCACGACTGAACAAATTAAATTTTTCCTATATGTTATTTTTTTTTAACAGAATTTTAAAGAACCAAATAAAAACAAGAACGTGGAAAAATAAAGCCAATAAACACATAAGAAGTCAAACAAAGAAATACGAAAAAAAAAAAAAAAAAAAAATAAAATAAAACAAAACCAGGGGGAGGGTCAAAATACAAAAAGTAAATAAACAGAAAAGAAACAAAAACGTTTATATGCACGAAGCACAAGCAAAAAGGAAAATTGAAAAATTGAAAACGGTTGCGAAAATTACACATAACAAAATAAACTTATCAGTTCAAATGATTTTTCAAACGCTGGTCGCAAATGAAAAAAGCCAATAGCCATCTTACGTAACTGAAGAGTCACGCTGAAAGAATCAACTCACACTCCAGAGAAGCAGCTCACACTAAAAGGTCCGTTGAGTTCAACTGCCTGGACTCATTCCGTTCATCTCTTAGCCATTACAATTTTCGTTCATCTGATTTTTATAAAAAATATTAATGTTATTGTTTATGTTTCTGTTCTCGCCGTTGCTACCGTAGACAGAAAATGCATAATGTGGAAATCCAACAATTGATTAGGAAATTCGTTATTAATCAGCGTTTGCTTTATATTGTTTAATTCGTTAAGGAAAAGCGTGCGAGAGGATGAGTTCTCGTGCGCTCTCGTGAAGAAATTTTTAATAACACCTATTTTATATCTAAGAGGGCATTCACTGGAGAAATTAAGATGGCAAGTGTCTTTACTAGTTGTTTTTTTTATAAACAGAAGTTTTTAAAGTATTATTACTAAAATTGACGAGAACATCTAAGAAAGGAAGTTTATTTTTTTCACTAAGTTCATAAGTAAAATTTAGGACAGAATTTTGTTGAAATGTAGCTTTCAGATTTTCTATTTCTTTCTTGTTTTCAGCTAAAATAAAAATATCGTCTACATAACGAACAAATATTATAGGTTTAATAACTTTAGTAAAAACCTTGTTTTCAACATTGGACATATAATAATTGGAGAAGCACGTCCCGAGAGGGCCTCCCATACTTACTCCATCAATTTTTGTCTAAATAGTACCATTCTGTGTAAATAGTACCATTCTGGCTATAAAAAGGAACTCTAGTAGTGGAAGCGAGCAATAGTTTTCTTAAAATATTGGGTTGGATTGATGGAGGTGGAATTAAATTATTTTTATACACCGAATTAATGATAATATCAATAGTTTCGGAGACGGGAACGTTAGTAAATAAATTCTCTACATCAAGTGATGCAAGAATGTCTTGGTTTATTTTACTTTTGGACTTTTAAGTATTTGGAGGAATCCATAGGTAGATTTAATGCTATAGTTAGTAGGGAGATATGGGGTAAGAATATCATTGAGAAATTTTGATAGCTGGTATATGCATGTTGGAATCTGAGAAATAATAGGTCGTAATGGGTATCCCGGTTTGTTTATTTTAACATTACTGTATGAGTAGCCAGATAGGTAATCTCCAATAATTTTGTTTATTTTTAGGGATCCTGCAACAGCAATGTTGGATGTTATGAGTTTATTAACATATTTTTTAGAGATTCAGTGGTGTTCTTATTCAGTTTAGTAAATTTAGAACGATCATCAATCAGATGCTGAAGTTTTTTTTATGATAATTTATCTAAAATGCAGTGAATTTGTTAAGAGTTGGATGAGTCTAATGGTGATTAAGAAGGCGTTTGGAGTGATCACTAGTGATGTCGACGTCATGCCCCCGTTCTTCTTGAATATCATGACTGTCAGACAATTTCTGAAAGCACATCACCCCCTTACATCTGGCCACCTAACTCCCCAGTCAGCAACTCCCTTGATTATTATGTGTGGGGCGCAGTTGAGTAAGAGACTAAAAAAAAAAAAACTCGTTGTAATACCAAAGATGAACTCAAGGCAAAGATTATGGCAGCATTAACCTTAATCAAAGAGACCGTGCAGAAGAGTTGCAGGAGATTCCGAATTCGTCTGGAGGCCGTGGTTGAAGCCAATGGCGATTGAATTAATTTACTCTTTAGTAAAATATTTCAAAATATTTTTGTGTGGTTTTGGTAAATATATATATATTGAAATTAGGTGACAGTGTTATTTTTATTTTTGCATAATTTAAACGAAAATTCATTCATCGCACCCTGTATGTTTACCTAATTTAATCTGTGTAATATGCCACAAATATATTCTCGAATAAGATTCAAAACCTTCTATTTGATTGCATGTGGAATGTAACTGATAGAAAAAAACAACATTTTAATATCTGCATGAGATTTGTTGTTCATTTTTCTGTGTGCGTGCGTGAAATATGTATTTCCAATTGCGTTTAGTATAGATTCCCTTTTGTCATGCATAATGAAGCCAAATCAATAATTAGCGCACTATCAGCCCCCAAATCATAAACCTCTTCCAAAAGCAAAGGTGAAAAAGATCTTTAGCGAATGAAATGCCACAAGAAATGTTAGCTTAAACTTGAACGGAAAATGACGCACGAGTTATGAAATTTTAACAGTTATGAACATGCAGAAAGACGAATTTTGTAATTTGCTTAATTGACGATAGGACATGATCGGGCACCCTCTCAATTCTTATCTTCTACTGACAAACATATCTGCATCATTTCATTCTTTCATTTCACATTAATTTACCATCGTTAGTCATGTCATGTGATTTAATGCTTCTCGTTCTTAGTGTTATTTATATTTTAATTCGCAATAGTTTTTGTTTTAATCTTTATTCATTTCTGACATCGATGTTAATTCCTTCATTTCCTATATCTTTTTTTTCCCCATTCGCTCCTCATAATAAATTCACGATATTTTTCTGTCTTTCATTGTGTTTCCTTATTTCCTTTCTTATTACTTCCGTTTCTTCCCTTTTGTTTCTTTACACTCATCATCGGTTTTGTCTTTGTTTTCTCATATTTTCCTACCATCACTTCCGCTTCATCATCTATCTCTCCACTTTTCCCTCTTTCCCCTCCTTTCTGTTTGTTCTTATTCTTTATTTTACCTTCTCTCTGTTGTCCCTCTTTGTTCTTATGTTTTCTTATCATTATTTTCCATGTTCTTTTTTATTTTAATTCTTTTTGTCGCCTTCTCCCGCGTGTTTCCCCTTTCTTCTTATTCTTTTTGCCGTCTGTTCCTCCTTACTGTTTGTTTTTATTCTTTTTTGCCTTCTCTCCCTTGTTCTTTTGACTAATTATTCTTTTTTGTCTTGTTTTCCGTCTTCTTTGTCATTTTTGACTTCACTCCCTTGTTCTTTTTTTTCTTTTTATTCATTTTTGCTTTCTCTCTGTTATTACTTTTTCTTATTGTTCATTTTTACCTTCTGTCCTTTGTTTTTTTTTTCTTTCTTATTCCTTTTTGCCTTCTCACACGTGTTCCTTTTTTTTCTTATTCTTTTTAGCTTTCACCCTTGTTCCTTTTTCTTATTCTTTTTTGACTTCTCTCTCTTGGCCTTTTTCCTTATTCATTTTTACAATATGTCCCTCGTTCTTTTTTGTTATTCTTTTTGCCATCACTTCCTCGTTCTTGTTTCTTTCTTGTTCGTTTTAACTTGTTTCCATTTTTTCTCTTCTTCTTCTTTGTTCTTAATCTATTTTGCCACCTCCTACTTGTTCCTTTTTTCTCATATTCTTTTTTGCCATCTCTGGTTTATTTTTATTTTTATTCGTTTTTCGTCTCTTCCCCGTTCCTCTTTTGTTCTTAATCTTTATTCTCTTCTTTTTTTCTTATTCTGTTCTTGCCTTGTCTCCTTTGTTCTCTTTTTTCTTCTTATTCTTTTTTGTCTTTTTTAATTCTTTTTTTGTCTTCTCTCTTTTGTTTCTTTTCCATTTCGTTCTTTTTCGCCTTTTCGCCCTTTTCTTCTTCTTATTCGCTTTCTCTCTTTTGTTTTTATTTTTGCCTTCTCTTTTTTGCTCCCTTTTCTTTGTATTCTTTTTCCTTGTTTCTTTTTCGTCTTATTTTTTTTTGCCTTTTTTCTTGTGCTTTCTTCTCATTCTCTATTCAATCTTTTTTTGTTTCCTCTTTCATCAAGTCATCCTTCTCTAAATCGACATCAACATTGTCATCAGAAATACATTATTTTTTTTTAATTATTTATTTTTTATCCTTTTATTCTTTTATTGTAAATTATATTCTGTGCCTTTCCATTTATCATCTTTCCATTAACTTTCCATCGTCCTTTTTATCTCACTCAAGGCATACACTTCGTTTAACTTTTCATATAGGCTCTTCGTTTCCATCTTTTTCGGATTACTTCAAAATACCTTCTTCATTCCAATCCATCTAACCATACTTACACTCTTCATATTTTTATTACTTCATATTTTAGTCTTTTCACCCTCTCGTTTTATCTATCTGTATATCTCAATCTTTAAATCATTCTAATAATCTATCAATATTTGAGCTATCGGCTTTTGTCTGAAGTCATTGTTTCTCACACATTTTCTTTCTCTCTCTCTCACTCATGCATTTTTCTCTCTCCCTAACACATTTTCTCTCTCGCACTCTCACATTTTTCTCACACATTTTTCTCTCGCTCACACATTTTCTCTCACGAAAATTTTTCCAATTCTCTTTCACATTTTCCAATTCTACTCATATTTTCCAATTCTCTCTCTCACATTCTCTAATTCTCTCATCTTCTCTCCTTCTCACCTTCTCTCTCTCTCTCACAACTCTCTCTCTCTCATATCTTCTCTCTCTAGATATCTTTATATCTCTATTATAACACATTCACATAAAACTCACTCTCCTCATAACTCTTTTAGCCCACATACTTCGATCATTTTTATATTAAAGTATTCTTTTAGGGATATTTTTCGTAATCACTTTCCTTTTTCGAAAAAAAGTCTCTAACTGCATTTCTTTGTGATGTAAACACAATAGAGTAGTAGTAAGTTAAGTCAGAACAAGATTTTCTTTCTTACTTGTCTTTCTTGTTACATTTTATTTTATTTTCGTTATTATTTTTTGAAAAATGCCTAACGTCAAACGCAAGTCCCTGGATTTTGGAATGACGTCAAAGCGCAAAGGTTTCTGGGAAGCCCGGGGGGACACTACCTAATTCGTGTCCCGTTGACAGAACATATCCATATCTGACCAACACATTAGGAAACGGAGTTAGATGAATGAGTTAAACATCACGGGATTATCTGTGGAAATGGATACCTCCTGTAGCCTCTCCACACACCCTGACAAGGGTCCTGTACCGAAGAGAAAAAAAGAACTAGAAGAGGAAACAGAAAGATAAAAGAAAAAGTAAGAAATCTAGTAAATGAAAGAATAAAATAAATAATGAAAAGAGAAATAGATACAAAAAGAGAGAGAAAGACATATGTAATAAATAAGTTCAGGAAAGAGAAATAAAGATCACTGAATGAAAGATCGAGAAAGGGAGAAAGAAACAACAGAAGAGTGAACTTTAAGAGAGAGAAGAGATAGTAAGTATCAGAAAGAGAACGTGAAAGAATGGATAAAACCAGGGAGAAAACGACGAACAGGAAATCAGAGTGAGAGGGGTGGTTAGAGAAAGAGATAAGTGACATTCAAGCGAAGAGTTACGGTATAGAAAACAGGGAAACGGGGAAAGAGAGAGGAAGATGCAGAGTTGAAAAGTGACTTATGAGTAGGCCGCTCGCCCCACCAAGAAATCATGCCTGTACTGTTAATTGTTTGTTTATTCTTTACTTCGTTTCTGTCAATTCTTGCCTTGATTAATAGATAATGTGCCACTAGCGAACGTTCGATTAAACTTAGACGCCCGCTCTGTTTTTTTTTCTCTTAGTAATCTTTATATTTGCATTATTTCTTGTTTCTTAAGTCTTTGCTAGAACTTGAGTTTCTCTCTTACTGCATTTCCCCTCATCTTCCTCATTATTATCATTATTATTATTATTATTATTATTATTATTATTATTATTATTTCTTCACCATTTCTCATTTTAGTTTTTTTCAAATTTACGGTCATCATCCTCTTTTTTCCATATTATTCTTTCATCACTGTTTTCCTCTTTTTATCATTTTCTGTAACCCATTATTCGAACTATTCTTCATTTATGAACCAAGTCCTTTCAGTATGTATGTGATTATGGCTCTCCAAAACTTCGTGTCTTTTGTTGATCTAAGTGAAACAAGTTAAATTTTGTTACTGAAAATAAAACTCCTTAAGTAATTTACCCACTGTTTCCCCCTTGCTTTTTACCTTCAGTATTGTCCTGTATGAGTGTTAAATGCTTTAAGCTCTCTTTCTTCATTATGTTTTTCAGAAATTTCAGCTTTCTTTTTCGTAAGTTTCCCTGTTCCTATTTTTATTAAGAGTGTCTTTACTCAAACGTTCTGTGGCATTCTTAGCATCCTTCTGTAGAACTGCATTTCTGTTGCTTCGTTTATGAAGAGATTGTGTAGAATTCGTTGCCATAAAAGTGATTGGATATTACATAGCAGTTTAGCACTTCTTTGTGACGATATTTTCCTTTTCTTAATACTTTGCTCAATGTCTGGTAGGCTCTTCGTTTTTTATGCCTCCTGGGATTTGTCCTATTTTCCATCGTCTGTTACAATTTTGGCCAAATAGTTGAATTTCTGTATCTGGGGATTTTTAACAGCTCCAATAGCTTATTCCCGTGGAGTTCTTTTGCTGATAAATACTCTTTTTTAGAGTTAATATTCATTTCTTTTGGCCTTCCTGAAGAATTCTTTCAAGAACCCTTTCACTTTCAACACAGTATTTGCGTTCTTCTAAATATACTCCTATTTTGTTTTATTCTTTACGCTTGATTTTCTTTGCTCTTTCTTTCAAGTTTGTTTGCTTGAGTCTTGCTTCTATTTTAAAATATGTTCCCTTTCCTCTCTTTTCCACATTTGATCCTCTCTTATCACTTTTCTTTCTTTTCTTTTCATTATCTTTCTTCTTTGCCATCTCATTACTTTCTCTGTGTTGATTACCGAAGTTTTCTTTTTATCTTTCTCCCTTTCACGATTTTCCTCTTGCTTTGATTCGTCTTCATATTTTTTAGGCAATTGAATCCTTTTGTTTCGTTCAATTACAATTACTTTGAAAGTATTCCATCATTTTCACTGTTTTTAAGAAATATTGTTCACTCCTTAAATCCCTCAGGGCTTTTTGCATTGCTTCTGCTTTATTTCTTCTTGCAATTTTCTTTATACTTATCCTTCCTTTGTGCTTTCTTCAGCAATTTATTTCCTCACCCTTATAATATTCTGCATATGCCTCTTTCTTTCTTTCTACTCCATCAGAGATATTGGACAAGCGTTTATAATAAAGCTAGGTAATGTAATTTCTTAACCATGAGAACTGCGAATAGATGAGATAACTATGTGACTTTGATTAGGGTAAAAAATATGCATTTTTTAAAAGCTAAGTTCGGGAGGTAAAATTTCCGAGATTGTAAAATTTCACTTGTCAGTCTGAAAAATGTTTTCTTAAGATAAATTATGTCCACCTCAATAAAAAAGAAATTTACCATAAATTAACGCGAATTTATCACATTATTTTCAGCAAAATGTTAAATCTTTCGAAAACCGCTCATTAATATGCTCAAACATATCGTTTACACACACACACATACACACACACATACACATACACGTGGGTATATGTAAGTATGTATGTATGCATATTCGCCCTATTGATTAAAGTTAAACGCTGATAGATGCTTCAGTGATTTTGAAAATTATGGATATTTTGATTTTGATAAAAGTAGTAAATTCAATGCAATTATCCAAAGTAAATAAATCTTTTAAACTAAATAACGAAATGGCAATATTTCAGCAGTTTTTGACATTATTTGCTCGATTACTGAGTTTTCTTCTCTTTATTATTATTTATACTTATCCGCCGTAACTTGTGGCTTTCGCTATTGACCAATTGATAACAGGTTTATTCAATATTCTGACATTTTCCCCTGTGTTTACTAATTTTAGTTGAAGTCTGGAAGGTTTCGATTCTTAGTTCGATTATCATTTTTTTTCCAATCGCTTTGTCTCTTTAAGATTGTTTCAAGTGCAAAATTTCTTATCTTCATATTCCATTATTTTTCCTTTAATTCTATGGCAAGTTTAAAATATTTTTTCAGTTTTACAATTTCAGTTTTACTATTTCAGTTTTACTTTGTTGTCTGCTAAAATATTTACAATTCAGGCTTTGATAAAATAATCTTGCCTTATTTATAGTTTAGAGGTTACGTATAAATTTCAAAATTCCAGTGAATTCATTTCAACGTGTTACGAGTTCTGGTTTGCGACGGTACAATTGTTTCAGACGCCAGTTGATCGCTCAAGAGCAATTAGGCGATCAACTTTGCCACTCGATCTACTAATTCTGGAATCATTTTGATAGACCTTATCTCTTTCCATACAGTTTACATTTACTTTTTTTTTTGTATTCTATTAATACATTTCCGTTATTTAATTGTTTTGGCTCACTATTGAGAGACTTCGCACATAGTTTTCACGTTATGCCTTAAATGTAAATATGGCTTGAATGCATATTTATCAATTTTATCGTTTTTTTTTCTTTTCCTTTCTCATTTGTATTGAGTTTTGGAAGGGTTCCCTATATCTTATTCTGGAAAGTGTCCATGTTTCTTCTGACCACTGGCCATTCATTTTAAATTCGAGGACCCAGAAAATTTAGTCTTATGATTTTTTTTTTTATATTCTTAACCAAATTTTCTGCATTTGTGTAATCTAAAAAGCAAAAAGCCACCTACAAATTTGCAATTATTGTGGCAATATTTCAGATAAGGAATTTTTTTATTGTTATATCTTTTATACTATTTGAACCAGCATGGATGTGCTTTGTGAAGTAATGGATATATCGGCTCGAGTTCGAATTCCAGTGACGTTCGATAGATTCACTTACGCATAAATACCCTTGGGAAAGGCATGAATCCATCTTTTCTTTTATGGGTTGAATAGCAGGACAGACTGTGTTCTTTAACCTTGGTTGGCAATCAGTCTACCGCAGAAAAAAATGGCAACCTACTCCGGCAAAAATCTGCCTCGTCAGTCAAGTATCGAAAAGATACATGATCGCCAAAGCGTGTATCAATCATAATTCGTATGACATTTAACTGACTGATGCTGATCTTGGTTTTTATACCCACTACGTTTCGGCCGTCGTGCTCTTCGGTCTTTTTCAGGTGTATATCTTCGGGCACTACAACCTGTTTGGAATTTTAAACTGAACCTTGTTCAATCCGTGATGACGACGGTGGTGGTGACGATGACGGTAGGGGGTAAGCAGTTCTCATGTCACTTTCCATGATCCATGATTAGGGGATATTTCATATCAGTTAATGTTCACTAGTCTTATTCGCATTTATGTCGCAAAATATAACATTTCAACTCTACCAGACCAAGGGGTTGAATTCATAATTACCAAGAAACACTGTGACCTAACAGATTAAAGCACTGGTTAAAATATCTTTACACTAATCCAGTAGAAGATATCAAATAGCATACAACTATGAGATTTGCAGTAATCGCTAGCAACAATAGGGGAAAAAAGAAAAGATAAATCAGACATGATTATAAGAGATAAATACAGAAATCAGGTTAAAAGGTCGTAGTAACATCTTTTCAAATAAATATTGTATTTACAGAACTGGTAATAGAAAACCTGCCAACATGGTATTTTATTTTTTATTAACTATTTCTCTCTCTCTCTCTCTCTCTATATATATATATATATATATATATATATATGGGGTGTATATATATATATATATATACCCCCACATATATATGTGGGTGGAACAATTTAACTCCCGTAATGACACAATGAAAGCAAAGTTTGTTTACCTAGTCAATATTTACTGCTGTCACTTTCAAAGTATTCACCTTATGACACTATGCACTTCACGAGACGATAATGCCATGACTGAAAATTTTATTGGAACTCATTTTCACGAATGTTAAATATGTCAGCGAATCTTTATCATTCCTGGGTATTTTTCAGCTTTGTAAATAACCAACAAAATTACAAGGGGGCTAAGTATTAGTTGGAGGCTTATTTTTCTAAGTAATAGAATTAGTACAGGTGAATTGTTAGAGTTGATAATCAGTTTGTCAAGTCAGAATTCCAGTTTTGTTGGCCAAACAGATACTTTCAGCACTTCCACTACTAACATTTTATCTTGTCTTGCAAGGAATTTGTATTAAACTAACTTATTATGATCAATATATATATATATATATATATATATATATATATATATATATACACTGCGTGCCAAATTATGATTGAGATAACTTTTTTTTTTAATATTTGAAAGATCTTCCAATCAATTCACACAAAATTTTTACACAATGTTGGCAACACTGACCTGCGCAATCACTGAAATTTTCGTACTGATCTGCGCAATGTAAACAAACTGGCGCCATATTTGTTATCAGCAAAGTGATTTGAGCGTGCCAAATTATTAGAAAGGTTTAGTAAAATTCCCAGAATTGAGCAAACAAAACGTTTATTAATGTTGCACGTGAATGTTTATGATCAAAAGAAGCTAATAAATAAGATAATCAAACAAATAATAACAGATACAAAAAAAGGCACAGTTTTAAACAAATTAATAGGGAATGTGTTTTCCCTGTTTTGAAATTACTAATTTGTTAATTGTAGGATGTCATCTGCTGTAATGCCGCGATATATGTCAAGAATTGCTTCACATAACTCAGCGTTGCTCCTGAATTGTCGTACGTTGGCGTACAGTCTTCGCTTCATGATGCTCCAAAGGTTTTCGATTGGGTTCAAATCCGGAGAATTTGCTGGCCACTTCATTTTTCGAAGTCCATCAAAGCCTAACTGTTTCAAATATTCAGTAGTCTTGTGAGCAGCATGTGAGGGAGCATTATCTTGCATAAAAACAATGGCCCTTCTGAAGGCAACTCTTTGCCTTTTCATCCACGATTCAAGATGCTCCTTCATAAACGTTATATATGCATCAGCAGTCATTTTGACGCCATCTGGTACTCTCCATGGGCCCACTAATGTTTTTCCAATAATACCACCCCAGATCATTATGCCTCCACCGCCTTGTTGGCATCTTAAACGCTGATGGCGATTCTGTCCGTGCATTACCCAGCCTTTGCACCATCTATCTGGCCCATCAAGTGTTGCTCGAGTTTCGTCTGTGAACAAAACTTTAGAGAAGTCAATCTTCATATTGTCCTCGGCTCATTTCAATCGATTTTGAATGTGATTTCTCGTCAACGGAGGCTTCGATACAGGTTTGACTGTTGATGCTATTTCCCTCAGATACCCACACCGAGTACTTTTAGACACACTAGGAACCCCAATGCGACTGTAAAGCTCTTGATTGGTGAGTCCAGGGTTCTTCGTGGCCTCTCGTTTGTCGTGACATGAGACGACGTGAAATAACACTCAACTTGCCTTTATCTGCCCTTTTGCGTACTTGTGTAGGGTCGGAGGTGAACTTTTTCACTGTTTGATGAGACCTCCCTAACATTTTAGAAATTTGTAGGGTGGATTTACCTTTTGAGAGTTCTGAGGTGATAGTTTTCTTTTCAGCATCACTTAAACTGCTTTTACGGCCCATCATTTCACTAAATTCTTATACTTTTTTAATAATTTGGCACGCTCAAATCACCGTGCTGATAACAAATATGGCGCCAGTTTGTTTACATTGCGCAGATCAGTACGAAAATTTCAGTGATTGCGCAGGACAGTGTTACTAACATTGTGTAAAAATTTCGTATGAATTGATTGGATGGTTTTTGAAATATTAGAAAAAAAGTTCTCGATAATAATTTGGCACGCAGTGTATGTGTGTGTGTGTGTGTGTGCGTGTGTGAAGAAATAAGTTTTAAGGCGTGCTATATTTATGGATAAAGTGCTCAATATCAGAGATAGAGCGTATGTAAATATAAAAGTGAACATTGAAGTCACTCAGAGGTGACAGCGTGTTTCATGCTAGATGTAATAGTCAGGTCACGTGTGTTATTTTTTTCTCGATTATTTATATATACGGGTCAGTGGTGCATTGTGAGTAGTCCATTCTGATGGTTAATTTGACGGGAGTGGTTTGTTTATTTATTTATTTGAATTAATCTATTTTACTTGTTTTTTATTTTTTATTTTATACATTTATTTATTCTTTTCAGTTTTCGATGTTTTAGTAATGTAGTAAAAAAAATTGAATTAGTTTAGATCATTTATTTAATAGTTTGTTTTTGCCGGGAAAAGTAATTAAACTATATTTTCGCCCAAATTTTGGATTGATTGTTGTTATTTTGGCAGGGGCAGTTTTTTAATTTGTTTATTATTTTATTTATTTATTTGGATGAATTATTTTTACTTGTTTTTACTAATTTATTTTTTATTTTTATTTATTCTAACAGTTAGTTTATCAAGAGCGGTTTGTTAATTTGTTTATTTATTTGGATTAATTTATCTTACTATTTTTTCTTCTTTATTTTTTTATTTTTTATTTTGTATATTTTTATTTATTCTTTTCGGTTTTCGATTTTTAAGTAACGTAGTAAGATTTTTTTAAATCTTTTATATAGCAGTTATAGCTATGTTTTGTCTAATTTTTGGATTGATTGTAGCCTATTCTAACGGTTATTTTGGCGGGATTGGTTTGCTAATATGTGAGGAGGTTCTGAAACGTTTTCCGCTCGACCTACTTCCAAAAATTATGCCAAATGGCATAAACCTTTTCTAAAATGACTTTTTGGTCTGTAAGAGAAGTTTTAAGTTTTTGTCTTTATCTTTCTAAACTTTAACTTTCAGCGGTCCCTCTCCTTCGTGTGCAAGTGTAGCTTACATCAGTGGAAATATCACATTTTGTCCGATGAAATGATAAAGGATGAAACATATCACACCGAAATTTTCCACTTTGTTCCAGAAGATAACGTCAAGAAATAAAAATGAATATTAACTACGAAAAATAATCCTAAAAAAGTCAACAAAGCTTAAAAATAAGGAAAAAAATAATATTTGTCAAATTTGTTTAACATATTTAAGAAGAAAAAACAGAGTGGAGAAAAAGAGAGCGGGGAAAAAGAGAGAGGGGGAAAAAGAGAGACGAAATGGTACTGAAAAATTCTCGGCCCTACACACTTAACAAAATCAAAATGTTAAAGAGGTTCTTCGACGGGCCGAGATTTTGAAGTAATAGGACTTCTCAATAAATCTTTCATGACACCACTCTATTGTTTTTTTCTATTGTTATTTAAACTGTTATTTCCTCGGTATTCATTACACTGGTCATCTGAAAGCTCTTTCTCAGAGATCCTCTATTAAATGAATGTTATTTCTTCTCAATTGATAGTAAAGCAAATCATCATAAAAAAATCTGATTTAATTCCATATTGACCCAATATGAAATCAATTTGTGCAAACAAAAATTAAGTTAATTACTCATTATGCAAGTACAAATTTGTTTATCAACATTCTAGTGCCCCCCCCCCCATACACAGACATATATAAACAGACTTATATTGATATTTAGACAGATACAATCTTTTCTTTGATTTTTGTGTTTGAAGTGTGATTCTATGTTGATTGCAAATCACGGAGACAGAACAAATAAAATTATGATATTAATTAATGTCAGAAAAAGTTGGTATTCGAAAGACTTTATTGGCAAGTAAATTTATTTTTGGTGCCTCGATGTAATTTGCTTTTTTGTTTTGTCATTCAACTACAAATATACGATAGCCTCAACTCTCCAAAACCTTATTTCTCAAACTAGACGCCAAACACGCAAAGGTTTTCTTCTACTGAAAACTATTAGGTTGGTGCAAAAATAATGTCGTTTTCTCACCATATGTTACTATGTGGGAAACGACATTATTTTTGCACCAACCTAATATCAGCTCGGTTAAAACTTGGTGTGGTTGTGACTCATCAGATGTTGGTGATCATGGCTCTCCACAAGTTCCTATCCCTTGTAGCTTTAAACAATGTACGTCTACTTACTATCCCTCCCAGTATCTGACCTGTCATCCATTTATATAAGCTCATTAGATAGATTACTAGATGTTTTCTTCTGACATTTCCTTGCCTGTGTATGTTTAATTCTTCAAGCCTTCTTCCTATGTGTCCCAGTAAAGTCAACTCTCTCTCTCTCGCTCTCACTTTCTGATTCTAAGTACAAGTGTCCTTTGTATTTTTAACATTTTACTTTAAACTTCCTTGTTGCTCACATGTTCTAGCCATGGTATCCTGATCATTCGTTGTAGAAACACATCTCTTTTCGTCTTTTCTTCGTCTGTAAGGAAATTGTCTAGAATTCTTTACCATATCACTTAAAAGAAGTATGAGAACATAGCTTATGCTGCGCATTTGTTCCCCATCCACACATTTCTGAGTGGAGATATTGTAACTATTTACACTATTTACATTGTTCGGACTGTTGCTCCCATCTTTATTGCCCGATTCACGACGTTTCGACCGTTTTATGCTCCGGCCTTCCTTAGCTGATATTTGTTGGAATTTCGAACCGGACCCTTTTAGTCCACGGGGTAGATTGTTCTAATTCAATGTACCATGTCTTTAGATATCTCAGTTTTACATACTTCCCCTTGATAATTCAACCTCCAAAATGTTGTTCCCTCTGCTGTAGCAAAATATTTAATTCACAACACTTTGGGCCAAGTAACTTTTGGATAAGTCAATCAACACTTTGATCCACTGGGCCATGTGTCCTTGATACGTGGAGTTAGAACAATCTACTCTGGAGAACTAAATAAAGTTTCGGTTGGAAACTCCAAGAAATATCACCTAAAGAAAACCGGAACGTAGAATCACCGAAAACGTCGTGAATATGGCAATAAAGAGTAAGACAACAGTCTTATGAATGTGTCTCACATAGATTTTCATTAGTGTTTACCATAAATACTTCATTAGAGGAAATGCAGAAATGTTTATTTTGGTCAATAATCAACGAAAGCTATAATGTATGTAAATTTATTCGCTTATGTGATAGCCAGATATGAAAAGTATATTATTCTCATTTCTGTGAGTCATATTTGAACCTGTACGCACACATATATGGTTGTGTGTGCGTGTGTGTATATGTGTGTGTGCGCGTTAAAACATGCGATTCGTATATGTCGTTTTCATTTAACTCTTAATCAGTGATACATGTATGTGTGCAAATAAAAAAAGTCATCAATATTAAGATCATTATCCTGAATAGTCATAACTATAGACATTCGCGTATATGAAAAATAAAAACACACGCATACACACATACAGGCAATGACAAAAAATCAAATCCCCGTATGGCCAACCTCCTAACATGGCGTTTCTGAGATGACACCACAAATTTTAATCTTTCTGACAATTAAAATCAGATTTCCATTTTTATGCTAACTTCATTGACTACCGAAATTTTGTAGATTTTTTAAAATTCTAATTTTGATTTGTTCTTCTGATGTCATTTATCATGTGACCTGCTTGAGAACTGGCAGTCAGAGAGTGGGTCCTGTGAATAGATACTGATGAATGATGAAGTGTATGTGGAGAGGGGTAAATATGGCGCCTTTTTAAAAAGTTTGTAAGACAGTTATCCGAAAAACTATGACAAATGCATAAACCACTTAGAAATTGTTCTGATGATGTTTTTTTCTTCTTCTTTTTTTAAAATTTCTTTTGACAAATAGAGAATTTAAAAAAGGAACAAACATTTTAATGAATAAAAATAAAGTGAATTAACCTTGGAGCAAAAGTCGAGAAAGCTTTTTTAACATCTGCCTATCGTAATTATTAATCAGTTTTCATAAGTTCTTCTCCAATGTTTACAAAGATTTATTGCCTATGTCTGCCTAGATGTATGCATATACTATCTTGCTGTCTACGATGTTTGCTTCAAGTTTAAGTTGGTGTCTGAGAAGCAAGCAAGCTCATATCTCTCCAAAAAAAGGTGAAGTACGATTTTAATCCTTGTTATTTCTCCTGATATAAACTAAGCTGAACATACTATATATATATATATATATATATATACATATATATATATATATATATATATATATATATATATATATATATATATATATATATATATACATATATATATATATATATATATATATATATACATATATATATATATATATATATATATATATATATATATATATATATACACATATATATATATATATATATACACATATATACACACATATATATATATATATATATATATATATATATATATATATATATATATATATATATATATATATATATATATATTATAAAACAAATTTTAACTTTAATTGCTTTAGTTTAGTTGATCAATTTTTGATTGTACTTTTCCGAATAAGACGTTGTACAGCAATACTGGAGACAATCTGTCCAAAGTTCATTTTTTGGTTTTCACCCATTTCAAACACTTTCGATTGCCTCAATAATTATGAACTGAGTGGTGTCAATATCCTTCATAGGGTTTAATTGGTTACATCCTTTGTTTGTTTTGAACATGTATCGCATAATTGATGTCACGTGTTAATCTGTTCCACAAAGATACACTTTACCGAAAAATAATTTATCAAATATTTATACATATTATTTTATACGCATATTGAATATTTATAAACACTTAAAAACAGTTTTACTTGTGATGAAACTTGTTTTAATTAATAGGGTTAATTTGTTTGTATATTAGATTGAATAATTTGAGTATATCGTTGCATTGAGTGCTATATAGTATTTTGGTAATAATTACTAATATTTGCCTAATATAATGTTTTGGTATTCGCTAGTAATACAATAGAACTTTTGTTTTTTGTGCATATACATAATCACATAACAAACAACCAAAAAAAGTATAACTACATTGTCAGTGACATAAAATTCCTATTCAGACAGGTCGTCATATTTTCTGCATCGAAATGTGATATATATATATATATATATATATATATATATATATATATATATATATATGACTTATATATATATATATATATGACATATATATATACATATGACTTATATATATATATAAATGTGATTTATATATATATATATATATATATATATATATATATATATATATATATGAGAGAGAGAAATGAAATAAATATATAGAAAGAAATATATTACAAAGTTCATGAAACGAGCAGAGATTGTGTTCAGTTGTGTTGGCAAATAGATCATAAATGTTTCAAACAATGCAATCTGGGAAACGACATATTCTGCAGATGAATGGTAATGATATTTCAGTCCCGATAACTTGACTGAGCCATAAATCATTTTTGTAGAATCTTTATTGGGGGCACTACGATTTCTTTAAAATACAATTTATTTATAAAATACTTATCTATCTGTATATCTCCATATATGTATCTATATGCCTATAACTCCATATATCTATCACCATATCTCTATCTCTATATCACCATTAATCTATCTCTACATCATCATATATCAATCTCTGTGTCTCCTTAAGGTGTGGCACAAAGGTTTACTGGACAAGCTCTCTAGTTATGGAATCACAGGAAGTGTCTTTTTTATTATAAATCCTTTCTAACAGGTAGGTCCCTGAAGATAATTATTAATGGCCAGTCCTCTGGATCCCTAGCAGTCGACGCAGGCGTCTCCTAGGGATCACCTCACGGACCGTCTTTTTGAGCTACATAAATGATCTGCCTAAGAATATATTAATATCATTTGTAAACATCTAGACCGATGATAGGATTACACATGGGCGCACCTCTAAAATTCTCCATAGTCAGAAATTCCGATCTTGCACAAGTACAGCAGGGGGTAAAAACTGGCTGCTTACCTTCTGTGCCTCGAAGAATAAGCTTGTTACATTATATCATCGCCAATCTGACCCCGAACTACCACCAATTAGGATGAACAGAGGTCGTCTCGGGGAAGTACTTGCCTTGAAAGAGAGTTGGGGGCCTCAAACTCTCACCCGACTTAGTGAAACTCGTATATACGATCTATTGCAGGTAAGATGGTCAGTCCCCTGTACCGCACCAGTAACAAACTGTCACCTCCAACTAAATTTTACCTTAACAAGGGTCAGAACAGGCCAAAAATGGAGTAGTGTTGTCATATTTTGGCGTGATCTGCCAAGACCTCACTCTCCCAGTCCTTTTGGGCGAGGAATTATTCTCCACCCATCAACCTTTCTTCGAAATGCGGGATATAGCAAGCCCATCGCTGATCTACTGCTACTTCCACGGAAAGTGCTGCGACAAATTACATTGACATTAAGATTCGAATTACGACAAGAATACGCCATGCAACATATAGAGTAGGAAACCAGACACATGCCATCCGTAACAAGTAAGTGCCATATGATAGCCTCTCAAAAGAATGATTCCCTGATCAATATAATTTTAACTTGTTCAGGGCTAGGGTGAACAATTATCATCCTCCATATATATCTGTCGCATTCTTTAAATATATGTACAGTGTAACCCGGATATAAGAGAAACTCGGATATAAGAGAGATTTTATCTGATCCCAAATTAGAGCCATACTTACCTAAACAAAATAGACCAAACCCGGATATAAGAGACTTCTTCTCTGGACCCAACAACTCTCTTATATCCTTTTTAATGTGGGTATCTCCGAGCCCGTAGTCCCAGCCAAAAATAAATAACCATCCAAACCCGCCGAGGCGGGCCAGTTCCGTCAACCTCCCCCAATGAAAGCCTACCATTCGGCGGAGCTTCGTCCGGGTTCCTCTCTGCAGGCAGAGAGTTCGACAGACACCCGACCCGGCAGCTCACAAAGCGCAGATACTACACTTTGATCCTAGCCACCGGGCCGAGCGGGTATTCTTTTTATTACAAATATGTAAGTAAATGTTCTGTTTATAACAAACAGTATTAAACAACATTTACCGGCCTGAATGTCCGAGAAATTTTCAATAAAAATATCCAGTCGGGAGAAGAATATTTCTATGAAAATTTCTCTTAAGATATATATATATATGTGTGTGTGTGTGTGTGTGTGTGTGTGTGTGTGTGAGAGAGAGAGAGAGAGAGAAAGAGAGAGAGAGAGAGAGAGAGAGATTTAGAAGATGGGTGAAGACCAGTGTTGCCCGTTACCCTTAAAAATAAGTTACAGTAGATGAGTAACAAAGGTACTACTTCTACCCAATGCGGCCTAAACACATTTTATTTTTTTTATTTTTATTTTTTTTGATGTTGGAGCAAACAGTTCGAAATTAAATGTGTCGATATAATGCTATATATACATTTTAAATAATATTAATAAAATAAAGAAATATTAGATTATTATTAGAATATTTTATAATTATTATAAATGTTGTTTTTATATATGTGTATGTGTGTGTGTGTGTGTATATATATATATATATATATATATATATATAAATTATTATAAAGTATAAGAGAAAATTTTATTATTATTATTGTTGTTGTTGCTTAAAAAGAAATTTGAACGATAAAAATAGAACACATTGACTAGCAGTAAAAACGAAACAAAATAACGTTATAACTGGGAACGCGTTTACATTAAAATTGAAATTATGTTAAAAAATAAGAAAATATAAAGAATTAAGATTTATACTAAATGTTATAAAGAAACTTTGAATATAACTAATATAATCGGCGATAATGAGCCACTAGTCAAAGATAAACAAAATAAACATTAAATAAAATGCTTTCCACTAATTCCGAAAATTACGACCACTTTCGTAAAAACAACACCAGATAAATAAAAATGCTACGCTTTGTTATAAATAAGTTAAAGTTACTCCTTGCAATATATAATTAGTCAAACAAATAAGATACATTAAATATTCTTATAACTCTTAGCGAGAAATTTTACTAGCGAAACAACGATTGTTTTAAAATAAAAAAGATAGAAAGAAAAAAAAAGAAAAATGATTTTATACTACGAGTAAAAAAGATAGGTAAACATGTACAATAAAATTATAAAGTAAATATATTAAATACTGTAAATGAATAACATAACTAAAATATCATAAAATAATAAACAAGAAAAATATAAGAATAATGTATGATTAAAAAAAAACAAAAAAAAACAATCGAGACTTTCCTTAACATCGCTTTCTTAGAGCCATGAAAAAAAAAAATAACGTCCGTTTACTCCACACAGTTCACTTGCAAGGTCCGCTGGCGAGAGAGTGAAGGCGACGGGGTCAGGTAAAGGATATTACTGGAAGGCTCTATCTAGAGCAATAACACAGTGGCAGACCGATGGGTGATGGCCGTTCTTTCACAAACGCATGACCAATTGTGATGTCCGTGTCCTCCATCGGTGACAAAGCAGCCCTATTTAGGATTGCACTGCTTTCCCTATTATGGGGAGGGGGCGATAAAAGGAGCCCTAAACATTGATTGCTTACACAGAGACTTGGCAGCCCACTGCAGCTCTCTGGTTATCCAATAAAGCAGTCGAAACAGCAAGAAATATCAGAATAAGTATAAGAAGAATTTCTATTTTGGATCCTGGAATGTTCGCACTCTTCAGGACAATGATTCTGCACCAGAGCGTAAAACAACTCTTGTTTCTCTTGAGTTTAAGAAATATAACATCGATATAGCGGCCATTAGTGAAACACGTCTGGCTGGTAATTCTCAGCTTAGGGAAGAAAAAGGTGGATACGTATTTTTATGGGCTGGCAAGACTGAGAAATAGCCGCGCCAGTCTGCTGATGGCTTCGCCATCAAGTCAAACCTTGCTAGCTCACTGCCTTCCTTACCTAAAGGTGTATCTGATCGCATAATGGCATTAACCCTCAATCTGGAATGCAACACACGTGTGACTATGGTTAGCTACTACGCACCAACTTTAGGTAGTTCAGATGAAGAAAAAGATGATTTTTACAATCTCGTTCAGGATGTCATCTCCAAAGTCCAACATAAGGATAAATTAGTCCTTACAGGTGATTTCAATGCTCGTGTTGGCAATGATTATCATTCTTGGATGGAAGTTCTAGGTCACTATGGTATTGGTCATGTGGATTCTAATGGATTACGCCTTGCATCTGACAAATTTGATGCTGCACTTGCTTCTGTAAATATTACCAATGATATCGAATCATCTTGGAAGGCTCTGCATGATGCAACATATTCTACATCCTTAGAGGTTCTCGGCCTACCACATCGTAAACATCAAGACTGGTTTGATGACAATAATACAGAAGGTCAGCAGCTTATAGATCAATTGCACTCTTCTCATAAAGCATAGATTGAGGAAAAGAACTCGTCTGATAAGAAGATCGCTTACAAGAAGTGCAAAGGTCAGGTTCAGCGAGCTCTCAGAGCTACGAAAGAGCATTGGTGGTCTGAAAAGGTCACTGAACACCAAGAAGCTTCAGATAGAAAGGATCTAAAGGCTTTCTATGCTGGCCTCAAGAGCATTTTCGGTCCTCAGAAAAGTGGTGTTGCTCCCATCTCTACAGCAGATGGTGAAACTCTCTTAACGGATAAGTCAGACATTTTAAATCACTGGAAAGGGCACTTCGAAACTGTGTTAAACAACACTTCGGTTACTGAGAAAGCCATCACATCAATAGAGCAAAATCCTGAAATTCCGGAGTTGTCTTTTGAACCTACCTATCAAGAAGTAAGTGACTCCATCAAGCAAATCTCATCTGGAAAATCACCTAGTCCTAAGGATCCTATTCCACCCGAAGTGTATAAGCATGATGGTCAAAAGTTGGTAAAACTGTTACATCTCCTTTCGTGGAGATAGAGAAGGCAGGCTGTGTCCCTCAGGATTATAGACACGCCTATATCAAACACCTCTGCAAAAACAAGGGTTCCAGGTGTGTCTGTGATAATCATTGGGGGATATCACTACATTCAATTGCAGGCAAAATCCTACCAAGACTGATTCTAAACAGAATCATTATACACCTTGTTGACGACATCTATCCTGAATCGCAGTGTGGTTTTTAGGTCGGGCCTTAGCACCATTGACATGATATTTTCTCTTTGCCAATTTGCAGAGAAGGTTCGTGAGAAAAAAACAGGAGTTGTGGACCTGACGAAGGCCTTTGACACTGTGAATCGAGAGGCTCTTTGTCAAGTCTTCAGGAAACTCGGCATACCTGAAAACGTGCTAAAGATTATCATCTCCTTTCATGAAGGAATGAAATCTAATATCGTGTCTGATGGTATAATGTCAGAATCCTTTGATGTCACAAATGGCACCAAGAAAGGTTGTGTCATGGCCCCTATCCTTTTTGCCCTTTTCTTCTCAGTAATGCTGAAATATGCATTTGCTGAGACAGAGGGTGGCGTAAAGTTTCAGTTTTGAACAATTGGTGGTCTCTTCAATCATCAGCGCTTCAAAGCCAAGACCCACATTCGTACGCAAATTATTCGTGATTTGTTGCTTGCTGATGATGATGATGCTCTTGTAGCGACATCCTTTGAGGGGGCCCAACATCTAATACATTCTCTGCTGCATATAAAGCCTTTGGTCTTACATTTAGCATAATGAAAACTAAGGTAGTTCACCAACCTTGTCCTACTCCGAAGCAATTCTTTGGTGAGAAACAAAAACCACCAGTCTACAAATTTCCAGAGAGACCATTGAAAGTAAAAGACAAAGCCCTGAACTATGTAAAGTCTTTCACCTATCTTGGTAAGAAAGTCAACTACAATGGAACTTTAGATAAGGAAATCATGCATCGGATTGCTAAGGCTACCAGTGTTTTCGACAAACTTCGCCATCGTTTGTGGAAGAAGCGGGGTATTCGACTGGATACGAAAATTCGGGTTTACAGAGCTGTTGTACTTGCCATCCTTTTGTATGGCTCAGAGTTGTGGACTCCATATAGGTACCATATACGCCAGCTAGATGTTTTCCATAAAAGCTGTCTGCGTGCAAGCTGTAGAGTTAACCCTCAAGATAGGACATCTAACGTAGACCTGTTTAACAAGTGTAATATTGGAGGGATCGAAACTTTTCTCATACAGTCTCAGTTATGGTGGGCTGGTCATGTCTTGAAAATGTTTGATGACAGGATATCCGACATCGGAAAAATAAGCAAAAGAATTCTAGAAAGGATCACCAAGCAAATTAAGGATTACCTAGGATTAACACTATAGATTAATACCAAAGAGGGCATCAAATGATTTACCAGTATCAACAAAAAGCCAGATTGCACCCTAATACAATTTGATATTGAGAATTATTACCAGTCAATATTAAGAGATCTATTCACGACTTCCCTAGAGTTTGCTACTATATATTCAGACCTAACAAAGAAAAGAACATAATTCTAAATGCAAAAAAATCTGTCCTCATTGTCCTCTGCGTTGTCTTCGAACCTATACAACCTAACCGCGCACCATGAATTAGACATTAAAGACATCGGGCTATACAGAGATGATGGTCTCATGGTTGTGAGGAGTTCCACAAATTTTAAAATAGATAAAATTAGAAAGATAATACATAGTGACTTCAGAAACCTAAATTTAAAAACTACGGTCAACACAAAATTGAAAAGGGTAAACTTCCTCGACATAACTTTAGACTCAATGAACAACATACAAAAACCTAATAAACCTAATACTAATTCCTTGTATGTTCACCCCAGGTCAAACCATCTTCCATCCATAATTAAGCACATACCCTCATCAATACAGAAAAGAATCAGCATGAACTACGCAAATGAAGAAATATTCTATAAACACAGTAATTTTTACAACAAAGATCTAAAAAATAGTGGCTACAAAGACCCTAACATAAATTATATAAAAAATATAGTACAAACCAGAGAAAAAAAAAGAAAAATCATTTGATACCCCGCCGTTCAACCAAATGGTTAGCAATAAGCTAGCACAAAAATTCCTAGCTTTAATTGAAAAACCTTTTCCTACTAACAGCAAACTTAGCAAGATCTTTAATAAAAAAACACTCTAAAATTAAGTTATAGGTGTACTAAAAATCTAGAAAGAATTATAAAAAAAAAACATAATAATAAAATCTTGAAAAAAAGCACGCATGCAAAATCAAATAAATGACAGCCATAAATTAAAAAAATAATGAAAAATTATCTGATTATAGAAACCCTGAAAATTGCCCTCTAAATAATAGATGCTGCATAGAATCTATGGTATATTTAAATAAATTAAAGCACTTCGGATCATCAACCTAACAGTTCTTTCCTATTATATCAATATATATATATAGGCTCTGATATATATATATATATATATATATATATCAGGCTCTGAAGCGCCCTTGAGAGGGCGCTTCAGAGCCTGATCAGCTCTGAAGGGGGTCGATTTGGTGAGGGCAGTATGATGTTTGAAAGACCCGAAACTGCCC
>OZ010576.1:68373787-68388787 GCA_963932145.1 Acanthosepion lycidas
TGTTAAACGACTTACTTAGCAATTATAGTGGGTCGGCCAATTTGTATTAGTTATAAATAGAAATAAAAATTGACCCTCTACAATTTTCACAATATCAAATGTAACAAAGACATAATAAGAGAAATAATCAAGTAGAAGAAATTATGAATTTGTTCAACAATAAATATTTTTTTATAAATACAACAAATACATAATATATAGTGCAAAAGTTGATAAACAGAATAGAGTTCTTTGGTGTGTGTTACTGAAAGAATTTGAGTTACTGTACTGTATGTGGGAAAATGAAAAGGTGTAGTTAGCTATAATTGTTTTTATAGGAAAATTAAACAGTTATTTTTGTTTTTGTATTAAATAGAAAAAAAGTATTGTTCTTGACTCACTGATTGTTATAGAGTTATCGCTCATTAACCAGAGATTCTTCTTGTGCAATAGAATATTTTGTGGGAGGGAGTGTTAAGCCTGGAAATGGTTGACAAGGTTTGTTGTTGTATTGAAGATAAAGTTCAGCTCCTTTGCTGTGTTGATTTCCAATGAAGTCAAGTGAATCGGTTCAATATTTTAAGTGCCCACTGACCAAGTCGCGTCGAAGTTTCGTTTTTATTAGTTCTCTTAGTCACGTGGTGAGGCTCGTGAACATGTTTAGATTTTATGGCGTCAACTTGAGGTCAAAATTTGGGTCGGTACCTTCGGACGCAGTTGACGACACCTAATTAATATTTTACAACCAATCAAAATACATCAGTTGTTATATTTGGTTGGGAGCCTCTATGTGTTTAACTTGCACAAAATTTAAGATTTAAAAAAAATGTAGGAATCTGATTCTACAATAACCCCCCTCCCCGCAGATTGTGAAAGTTTTTGAGAGAAAATTTTCTCAATATGTAATATACGTTTTAAATCTACTAGGCCAATGAACATAGCTGCCAGACTTGGTAGTAACTTCCGCGGGTGGTACTGAAGGTGCAGGCTGCGCTGGCTGGGTCGAAGATGTTAGCTGAGGTTCAGGAAGCGATTTATGAGATAAATCGATGTTAGCCGGTTTCAACCGGTCGACTGACACTGTGTTAAGCTTTCCGTACAAAAGTAAAGTAAAGTGCTTAGACGTTCTATTAATTACTTTATGTAATACGTAGGGGTTAAGGGTCTTCTAACTGCATCTTTTCGTAGGAAGACGTAATCACAACTGTCTAAACTTTTCGGCGTAAAGAACTCCCTTGTTTGGGCACGCGTTGGAGTAAAAGCTAGGTTTTCCATTTTTTGTTTAAAATCCTGGACGAAATAGGTAGTCGGTCTGGAAGGAGTATGCTTTTCCACGAATTGTCCAGGGAGTGTTAGCGTAGTTCCAAAAACAAGTTCTGCTGTAGTGCATCCTAAGTCCTCTTTGACTACGCTTCTTAATGACAGTAAAATCAGTGGTAGGTTTTCCAGCCAAGTTCTGGAGTCATCACTTTCTGCTAGTGCTGCCTTAAGTTGCCTATGAAATCGTTCCACAAGGCCGTTTGCACATGGATGGTAGGCGGTTGTAGAAATGTGCTTTACGCCTAACAAGTTTATAAATTCATTGAAAAGGACTGACTGGAATTGAAGGACAACCAAAGATAGAGATCCACTCTCTAAGAATGCACTTGGAAATCGTTTCCGCTGAAATACCTTTAAAGGAACGGCTACAGGCCAACGAGTGAAACGATTGATTATTGTTAATAAGTATTGGTACCCATCAATGTCGGGCAAAGGGCCCACTAAGTCAACGTGAATATCGGTGAACCTACCATCAGGCTTAAAGAATGTACCAGGCGGAGACTTGGTATGCCATTGTATTTTAGTTTGCTGGCATTTTAAACAAGTCTGTGTCCAGTGTTTTATGTCACGGGACATTTTTGGCCAAACGAAACGATCACTAATCATCTTAGTAGTCGCTCTTCGATCAGGGTGCGACAGAGAATGGAAATGCTCGAATACATTTTTTCGCAAAGAAGGTGGTACATAGGGCCTAGAGTATCCTGTGCTTACATCACAATAGACAGTAGTGTTACCAAATGGCACAGGGTGTTGCTTTAACTGTAGTGACGTTTTTTCTTTTACTGATTCCAAAGTAGTGTCAATCTTTTGTTCTTCCGCTAAGGAGTCGAAATTCAAGGGCTGTGCGTCGATTGACTGTATCGTTGATCGCGATAGGGTATCAGCTACTAAATTGTCAGCCCCTTTTACGTAACGGATATCCGACGTATATTGGGAAATATAATCCAATTGTCAGATATCCCTTGGGGTATATTTGTCCGACTTGGCGTGCAGAGCATAAATTAATGGTTTATGATCTGTATAGACTACAAAATTCCGTCCTTCCAAGAGATGACGGAAATGACGGATTGCCAAGTATATTGCCAGTAATTCCCTTGAAAATGCGCTGTACTTTTTTTGAGATGAGTTTAGCTTGACTGAAAAGAACGAAATAGGATTTTTAGCATCTCCCTATTTTTGGTGAAGAACAGCCCCTATTGAGTCGCCTGATGCGTCTGTTGTCAGTGTGATCGTTGAGTCATCATCGGTTATATATGATAACTTCGTAAAGTTGGCAAGGGCGTCTTTGGCTCTGTGAAAAGCAGTCAGTGATTCGCCTTCCAAAGTAATTTTTGAGTTCTTCTGACGGTGTTGTTGCAGTAAATATGTGAGGGGAATCAGAATCTGGGAACAACCAGGAATGAACTTCCGGTAGTAATTAATGAGGCCTAAGAATCGGCGTAACTGCCGGAGTGAAGTTGGTTGTGTGAAATTTGAAATAGATTCTATTTTCTCAGGTAAGGGCGTTATTCCCTTTTCATCAATGACGTGCCCCGAAAATTTAAGTGAGTTACAGCAAAAATACATTTCTCTGCGTTAATCTTAAGGCCAAAATGCTGTAGACGCTGGAAAACTTGTTCAACGTGATGACGATGTTCGGTCTTGTTTCTACTGGCGATCAGGACGTCATCAATATAGGCAAAGGTAAAAGGTAAACCTCTCAGCACTTCGTCTATAAGCCGTTGGAAAGATTGTGCGGCGTTCCTTAAACCAAATGGCATTCTCACAAATTCGTATAAGCCAAAAGGAGTAGTTATCGCTGTTTTATGGATGTCTTCCTTGGCCACTGGTATCTGGTGGAATGCTTTCACCAGATAAAGTTTGGTGAAGACTGTGGCGTCCTGCAGACCCACTGCGAAATCGTACAAGTGCGGGATGGGGTATTTATCCGGAATTGTAGTAGCATTCAGCTTCCGGAAGTCGCCACAAGGTCTCCAAGCTCCTGAGTCCGGTTTTGGAACCATATGAAGAAGAGATGAGTAAGGTCTAATTATACCGAGGTCCAGCATGTGCTGAAACTCGGCTTTCGCCAGTTTATATTTATCAGGCCTCAATCGCCGTGGAGATGAATGCGTGGGTAGGCTCGTAGTATAAATATGGTGCTCAGCATTGTGACGAACAGTTTCTGTATACCGGAATGGTGTTGTAATTTGTGAATATTTTTGTAACAGATCCTGCATTCTGTTGGCTTCAGGTAGAGTTGCGCTGATACATGTGCTCGTATAGATAGATGTAATTCCTTTCCTTGTAATGTTGGTCGTTTTATCCCCCAAAGAAAGGGAAGACATATTAACGGACAAGTTAAAGTGGGCGAGGAAATCCGCTCCTAGGATTGGGGTTCGAACTTGGGCTATCGTGAATACCCACGCCTAAAAGATCGCCTAAATCCCAGATTTAGGGTTAATGAGGTTTCACCATATGTCTGGATTGAAGATCCATTCGCCGCTTGTAATGTATAATCTGTCTTTCTAGTCAACATATTAGGCTTGGCTGGTATTACACTAATTTGTGTCCCAGTGTCCACTAAAAACAAGTAGCCGGAGTTATCATCTCGAATGTAAAAGAGACGACTTTTTGGCATCCCTCCGGCAGCAAACGTCTCTACTTGCTGCCGGGAAAGTCGTTTCCCGACTGCTGTGTGTTGTTATCCTTAGCTGCGTTCATGTCGAAGTTACACGGTTTCGTACAATGCCGCGCTTGTTGTCCGTATTTAAAATGATGCCAACACGTATTAAATATAGGCCTGCTAGCTGGATGTGAAACGTGATCTTCGCCTAGTATGATGTGATGGACGTGGTCGTCTAGTGAAATTGTTGGGTGTGCGATTTTGTTGATGCATAGCGATTTGTAGAGCTTGTAACTGTGAGGTAAGATAGGCTATACAATCTTTAATTTTAGATAACTCTTGTGAGTCACGGACTGAACAGACAATAGGTTGTAAAGGTATCGCAGAAGCAGTTCCCGGAGGTTTATTCTCATATATTTTGTCCGCGATTTCTGCCAATCGCTGTATGTCCAAATCGTCCGGGAGTGACACTAATATTTGTGACGTTTGTGGGCTCAGTTTATCCATCCATAGTTTACGGAGGACTGTGTCAGACATGGTATTGTCACCTAGTAAAACTTTCATCTTTCTAAGCAATTGGGAAGGTTTATAGTGTCCCAAATGAAGGTTATTAAACAAATCGTGCAACCGACGTTCCTCTGATTCGCCCGTGCAGTATAGTATAGCATCTTTCAAAGTATCATACGGTTTCTCCGCCGGCACTTCACTGAGGAGGTATGCTACCTCTAATGCTACATCTGAGGGAAGTTTCTCAACTACAAAAGCGTAACGGGCATGTTGGGACGTGACCTTACTTGCATTAAAAATTGCGTTTAACTGCGAAAACCACACTTGAACGTTGGTGTGTTTGTACGTCGGTAGACTGATGGAAATTGCCGCTTCAATATGTTCACTGGTAGAATTTTCCATTTTTTCGTTTAAAACGTGACAACTAAAGTATTTCTCTTATAAAATGCTGGTTTTAAAAAATTACTTTGCACATTTGAACTTCGGGGTCATCAATTTATAGTGGGTCAGCCAATTTGTATTGGTTATAAATAGAAATAAAAACTGACCCTCTACAATTTTCACAATATCAAATGTAACAAAGACAACAACAAGAGAAATAATCTAGACAAGCTTTGTGTACCTAGTTAATGTGAGTAGGTGTTGTTCCCGGCCTATTCTTGGTTATGATACAAGTTGAGATTTCCAACCTCCCCAGTTTGTGTTTGGCCTTCTTTCATCTCGACTGGGTCAGCTTTATTGATTCCCCATGTCCGTCTATATTTTCTCTTTCCCTCTCCCTTGGCGAGGGAGCTTCTGGATTCTGTCTTAGGGCAGAATACAGCGGCCCCTCTTTTTTGAGGGATGGACGGATCCTACTAACATGAGTTATATTTATTTTATTTTGATTTGATATTTAGTTTGTTTTGGGGTTTCATCCCCCTACCATCTCATTATCAATCATTAGATTTTTATGTATAGGACTTTTATTATCATCAAATTTTTATATCACGGGGTCCGGTTTTGTAGGTTCCCCTGCGAGGATGTGACATTATAGTATATGGAGAATTGCTTGATGACGGATGAGTTCTCATGGTAAATGTGCGAACTGTAATGAGTGAATGGCTCGTAAATCGGATTAGCTAGGTATAAGATAGTCAGTGAAGATCAGCTATAACCCATTCCCTATTTTTGGTTATGTGCCATAATTGTATTTCTATGCAATAAATATTATAGGGGGTGCATCAGAGACTGATCAGCTCTGATGGGGTCGACTTGGTGAAGGTAGTATGATATTTGAACGACCCGAAACTGCTCAATGATCCAAATCAGATCATCACGCCCTCTACCGCTAAAGAGCGTATATTCAGTGTGTCACACACACACACACACACACACACACACACACACACACACACATATATATATATATATATATGACCGCCATGAAAAGACAAAATGATGATGATAAAAGATAAAACTGAATTAAAGAGCTAGCTAAGCGGTTTCGAACCTCGCTCAACAGAAGTAAACCGAAGTTAATAAATATAGAATTATCACTAAAAGTAGATGGACAATATGCATTAGGAAAAAAATATTCTTAGATGGAAATTTGATTTATTCATTTAAATATAGTTATAGGGAGAATGACTCAAATTCTGGATATCAAAATAAAGCAACACATACCAACAAAGTTCTGCGATCTTAAATATAATTCTTTAGACATTTCGATCAGAACATAGAAGTCTTCCATCGCAGATCAACTAATAAATAGCCATAATTGTGCCGGTAATTTCAGTGTGGACGCATTTGCTATTCTTGGCAATTCCTACTCGAATTACCACTTAAGTGTTGGAGGCCATTTATATTTTGACTTATCAACCTTCACTGTGCAAACAGAGTGAATTGGGTACTCTCCAACTAATTTATATCTAAGAGTTTGTTTTTTTTTCTATTTTTTTCAAGACATACTGTACATCTCCTTTTCGTGATAATTCTATATTTAGTAACCTCGATTTACCTCTGTTGAGTGATGATCGAAATGAAATTGCTAAGTCTAACAATTATTTAGGATATTTTTATTAATATTATTTAAAATATATATATAGCATTATATCGACACATTTAATTTCGAACTGTTTGCTCCAACATCAAAAAAAAAAAAAAAATAAAAAAAAATAAAATGTGTTTAGGGCGCATTGGGTAGAAGTAGTACCTTTGTTACTCATCTACTGTAACTTATTTGTAAGGGTAACGGACAACACTGGTCGTCACCCATCTTCTAAATCTCTCTCTCTCTCTCTCTCACACACACATATATATATACATATACATATATATATATAGAAATATATATATAAAGAGAAATTTTCATAGAAATATTCTTCCTCCGACTGGATAATTTTATTGAAAATTTCTCGGACATTCAGGCCGGTAAATGTTGTTTAATACTGTTTGTTATAAATAATTTACTTAAATATTTGTATCTATAAAAAGAATGTATAAGCATAAAAATGTCTTAAAATAATTGTCGGACTTTGTCCATTTATATATATATATATATATATATATATATATATATATATATATATATATATATATATATATATATATATATATATATATATATATATATAATGAAATTGCTAAGTCTAACAATTATTTAGGATATTTTCTGTTCATACATTATTTTTAATAGATATTATTTAGCCTCTCTATAGCTATGTGTTATAGCACGTCAGTTCAAATGACGCTTCCATGTAGGGCACATGTTCGATTCCCGTTAGAGAATGCTTATTTTTCACGAAATTTCTCGAACATTAAGGCCGGAAATGTAGTTAATATTGTTTACTTAAAAAAGAGGGCATTTACTTAAATAAATTGTATCTATTAAAAATAAGGTATAACCAGAAAATATATTAAATAATTGCCGAGTTTAGTCCATTTCATTGTATATTATAATTGTTTACGTTATGATGCGTTTCATGAGCAGATATGATCGATCGAGAAAATCATCGGTGATTGTGTGTTTAAAAATATTAATTTAGACTAACCAGAAAAAACGTAAGGTTTACTTAAATAAATTTTATCTATTCTTAATGACACTATATTAACAGAAAAGATATATATTGCATAACTAATAATGGTGTTAATTATCATTATTTGATATTATTTTGAATATAATGTTTGTTTTTTGGTATTTTAAATAAGAACACATATCTATACATACATACATCTTTCTCTTTCTATACACACACACACACACACATATATATATATATATATATATATATATATATATATATATATATATATATATATATATATGGATACATTCAGAATACATATTAATGTTTTTTTAGCTTATTTAAATAGGAGCAAATAATCCTCCTTTAATTTAAAAATTTAAAAAATGAATATTCACAAATCAAAAATGAATTTTTTTTCTTACCACGATTCTTCTGTTAAGCTTGAAGAGAAATTATACATTCTTATAGCTTAAAGTAGAATCCAATAGTGTTTTAATAACCTCGGAGAATTCCAGTATGATATCTTTAATCATTTCTAAGATTTTCGAATTTCTGTTTCTCCTATATTAAGGCATTTCATTCGGTTATATTGTAAAAAAAGATATACAAAATATTTTGTGTGAAGTTGTTTCGCAGAGTATCTTTGTAATTCATTTCTTTCAATTTGAAGTAAATAATACTCAAATAATATAAAATTATTTAAATTTGTAGAGCCGTGTTGAATATTCGCTTATTTCTTCGCTTTATACAGGCATAATCCGCATAATTTCTCTCTCTCTCTCTCTACATAGGTAGATAGAGATAGATATATAGATATAGATAGATATACATATATAAATTGAGATAGATATATAGAGACAGATATTTACACACACACACACGCACACACACGCACACACACATATATATATATATATATAATTATTTATTTAAAAATATGATTCCAACACGCTACATAAGAGTTCTCATGTTTCAAAACAAGAGCCGAAAACTTCAATATAATTATTTGAATTAAATTGAATTAAAGTACTAAGCTCTGTTCCATCTTCAAGCGAAATTTTTTTGTTAGAATAACTTATTTCTGAAATTTACGTGTTTTATAAGCATATTCATTATTGAAATCAAAATTTCTATGGTAACGGCTAGAGCGATTGTTTAAAGAAAAAGGGGCGTAAGGTGTTAATAATTTGTATCAATATCTCAGTTACATTCACAGATGTCAAGTCAGGGTAAGGTTGGGGTGTCTAAATTTAAAGCGGAAGATGACATCGTCTAGTCTGGTTGAGTGTCTATGGAGATTTATTTATTTTTTATTTTATTTTTTTATTATATTTTTCTGAAAGGGTTTTGTTTATATAAAAACTGTCGTGAATCGCTAACATTAGTTTTTTGACGACTTCATAAAGGGTTATCTTTTTTGTAGGGCATTTAAACTATTTATTAGGACTATGGATTTTAAAAATTATTTTATTGTTTGTTAGTTTTTTATGCTAATTATTCAATGCAAATGTTTGATGATGTCGGGAAAGCCGTTAACTTGTTTAATAGATTTTTATTATTTAGAAACTTAACAATGTGTAGTTTTTCCTGTAGGCATAAAGGTCATCCCAAGTTTTACAAGTTCTAGTTTTGTTTATAATTTTCCATTTAACTTTTGGTGTTTTATTCATTTCTTTTAAATGCCAAAAATATTTAGATAGAGATGTCTGATTTCTTTTATTTATATTGTTGAAAGAGCATTTATGCTGCCTCCATCTGGCCTTAAATTCATTCTTCGTAGACCCGATGTATATCATATTAGTATTAGGACTCTCAATGGATGAGATAGTACATTGGTATACCACAGATTTAACGCAGCATTTATTTTCCAATGGACAGTCTTCTGGGTTTCTACAATCACATAATTTTTCACTATTTTTGTCTAATTCAAGTGTAGGGTTTTTATTAAAACTATTCAGGCATGGGGGTTTGTTCAGGATTTTATTATTGTGTTTTTTTATTATGCTTTCTCTGATTTTCAGTGCAGCTGTAACTTAATTTTATGGTGTTTTTATTAAATATTTTACTAAGTCTACTATTGGTAGGAAAGTGTTTTTCAATTAAAGCTAGGAATTTCTGTCCTAGTTTAATACTAACCATTTGGTTGAACGGAGGGGTATACCAAATGATTTTTCTTTTCCTGTTTTTTTTTTCGGGTTAGTACAATTGTTTCTATAATTTATGTTAGCATTTTTGTATCCACTATTTTTTAGGGCAGCGTTAATTATGCTCTACTTTTGTATCGAGCACTATTTTTTAAAAATAATAACAAAAATACTAAAAAAACTTTGGATTATTTACCTAACGAGTTCTTTCCTATTTTCTATATATTTTTCACACACAATCGCACACACACACACACACACACACACACACACATATATATATATATATATATATATATATATATATATATATATATATATATATATATATATGCACCCCCCCCACAAACACGCACACACAGAGATATTGTGACATGGCTCTCAATGTTGAATGTTAAATCAGACGTAGGATCAATTTATTAAGGGACACGCTGTCTTTGTGTTTCCTCTTTATTTATTTCTTTTCTTTTTTATTTCCTGTCTAGAGAGTTCTGTTCCGACTAAGAAATGGGGTGAAGAAATCTGGGTCGCTTAACAACGAGGCAGATTGACCTGTCAACGGAATAAGTAAAAGTTGGTCACTAAAACTCACGTGACATACACCACGTGATATCGGCTCGGATTCAGGAATCAGAGAGCTGAGTTCGAATTCCAGTCGAATCTGTTGCATCCACTTACGTGCTAATACACTTGGGAAAAGCATGAATCCTCTTCTTCTCCACCAGTTATAATAGTAAGGCAGACAGGATTCTATAGCCTTGGATGGCAAGTGGTCTACTGCAGAAAGAAATGGCAACCTACTGCGGTAAAAAATCTTCTCGTCAGTTATGTATCGAAAGATACATGACCGCCTAAGTGTGTATCCCCCGTGGCGCTTAACAGACTGAATTGCAATTTCCCGATAATCTCTGATCGCCACAGATCACGAGAAAATTCACTCTTATCGTGAGAGATGCGCCGATGAATTTATTACATTACTTCTTGTCTAAGGAAATATCATCCCGATAAACCGCGATTTCTTTTTCAACTACTTGGTGTGGAGTTAATAAGAAAAAAAAAAAACTATTCGGAAGTCTGTGGATTTATTCGACGACTTGATGTGTAGAGAATAAAGGAATGTTATACCCGGGAGAAATCATTTCAACTTCATTTTGGATGCAATTTGATTACCTGAGTAGAAACGAAATACAAGCACTGTTCCGGGGTCTTATATTACGGGAAAAACTACAAACTTTTATTCTGACATTTTACAGTGACTCTGCATATTCGCCATTATGAACTAACATCCAGTATCAGATAAGTGTCTTTTTTTATTTTACGTCTTTCAATATTTTATTTTTTATTGAATAAATGTTTGCAAACGTTTATCTTGTGTTTGTTATTCGTCGGAGTGTTCCTATCTGAGCGAAACATTTTTTTTCTTTTTTTCTTTTTTTGAACCTGTGGTTCATGTCTCTATATATTGCAAATTCGTAGCAAAAGATAGATATAGATATAGAGATAAGGATAGAGATAGGTATAGAGATAAGGAGAGATATAGATACAGAAATAGATAGCTATAGATATGGAGAGAGATACAGATATTGATATGGAGATTTATATATATATATATATATATATATATATATATATATATATATATATATATATATATATATAGATCGATAGATAGATATAAATATAGATAGATAAAGATAAATATATACAGAGAGAGAGAAAGAGAGAAAGATAATAGTATAATTATATGTAAACTTATTGTAATTGCAATAAAATCTGCATTCCGTTGTGATGGTAATTTTTAAAAACACGCGTGAACGAGCTTTGTAATTATTTAAAAATTTTAAATTTATCTGTTGTAGCTATGGAATTCTTTGCAAAACAAACGTTTCAACATAAGGGAGGGGACCGGAAATTGGTAAAAATGTAAAAGAGCATTAAATGTTTGTTATATGTACTTAAATCTTTGTTGCTACACTTTTTTGTTGTGTTGGTCGTTTGATTTTGATATAGTGGGTCTCGAGAATTTTAAGTTTTGTTTATTTCGTGTCGTTATAAATTGCTGTTGTTAAATAGTATTTTCCTATATATATATATATATATATATATATATATATATATATATATATATATATATATATATATATTATAGTAAAAAGAAAGAACAGTAAGATATATAATCCGGTGTTCTTATTAGTATTTTTTTATTTTGACAAAACAGTGCTCAATGTAAATTTACAGAGCATAAATATTGAAATATCTTTGAAACATGGCAATTCCTGTGTAGCGAACGAATCATATTTTAAAACATTTAATATATATATATATATATATATATATATATATATATATATATATATATATATAAACGAAATCACTATCAGCAAGACAGTAAAGCCATTAAGGCACACGGGTTTACTCGGTATGAACAAAATTAGAAATCAGAAGCATTATTAAGGAATGAGTACGATAGAAGAGTAATAAAGAAGATAATAGGTAGTGATTGACATTGGATTTAAATTTCTGAAGATCATATTTGATGATAGTAGAAACCCTGGAAGAGTTTATATGCATATAAATCAACAAAGACTCAGCTCTAAGTGGAAAGCCAGGCAAGAGTTTAAAGAGAATTTACGAGCGAAACATTTTGTTTTATCAGCGGAGGGTGTTAATACATGGAATTGATTGAAGTGAGGTGGAATAGAAAACATAACCGTGTTTAATACACTATTACAGAGCAGTCAGCGATATTTTGGCGCCAACCAACGAAAAGAATACCGAATAAAAGACTTGCGCTTGTAAGGTTATCCGACCTCATTAAAGAGATCTTTGAAGTATTTTAACTATTCTAAATGACCCATCGAATGACTTTAGGCAATGTAAGAATACCATGCCATTCTCAAAACATTTCTAGCAATTAAAAAATGGTGGTAATAAACCCATAATTACGTGGGATATGATAGCTAAAGCGAACTCTTACAATTGAAAAGGTGATAGATGCAATTTAAGGCTTGTAGAAAAATAAAATACTTAAATAACCTTAGCATAGTCAACAAGAGAAATGAATTGATGGCCTCATGTAGATTTCAATTATGTTAAAATATGTTGATCCATGTTGCAGATTATAATCTTTACTTTTTTGTTCTCTTTACTTATCTTCCGTTGAGCAAATATTTTTATATGAATGTCTTTCCATTATATCTTCTTAGTTTTTTTCTGCCTATTCGTATATTTGCATTGATAATTTTTTTTTATAGTTATAGAAATGTTTATTTTCAATTAAAATTAATTTATTTTAAATATAACATTATTATTATTATTATTATTATTATTATTATTATTATTATTATATCCCGCTTATCTTAAATGTAAAATTTTAAAAAACAAACAGTAATCCCCCTATAATGTATGGATTGTGATACCATTGCGTTAATCAGATATATTTATTAAATTTAATTCATTAATATTTATTAAATCTAAATTATGTAACGCTCAGTCTCAATTCAACACCTGAAAACTAGTACAGAGTCGTGCTATCGGTGAGGGAAAATGTATATTTACTAATATCTATTTAATGGGTCTGTTTTATTAACACCAGCACTCAATGTGCAATATCGTATATAAACTCTTAAACAAGAAAACCGAAATAATAGCTAAGTGTAGGCATACAAATAAATGCTTACTTTGCCATCTAAGCACTAATTAAAACATAAATAAATATAATATAAACTTTCAAAAATAAATATAAATAAATAAAATGTAATATAAACATAAAATAATTAAAAAAATATATAAATAAAATGACCATAAAATAAACAAAACAAAATAAAAATAAATATAAAAGAAACAACATTAACAAAGAAAAAAAATAAGCGAAATAAAATAAACGAACAAATATTAAATATACACATCTACACGCATACGTACATGTGTATGTGTGCGAGTGCGAATATATACATACATATACACACAGACAAACGAAAAAACCTAACCTTCCATAATTAATACCTCAATATATAAGATAACACCAAGGTAAAAACAAATAAATTACTGTTAAATACAAATGAAACAGTAGATAAATGATAACATATAAGTAAATATTTAATCTGCTACCTACACACTATTTAAAAAATACATATGTGCGTGCGCAGGAGGATTTATTGCATACTCTATATACACATATTCAAAGGAAAAGGACAACCATTCCTACATTCTACGCGTATGGGCGGACGGGCCAATACACACATATACACTATGAAAACAGTAGCACCGATGAAAAGTGCATAAGCAGTCAATTGTTGATACCCCTGACAAGCGGACGTAGCAATTTCCGAAGGTAACATCAATCAGCTATGTCACAAAACCTTTTACTTGTATTAATTATATATATTTCCATTTAAGATTAGTATATATATATATTACTTAACAATATCATTTAGTTGCGACAAATTAATACAGAACTTTAAGATTTAAAGTTTATAAATTAATATTTGTTAAAAATTGAAAACAATTCTTTAAAAAATTCATTTCCGAGAAAAGAATTCTGTGTTAGGACAATAGTGTTCATAATGTCCCTTACTCAGAAAACCAATAGCTTTTTCATTTAAATGTCTTTGTTTTATTCATTTCTTGTTTTACGATTCAGAGTACATTTTCTCTAACTTAGTTTTTGTTTTGCAAAAAGTATTGATGATTTAAATACTCCAAGGAGTTCTGCTTATAACTAATATATGCAAAAATGAATTTCTCGAAACTGCATAAAATTGAATAAGCTGGTGTTAGGAAATATGTGAAAGAATAATTATTTTTACTAAGATTTTCTAAAAAAAAAAAAAGAAAAAGAAAAAGAAACGTTTCTATGATAATTCATTTGTGAATAATTCTTGAAAGTTTTATTAAAATTCGAGATACTTTGATTTTTGTAAGAATTTCTAAATTAATGTGTTATTCAACGTAAAAAGTGCTAAAATTTCCTATACTAGTTTATGGTCACCCACTGACGCAATAAAAAAATAAACAAAATTGTTAAGGTTCTAAAAGGGACTTTAAAAATATAATTTAATCAAAAAGTCCTTTGGTCTTTTCTCTTAATAATAAGAAAGATTTTAACGATAACACTTTTTGATCGTGTATACTTATTTTGGGGCGAATCTTTGTAAGAACGTACATATCATTACGACTTATATATAATGTATTTCTTTATAAAGATATGAATGCTTATGTGTGCGTGCATTCGAGTTACGTGATTTGCAGTATCGAGAGTACGCTTAAAAGTTCTTGGATCATTCAAGAAGCTCTTACTCCAAAATTCTAATGTGTAGTCAGATTTTGTAAAGTTGATCTCGCCAAAAAATGTTCATTTCAATACACCTCACCGGTGTGAGGAATCTTCTATCGATCTATAATCACACACATTGACATATGCATATTTATACATAGA
>OZ010576.1:68391287-68398787 GCA_963932145.1 Acanthosepion lycidas
TATATATATATATATATATATATATATATGGGGTAGTTGTTTCTATGTGTGTGTGTTCGACTAAAACTAAAGTCTACAATAATTTACGACAAAATAATTATACATGCAGGCTTATTATGACCCATGCTAGTTTTTTTGTAAAAAAAATTATCATTATATGATTTGTATTTACGAAGATATTTTAAAATTAAAATGAATTAGAATGCTTCCGAAATTCTCAAAGTTAAAAAGTAATTACAAACGGTAATAATTCTTATTCACGATTTTTATTACCGTTCGTTTTTACTTTTTAATTCTGTTGATACTTTCGAAGCGCTATATATATATATATATATATATATATATATATATATATATATATATATATATATATATATATGTTTCTAAAATTTCGAAAGTAACTTTAAAAGAATATTAGATACAATTATTTGACAAAACGTTGTATATTATTTATTCCAATATTCTAGAGTGTACGCCTGTATGCCTGTGTGCCCAGCCAAAACTAAAAAAAACTACAATAATTCCGACAAAAAAATATATATACAAATTCAGTATCTTGTTTGTGTGTGTGTGTGTGTGTGTGTGTGTGTGTGTGTGTTATTGATTATTAATATTTTCAGCCATCTTATGGAAAATGATTTGTTATTCAATCTTTAAAAAATAAACTTCATTGTTTTTTATTTCTAACATGAAGAAGTAAGTAATTTTAAATTAAGTTTTATTAAAGCAAATAAAACTATAGCGAGAGTTATTCTTTTGAAAATTAAAATAAAATGTACTAAAATTCGTAAAAACAAATGTTCAGCGCGAATAAGGTTGACAGTAACTCATCATGTCTGTCTCTTCTAACTTTCAATTAACAAAAGTTTTTTTTTCTTTTCAAATAAAAATATAATGTATCATATTTTATTTCCTTTGATTTTCCCAATATCTCCTTCCAAATGATTTGTTTAAAATAAGCAGTATGTACAACATTTACCAGCTTGAATCTCCGAGGAACTTCAAAGAAAATGTGAGTCCTCCGAGAGGAATCGAAACCGGATGCTGCACGAAACCGTTATATAGCCTGAGGAGGCGTTGGGTTAGAAAGGCTAAAGTACTGTTTCTAAAATAAAAATTTCCCGTGATTTCTCTCGAATTACTATGTAGCTGAATGGTATAACAGGTATATGTATATATATATGTGCGTGTGTACATATCTGTGTGTACACACACACACACACATATATATGTGCGTGTGGGCGTGTATATATGTGTCTGTATATATATATATATATATATATATATATATAAGGTATATACGTGCATATGCATGCGTATATACCTATATATGTGTGTGTATATATATATGTGTGTATGTTTATATATATATATATACATATATATATATGTGTATGTTTATATATATATATATATATATATATATATATATATATATATATATATGTATATGAGTGTGTGTATATATATGTCTGTATATATGTATATGTGTTTGTATATACATATATATATACCATATATATAAGTGGGCATATATATGTGTGTGTGTATGCATGCATATATATAATTATATGTGTGCGTATGTATATGTGTGTATATGTATGTGTGTATATGTATTGCTTTTGTGTATATATGTCTGAGTATATATATATGTGTGTGTGTGTATGTGTCTGACTATATATATATATATATATATATATATATATATATATATATGCGTGTGGATATGTGTGTGGATATATGCGTGAATATATATATATGTGTTTGTGTATATATACATCTGTGCCTTTATATTTGAGTGTATATATATGCGTGTATTAATATGTGTTTGTATATATATGTGTGAATATATATATATGTGTGTGTGTGTGAAAATATATATGTGTGTGTGTACACATGTATATGTTAATATGTATTTAAATATGTATGTGTGTGAATATATGTGTGTATATAACCATATATGTTTTTGTGTACACATATATGTGTGTATATATATATATATGTGTATGTATATATGAATGAGTGTATACATATATATATATATATATATATATATATATATATATATATATTTATATATGCTTGTGTGTGCATATATATGTGTGCTTCTATATATATATATATATATATATATACATACATGCGTGTGTTTCTTATATATGTATGCGTGTGTTTCTGTATAAATATATATATATATATGTGCGTCTGTGTAAGCATATATACATGTGTAGGTAAATATACATATGTCTGTGGGTGTTTGCATATATATAGGTACTTACGTGTCTGTGTATTTATGTGTGCCAGTATATATATATATATATATATATATATATATATATATATATATATATATATATATATAAGGTAGTTAATAGCAACGACGAGAACAGAAACATAAAACAATAACGTTAATATATTTTATAAAAAAATCAAATGAACAAAAATTATAATCAAGACGAAACTAGAATTAAGAATATTATAAAAAAGAAGGCAAAACGCGATTTGACAATACCCAAAAATTTGAGTAATTATAGATTACAAAAAATTTAAAACCTTTAAACTTATAATAATAATTCCCGTCTTAGAACAAAATTAAATAGGAAAAATATTATTTATGAATTTCAATATTCATTAAGGTATTGTATTCCTGATCACTCAAAATTCGTAAATAATTATATAGACCATAGTACAACATGTCTGACACGAAGACTCACACTACACCTTTCTGACCATAGCTCAATTAGATCTCATTTAAATACCCATGGAGAACTATTGGATACTATTCGTAACATAATTGTTGACATTACAAATATAATAGCATAATCTACATGCAAAAAAAAAAAAATGCTAAAAGTAACGGAAGCCTTATCAATAACAACAAAAACCCAACACTCAATAATATCAACTATGAAGATGGACACAATATCTTGACCGTGTTTTGAAAATGAAAACATTATATGAATACACACATTCAATAAACTATTTCTTATTAACAGTCAATATATTTCAACCTTGAAAATGTGTAAATGTATAGCCGAAAGCGGTCGGAAAAATATCAATTGAACAGTTTTTATATAATTTATCATCCGAAAAGAAAAACACAATTAGATCACCTGAGAAAGTGTATAAAAAACTAAATCAAAACATCTTCTCTGTCGTATTCAATGAAATGTGCATGAAAGGATTACTGTCTAAACACACACACACACACACGCACACACATACGCACATATATTCTATACTTTTTCATTAAAAGAACAAACTAACTAAACATTCTCGAAGATATCTAGATTAAAAAAATAAACCTTAAATAAATTAATTACGAATGCTTTAAAGTGTTTGCAATAACCAATTTAAAATGTTAATGTTTGCACTATACATCCATGCTTAGTTACCACCCCTGAAGCGGATGCAAGCGATCACGCTCTGATTCAGCGTTCTTCACTTCCCAATTAAGAAATTTATCTTTCAGTTGAGCGCAACAATTTTTTTCTTGAAAATGATAAACAGTACTATATTTGCCTTGCAATAAACAACATCCTGATGATGCCATTGGGATATGTCAAAAGTACTCAGAATGAATATTATCTATCAACACGGCGATTTTCCCACGTCCTTCAATAACGACATCGAAAAGCTTTTCCGTGAATATGAAAGGATCCAACTGAAAATAAGTAAACAAAACTTGTCTAAATTATGCATGATATATATATATATATATATATATATATATATATATATATATATATATATATATATGTATGTATATATATATATATGTGTGTGTGTGTTTATGTATGTATAAATGTATGCATATATATATATATATATATATATATATATATATATATATATATATATATATATATATATATGTATGTATTGGTAGTAATCCAATATAAAATATAAAATATTAAAACTGATTCAACATAAAGCTCAATGTTTCTTTTAAATAAACAGAACAATATATTTCAAACAATCGGAATTAAGATACCATTATATAATTTTTTCCCCTTGTGGATGGGTAATAGTTAATATAAGTTTAATTTGATATATGTTGATTTGGATGTATTCATCCCAAGATATTTATATTTTTTTATATTTCTCTTAATATTCTTTTCTATATATTGATTAATTTAATACTTTTATTCTGAATTATGTTTTATTTTTTTCATATTTTGGGGTTTATCTTTTATTATTTTATATAATTTGTTTTTTTTCATTAATTTCTGAAGGTTCCTTCAATCTATCTACTGTCTGATTACTACTGGGTATATTAAATATAGTTAATCTCTTCTCTCCTTTCTTTCTTTTTCCTTTCTCTTCCTTTCCCATCTGACCATCACTCATATTAAGAGTTACACCACTTCCTGTTTCCTTTGCTGCCTCCCTTCCTTTTTATTCTTCATCTTCTTTTACCCTTTTTTTCTACTTTTCTTTTCTCCCTTGTCTTAATTGTATCTTAATTCTCTCTCTCTCTCTCTCTCTCTATATATATATATATATATATATATATATATATATATATATATATATATATATATATAAAAGAAAGAGGTTATAGTGGTTCCAACGAGAGAAAAGTGTGTATATTAAAAAGAAGAGAAGAGAGAAACTGCAAACGTTTTTGGTTGTAATGTGGATTTCTTTTAAAAAAAATGCTTTATTTTCTATAATTCTACTACACGTGTTTCTGGGCTCGCGACCGTCTTCAGGTAAAAGGCGGAGATTTCCACATATTATTAAAAATAATTAATTTTTTCCTTGTTTTTCAATGTTAAATATTCTCGATATGAGACATACTCTGTTTTTTTGTCAGTAATCCGAATGTCTTTCTTGAATTGGCAGTGAAGAGTTCTGCGCGAAGGGTCATAAAACAATTAAGGTTGGTCCAAGAGAAATGATGAAAGAGAAATTATCGGCATTTTATCTTTTAATGTTTTACTGACCCCTATGTGTTCTTAGATCTGTTTCCATTTTCGTGTGTTTCTGTCAGTATGCATGTATATATGCGTGCGTATATTCTCCCTCCATACGTATACTGTTTTATTACGAGGAATTAGTAAACTCATTTGTACACATACACACATACATACACATACGCACACACACATCGTCCCACCACAATGAATCAGTACATACATACACACATACGCACACATACTTTCCAAGTTACATGGAACCAATATATACATACACACACACATATATACTTACATACATACACACGTACTTCCCAAGTTGTGTGGGGTTTGTGTGCGTGCTCGTGAGTAGTTCCCCTGTTTTGTCAACATGCGTATATATATATATATATATATATATATATATATATATATATATATATATATATGTGTGTGTGTGTGTGTGTGTGTGTGTGTGTGTATATATGTTTTAGTGCCTCGCAGATACCCGCATGTGAGCGTGCGTTCATGCATGTGAGTGACTTGATCCCTGTATTTGGTTACCTTGTGTGCATGTTGTGTGCTTTTGCTGTATGGGGTTATGATCTATTTAGTTCGCTTTTAAATTTGTTTATAAAGTTTTTTCTTGTATTTATAGGCACGAATAATTGTCTGTTTGATATATTGGCAATGATATTAAATTTACCCTGGTTACATTTGAAGATGTGGTGTGATACAAAAAGTTTTCTGTTGTCTGGCAATTTTATGTTGCTTTTATGTAGGGAGACCCTGTTGTTCAGTTGTTGGCAGATACCTATATATGACTTCTTACATTTTGTGCCTTTAAGTACATAAATTACATTTTTGAAGTTGCAGTTTAAGTTTTATTTATTATGAATGTTTTTTGGGGTTTTCAAATGTGAAGGAGTTTCCTTCTGTAATGATGTCACAAACCCCACATCTTTTTTTGCTGCATTCTGTGACTTCCTGCATTGTGTGTTGGTTAAATTTACATGGGGTTAATATGTGTTTTAGGTTTTTAGATTGGCGGTTGCTTTTAATTATTTTGGTTGTTTTTAGTATATTATTCAGTTTATTATTCTTGCTAAGTAGGTCTAGATTTTTTGTAATTTCTGTGAATATTTCTGGATTGTTTTTGTTGTATGTTGATACATATGCTAGAGTTTGTTCGACGTTACGTTTCTATTTATTTCTAAATTGGTCTAGAGGAATTTTTTTCGCGAGTTCAAAACCTTTGTTTATTAGTGTTGTCGGGTAGCCTCGTTTTTTTAGAGTTTTATGTAGTTCTTCTAAGCGGGTTTTTCGGAGGTGTTTATCGGTCACTATTGTACAAATTCTACGTGCTAGGGATTAGGGGATGGATTTTAGGCAGCTTTTTGGGTGATGGCTCTTGAAATGAAGATATTGTTGGGTGTCTATGTGTTAGTGGTAGATATCTGTGATTATGTGGTTGTTTTTATTTCTAATGAGTATATCTAAAAATGGTAATTCGTTAAAATTATATTCTTGGGTGAATTTGATTTTTGGGTGTAAGTTTTGAAGTAGAGTGTGGAATTGGTTAATATCACCCCATGAGGATTTCCAGAAAATTAAGCAATCATCTAAGTATCTTTCCCAAGATTTAGAGAATTGGGTTTTTATATTGGCCCCTATATTTTTTCTATCTTTTCATAGAGGTTTTCTTCTAGGTAAGCCAATGTTAGGATGGCATATGTTGGTGCCATCGCAGTACCTAGGGTTTGAATATAGATTTTGTTGTCAAATTCAAAGGTGTTATTGTTTAGAATTAGGTTTATACTATCGATAATGAACTCTTTAGTGAATCTCGGATGTAGTATTTCTGGATGTTTTTCAATCCAGAATGAGATTGCTTTTTTTCCTAGTTCATGGGGTATGTTACTCTATAGGCTACTATTGTCAAAAGTTACCATAAGCGTTCCCGGATCTACCTTTTGTCGTATGCAGCTAAGGAAATGGATATCGTCTCTGGTGTGGCTTTTAATTTGTTTAGTATATGGTTGCAATATTGTGTCTATTAGGTTACTGAGTTTGCTAGTTGGACAGGCTGGTCCTGCTACTATTGGTCTGAATGTAAGGTCACTGGGGTTTGGGATGCTAATGTATTCAGATTTTTGTGTCTGTATAGCTGCTTTTATTTCACTCGATTTGTGAATTTTAGGTAGTCCGTAGAAATTACTTGTTTTTGGTGCAAAGTTTATTAGGAAAGCCTTCTCTTTTTTCGTTAATATTTTATTATGTGTTGTGCAGAGTTTTGTAATTTTTGTTATAATGTTTTTGTCTATGTTAGTGTCAATTAATTTGTAGCTGTTCCTATCGTCTAGTGTTTCTAGAATTTTTGTTTTATAGTATGTTCTGTCCATGATTACTATAGCGCTACCTTTATCTGCTTCTTTTATAATTATGTTATTATTTTTTCGGATGTTCTATAAGGCTAGTCTTTGTCTGTATGTGAGGTTGTCGAATGGTTTGCATTTTTCCTGTAGGTCGATGTTCCAGAGTTTTTGAAAAATATATATTTAGCTCATTGGTATTGTTATTTTTGTTTGGGAATAAATTG
>OZ010576.1:68401287-68496287 GCA_963932145.1 Acanthosepion lycidas
CGCAACAAGAAACTCAAATCAGACCGACGCAAAATGCTATTCGTACATGCAAGGTCAGCAGAATCTAATGAGCAACGGTTAACTAGACGAGGAAGGAACGCTGCCAGAACTGATGCTACTCGAGCTGTCGAAACTGAGGGGCAAAGCGCAATTCTATACAATCTTTGTGAACGTTGGTTTTCAGCCTTGCCACGGCTTCTAGGAGAAGTCTTTGTTGTTTCGTTTTTTTTTCTTGTCTTACTTTCGCATCTTGTACATTTGTAAATAAACTGTTTGTATTATAAATTCTCGTATTGTCTCCTGTCGTTTTGTTTCTGCACATTGTTTATTTCCTACAGCGTTTACCGGTGTCTGGATTTGGAGAATTCCCCTCCCACTGTTCTTTTCTTTGTTTTTGCAGTGAGGAACAGTGCAGTATATATATATATATATATATATATATATATATATATATATATATATATATATACATTATTTTATATACGATTACTTAGTGGAAAGTGCTCTATACGACTGATAAAGCTAACATATTCAGTTGTATGGCTATGAGTTTTTGACCCTGGGTTTCGCGCTTTTGCGGTCATCAGATAAACTAATTTATTCTTTAAAATGGGATGTATTTATGCTTGTTTGTGTTTGATTATGTTTGGTGGTTGAAGTGGTAATTTTCTTCTGTGTTTGTTTAAAATGACATTGTCATACACGTAGACGCACATACATAAATATGTACACATTTTAGTTCACACAAACTCAACCATATAAACAATCCGAGGTTACGCGCATCTATACGTTCGACTATACATACATACGCAGTTGTAATTCTATTTCAGATTGATTATATAAATATAAAGTTCCAAGTTCCAAGTTAGTTTAAATGCCACCATTGCGATTTTGTTGAAGACGAACACTCCACATCCGTGAGCCAGTAATAAAGATAATGTCCAATACTTGCATGAGTCAGAAAAAAACAAATTCAAAGAACTAATATTCAAGTTTTCAAAAAATGTATCGATTCGCCGGACTTCAATTAAAAAAGAAAAAAAAAATTGCAAAAAAGAATTAGTACCATCAAAAAAGAACAGGTAAATAAAATGATTAAGAATTAAATTCAAAGAGATACCTACAAATAAGACTGGCGACGATATACATTTTTCACGTGGCTTCGTAGACCAGTATATATATATATATATATATATATATATATATATATATATATATATATATATATATATATATATATATCTGTCTATATTTCTGAGATGAGGTATTATGTACAGTATTTACATTATGCGGACCATTGTCCTCATCGTTGTCGCCATATTTGTCACAACGTTTCGGCCGTTGTACGCTCCGGCCTTCTTCAGGTGGTTGGAATTTCGAACTGAACCCTTTATTTCGATCCCTGGGGTAGACTGTTCTAGTTCCACGTGCTATGTTTGATGGATGTCAGTTATCAGTTATCTCCTGTTTATTTTCCCTCTGAAAGTTCTCCACTGCCTTAACCGGGTATTGAACTCACACTCTTTGGGTTTGTCACACAAGGACACATGGCACATGGCACAGTGGATAAAGGCGTTGGTTAGATCCAGTGACATGTATGTATGAAATTTTATTTATAATTTTATTTTTTTTCTGTTTTACGGGTTCTCGAGATATTCATTATATTATCTTTATACATATTTTTTTAAATATATATATATATATATATGTGTATAAATAGTGGAAAATATATATATATATATATATGTGTATAAATAGCTTGGAAAAACATTAGGTATTAGGGATAGTAGTGGAACAAACCCATACACAAGGAAAAATGAGGAATAAAAAAGGAAAGAACTAAGAACATGAAATTAAGGCGAAATAATAGACCAGAATTCAAGCTCAGAGTCCAAAGAAAAAACCCTCCTCCAAAACGAATAAAAGTAATTTCGTCAAGTGCTCAATACACGAAGTAGAGCAAACCTAATGTAAACCTAAAGAGCCAGGTAAACCTACCTAGAATGTACCTAACGGATCGTCAGGGTAAAATATTTACGCACACAAACACACACACACACACACATATATATATATATATATATATATATATATATATATATATATATATATATATGCTATCATTACTTTTCCCGACAAAAATAAATTATTAAACAAAAGATCCGAACTCATCTCAAAATGCAGACATGAAAATAAATTTTTACTACGTAACCTAAAAAATTAAAAACGGAAAAAATAAAATAAAAACAAATAAATATACTAATAAGCAAAAATAACAAAATAACAAAAAAAAAAAAAAAATAGAAATAAAACATAAAAAAATACTATGTTACTTAAAAATCGAAAACCGAAAAGAGAAAATATACAAGTAAAATAAATTAACCTAAATTCATCCAAGTAAATAAATAAACAAACCAATCCCAAATAAAGATAATCAATTAAAAACTGTTCCCGCCAAAATAATACTTAGAATGAACTACAACAATCAACCCCAAAACTGAACAAATAGCTTTAATTAAATTCCCAAACCAAAACAAAACTGTTAAATAAGTGATATAAACAAATTTTTACTACGCTAATAAATAAATAAATAAATAAAATAAGAAACAAAAATAAAAACAAGCAATATAATTTGACATAAATAGATAAACAAACGACTTCCGGTGAAATAACCGCCATAACAGAATACCCACAATGCACCACTAACCCGTATATATATAAATAGCCGAGAAAAATAACAGCACACGTGGCCTGACGATTGCATATAGCATGAAACAGACTGTCGCCTCTAAGTGTTGACTTCTATGTTCACTTTTATATTTATATATATATATATATATATATATATATATATATATATATATATATACATACTTATCTATATATAGCTATAAATATTTATATATATATACTAATACACATAATAGATATATTTATTTTTATTTATTTATATAAAGATATATAGGTATATATATATTTATATATTTGTATACATATATTTATATATATATATATATGTATATTGATATTTTCATTTCTATATATATTCACTTATATATATTCATTTTTTATATCTATACATATATTCATTTATATATATATATATATATATATATATATATATATATATATATATTGCTGTAGGAATGTGTAGGATAAAAAAGTACATACGCGGAAATACTTGCATGTACGTAAGTATATTTATTCGACATATTTATTAACTGCATGAAAGTCCGAGTCCTATTATCGATGTTGCATATTTTTGTATATACACATACACATACACATACTCTTTCTCTCTCCTCTCTCTCTCTCTCTCTCTCTCTTTATATAATATATGTATATATTTATACATTTATTTTATATATATTTTATATATATAAATATATTTTACATACATATATTTATTTATATATTTATTTTTATATATATATGATATATATTTTGTACGTACATACGAACTCACACGCACACACACGCACCCACACACACACACATATCTCTCACCTGCGAGGGATATGTTTATTTTATAATATATATATATGCTTACATGTATATATATATATATATATATATAATTTGTTTGAGAAGGCTGATTTAAGTGGTTGAAATTTACAGTAAATCCTACAGTATAAGCCTTTCTATATAACTTTTGACGACATTTGTCTTTTATCCAGAGATGATGTCTCCCAAACTATTGCTCTACTGTTTCTTTCTATGTGCCTCTCAATCTATTTACTGATCATTATAGTCGCTGCACATCTTTGCTGATCATATATTAACCGGTGTCTTTACATACAATCATAGATACGAACTATTCTCTTTTACTGCATGTCTAGCGAAATTCGAATTTTATTTCACGCACATAAAAACATTCATGTGCCCTTATGTGTCTGTAGACAATTTGCTTTTATATAAATTAATTTTCAAATGAAAATTAGTATTATTTAAATCGCAAACATCTAGTATCACCGATGAATTATTTGAATATTAAGAAATTGCTGATAATTCCAAATTTCTGTCATTAAATGGAGGTAAAAGAAATAGTATGTCTGTCATTATAAAATTAATTCCTAGATTTCCAATGTTATTCCACTTGTCACTATTTAATGATGTTGTTGTTCTCTACCCGTTCTTTTAATGAGCTACAGTTTTCTATAGTCAGATCAATTTTTAATCCAATCAAAATTAAATTAATCAGAACGTTATTAAGCATTAGGCACAAGTAGATCACTTCGCCGAAGGTTTGTGTATATAAAATGGACAGAGTACATGAACATATAATAATTTCACTAACATGAACATATAATAATTTCACTAACATGAAAATATAAAGCATATTTTCGTGTATCATTGCTGCGAAATGCAGATTAACACCAGACACAAGAGCATGCCCTGAAAATCAAATTTTCAGCATACGAATTCGTCCTGATTAACATGTATAACAATAACTTTAAAAAATAAACGAAGTCTGTAAAATTTTGAAGGAAGAATTGATGAATGAATATTGAAAAGAAAAATGTAGTGGACGATTACGAGTTATTTGGTTTTTGATGTTTCATCATCGGCCACATTGTGAAAAATCAGTTATTAAATTTCGAGCATTTCGCATAAATGAAAAGGTCCATATATATGTGCAGTTAATGTAAAGTTTAGCTGCTCAGAATGAGCAAAGGTCGAATTCAAAACGTTGAACAAAGGTTCTTACAATGTTACAGTTGGCTTATTGAAGATTTTCATAAAAAGAATATTTATACACGCATAAGCAACCAGTGAGTGTATAAAGATTTTTTTTTTTTTGTGAAGTTCCCTCGGTATCTCTAATCCCTATTGCGTACATAATAAACACTGATGAAAAATATAATTTCAACATCGTTGAAATGGATCCCAGTTTATTGAAGATGAAACGTAGTTAACATGGTTGGATTACTGTCAATATTTACATACTGATAACAAGTATCAAAATAATAAATTTAACAATATTCAGACCACATATAAATATATTGTATGTCCTTCTTGGGCGTTATTACAGGCCTGTACTCTCGAATATATACAAATACATTTATCCTGTGCTTCTTGCAACTATTCTCGCAATACAGTAGGAGTAGAATGTGTTAATCGAATGAGTTGGGCGTCATCCATTTATGTTCCATGATTAAGAATATTGTCAAAGAATCATTCTGAACTTGTTGAATAACATAGGCATCATATGAAAGTGCATTATCCTGCTAGAACAGTACATTGCCTACTTGTGGAAATTGCAATAGAACGAATTGAACAATGAAGTGAACGTTCCTTCAACAAAAAACAAAGGTAACAGATGGCATACAATTACCGTGATTCCAAGACTTGATCCTAGATGTTGTTTGTCGGATATTCTTTGCAGAACATTCTTTCACAAAAATAAGGAAAACCTTAGTCTATAACCGTGATCCACAACTTTTTGAGGAATTCTAATGCATATGGAAATAGCACGGACACGAGCTGACAAGAAAATAAGCGAAAGAAGATATTGTAATTGTTATTGAAAGTTATTTTTAAAATGATGCACGTAATTACACAAACACTGCAAGTATCGCATTCTTCCATCCATACCACTTGAGTAGTAACATGAGCTAAGCCGAAAGCATGTTGGCGTAAATACCACAAAGCACTCAGATTTGCAAAATGTGATCTGGACAGAAAGGAGTTTCAATCTCGATGAATTATTAAAGAATTTTTGTATGATTTACAAAGAGAAAAACTGAAGAGTGTTCGTAGGTATGATGGTTTTGGGTGACTTTACTGGTTGCGAACTACAAATATAACGAAATTTAACTTAGAGGAAAATTGCTATTATCAACAGACGAAAGGAAAGACAATGCATGTTGATATTCTTTATAGACATTTGTTTTGCACCTCAGTGGGATTTTTTTTTTCCATTTTTCAAAAAGTGCCCTGAGTTTCTCTAGAAAATGGAGACGTATACACTGGCAACAACAAATATTCTGAAGTCTTGAAGGACTGAAACTGGATATCATGGATTCATGGGAGAAAATCTCTGAATATATGCCCCATAAATTAGCAAAATCAGTGACATACATGTCTCAGTGACAAAAGATACAGTGTTAACATTTTTGCTAAAGAAAACTATTGATTCTTATACTTTTTCTATAATTGCTTGACATATTTTTTTCATGTTTGAAAACAACATTTCATCTTGTGTCCTCTAAGCACATTCTTTCGGATAGTGTATTTATTGTTCTACAAATTTAATGATAGAATAAATCACTAAGTATTTTCTCTGCCTTATGTGATTACCACTGCAAATTTAATGTGAATATCTTTGAGAAATGTTTCTCAAAAATAAATCAGAAGTTTGCTTCAAAGCTTTGGAAGGAAACTCGTTTTAGCGATTCGTTACTGATCTAATTTTTGTTCATACTTATCTCCATCTCTGCATATATATGTCTATTCATATCTATTTTTTATTTTATGGGAACACTGCTACCTTGTTTGTGATTAGATCACAAATATTCATCCCCAAAATATGGGAAACCAATTTTTACAGCCAACTATCAACTAACGCACGTCCTGTATATGAGTAATGATTTACGTTAAGATTTACCTGAGCCTAAATATAGATTGGTTAAATAAATAAGGCGCAAACAAGCTAATTGTGCATTTCTCTCTTTTCCCTGTTTCCCCTCCATCTGTTTCTCTCTCTCTCTCTTTCTTATATATATGTGCGCACGCGCGTGTGCATATATATATATATATATATATATATATATATAATATATATATATATATATATATGCACACGCGCGTGCGCACACGCACACTCACACTCACACACCTACATATACGTGTGTACGTGCTCATATAAGTTTATCCCTGTCTGTTCATATATATCTCAGCTATTTCACATAATTCAAATCTCAATTAATTAATGCCTGTCACAGTTCTTACACTGTCTGTTTGTCCATCTTTCTCTCTCACGCTTTCATTCTGTCTGTGTACATCTTTGTGTGTGCTCATGTGCGTTTATCCACATCTTTTAAATGAGTTTTAATTGAGTTTTCCGTATCTAAATATTTTACTCTATAAAAAATTATGTACTCATTTTTGTCGTTTCGGTTAAAATGTTCTTCGGACTTCCTCAGACATATGTAGCATTTCGTAATCTTCCGAAAACTTCATGCAAACATGCATGTTCTTATTTATTCCACGTTCGACGTCCTATCTTGGAATTTGACCAGGCAATAATTTATTTCTTATAATCTTGCCTCCATATCATGGCATACCACATTACTTTTAAGCTGGCCTAAGGATTGAATTTACGACTCGTTGTTTATTCCTCGGTAGCAGCGGTTTCAAATGCTAATCTTCAATGTAGACACACTTTCTTGTGAGACGTGAAGCATGAAATATATCTATCTATATATATAAAACTGACTGTGTGTGTGCGTATATGTCTGTGTGTGTTCGCGAACTACTCGAGAACCATAAGGCATATTTCCACCAAATTTCGAACATAGATTGTGCTCGATACTGGGTGTGTCTGGGAAAAAATAGTCATTTTTCAAAAATCAATAACCGATAATCGATAAATATAATGTTTAAATGGGAATTTCCTTGAGTTTGGTTGTTTTTAAACTTTCAAACTTGAAGTCGAAACCCTGAGGCCGATTCTAATGAAACTTGATAAGTGCATGCAACTTACTGTCACGCTACGCTATATTGATTTATACGCTATATTGATTTTCGTTTCTCTCGACACTGGGACACTCAGGGGCCCCAAAGAGAACCCCTCAATTCAAATTGCTTCGATTTTTATGAAATTTTACATGTTTGTTACGCTCTTACAATGAGATAGAAATTGGTTGTCAGATTTTTAAAAATGCATGAGGGGGCCCCCAGGATGGCCCTATAAACCCCTTGATGCCTCAATTGCTTTTCAAGTGTATTTTGTAGCAGTATTCCCCAATTTCAACGAAAATTTCAGTACTCTGAAAAACAATACTGTGGCCTGCACGTGTTAGGGGGCCAGCAGGGAACCACAAAATTTTCAATTAAGTCTACAGCCTTGGTCATAAAGTCAATGATATAGAAAACTTAAAAAATGATGTGCTTCATTATTTCAATTACTATTAGTCTTGAACCTGTCTTTTAGCTTGAAATTTGGGGCCCCTAGGGAGCCCCATATTGTCAAATTGCTTCGATTTCGACGGAATTTTACATGTATATTACAATCTTAAAATGAATCAAAAACGATGATCAATTTTTTAAAACTACATAAGGGGCCCCCAAGATGACCCATGAACACCTTGCTGCCCCATTAGTCTTTTAATTGTAATGGTTAGCAGCATTCCGATGAAAATTTGCACATAATCTGTGTTTAGACCAATCAACTCAAAATCAAAACTGACACCCCATGTGTCATAAATACATTATGAAAAATATCAGTTTTTCCCATGGATTTCTCGTTTTGGTGCTGAAATAGTTTCGTTCGCATTAAGTTGCCGGCAAAAATTATATCCTTCCTTAGGTGCAAACGATAGTGTGCACCGATAAGAGAAGTGCACGTAGTTATAACACGCGTGTGCGAGATCGATCGAGATGTGCAGTGTGTACAATTGATTTTGCTTCACGTACAATGATCGATCGAGTTATGTAGTGCGTACTATCGATTTGGTTTCACGTGTAGTGTTCATTAGTGCAATGTGATGAAATAAATGCAAAATGTCTCATTCGCATCAAAGTTGTCATCCAGTAAAAAGGTAGGCTGCCTTCATGCATGTATATTTTGAATTTTTGGTGCTTTAAATTTAAATTTGTGAAAATCATATTATTAAAAAAGTTTAAGCGTAAATGCCAATTTTTAATTATGTATTATATCTTCATACATCTTTATGTATCTTCTAATCAGCGTTTAAATAAGGCTTACTAACACATATATTTGGAAACTTTAGCCCTAAAATTTTGACAGTTTTATTCTGAAAAATGCACTTATAATAATGTAAAGACCCTCTTTCGATTCATTTATAATTATGCTAAACTTAGGGTGTACGTTTTAACATTCATAGTGAATACGTTACTAGCTGCACGTTAATTATTATTTTTATCACTAGAACGTTTTTTGGTAGTCTATTTTTAGATAAATCCTAACTTTACGAGTTTGCTTATAATTGTTTACCACGTTCTCGTGGTCTCCCTTATAAACTTGCATTTAATTTATTGTGGTTATATTTCTATTAATGTGTATAATATTCTTGCTTTTTAATTGATTACTTCATTGTTATTCAAAAAGCTTAGTTAAACCTCTCCAACTACAGCCTGACAGAAATGCCAAGAAAGCGAAATCCTTCACTTGGACGTGCTACTACTACAGCCAAACGCATGAAAGCACGGAGAAGAAATGCTTCGCAACAAGAAACTCAAATCAGACTGACGCAAAATGCTATTCGTACATGCAAGGTCAGCAGGATCTAATGAGCAACGGTTAACTAGACGAGGAAGGAACGCTGCCAGAACTGATGCTACTCGAGCTGTCGAAACTGAGGGGCAAAGCGCAATTCTATATAATCTTTGTGAACGTTAGTTTTCAGCCTTGCCACGGCTTCTAGGAGAAGTCTTTGTTGAATTTCTTCTCCTTCTAATGCCTGTTGTTCATTCGATGTAGTTTGAGCAAAAGCTGTCAACAAAACATTTCGCCTCAACAATTTTCGAAGATCGATTGCGAGTATTCTTCATTCTGACAAATATTCTTTTGTATCTTCTGTGCTTCTGTAAAAAACAACTTCCTGTTATAAATGTTTTCACACTTCATGTCATTATAATTTTTCGCCATATAGATAGGAGACACTAAAGAAAAATCTTCTTTATTTTATCTTTACATATTGGATGAGGTTCGTAATCTTTTTTTGAATAAACCCAGGCAACGCCGGGTAATGCTGCTAGTTTGTTATAAATATGGGATACTAGAAAGATCTAAATCATGTCTCGATCTATTTTAAAAATGTTGCACTTTCCTATTTTGTCCCTTGTCTTTTTTTCCAAAACAAAACATTTCAAGTGACTATCTCCGTTTCGTCATTTTTCTAGCATTTCATGAGAAAACCTTTTGACTACAAATTACTTACTACTGCATTCATATCGTCCTTTATTCAAACTCTAATGGCTAAATAAGTCTGATTTACCGGCGTTCGACTTTGTTATGCTACTTGTAATAAATTGTAAATAAACCCACCACCTCTTCATGGTCTTTTTATCTGATACCACCGTATTTTAACATGTTTATGCTTCTATAAAAGAAAGTTTTGTATATTTGTATATGTTCTTTATTTATAATTTAGCTATAATTCAATTTTATTTATGAAAATTCCATCGATAACCTGTGTTCAACTATTTTTGTTCGTGTGTGTGTGTGTGTTTGTGCGTCTTTGTGTGTGGGTGTAGTTATATGCATAGATAATTATAAAGATTGGCCTTTCCTAGCAAATGGTTATAATAGTGCGGCACTGTGTAAGAGTTCACAAATCCTGAACTCGAAAACTTGCCTACTAAAGTACATGTGTGTGTGTGTTTATTTACATATATACGCATAAATACTTAAAGGCATAGATATGTAAAGGTATAAGTCAGCAAAAATAACTAAAAGCAAGCGAAAAACAAAATATGGTGTTTCATGTCTTACTGAAGTCTAATATGTAGTAAAGATATATATTCAGAGATTATTGGCCATTGCAATATAAAAACCACCAACAACACAAATCACTTCACAATGTCTCGTATTCCAGGAATATGGGAATGATCAGATGTTTATAATAGTCGTACTGATAGTTGACTGAGACACTAAACAAATTAGAGTGTCCAAAAATTAGATAGCTATCTAACAATCTGTAGCTACTCCAATCGTGTGAATAACAGCAGCTACACAACGTAGCATGAATCTACAATGTGCTGTTGGCTTTAAGTGGAAATATCTCTTCAAATATGTAACAGGGCTGCTCATAACTATGCTGTTTTTTGGGGAGTGGGGTGTTGTGTGTGTGATTGCATGGCACTTAATTTTCCAAAAACCCTGAAGAAGGTTTTTGTCCCAAAATGTTTGTTTGAAGCGGCTACATCTCACTAGTAAACATAATAATTTTTCGGTTCTAGCATAAGATTCTGACGCGGTATAAATATGCTATAAAGTTTGACACGGTATAAATATGCTATAAAGTTTGTCTCAATCTGTCTATGCCTATACTATTGTGTTTGTTTGGTTGCTAAGATAGTTACATGTTTACCACAAATAACATTGCTGTTCAAAAGAATTTGAATAATGATTTTAATGTAAACTATACTATTTCTAACGGAGATACAAACCCGTTCAAACGTACTTCAGTGAAATCTATAAGATCTACCCATTAATGATATCCAGCTTATTCTTTTATGCGATATCCATATACCCTTTATATGACATTTTTCATAAGCACGTAGGTATGTGCTTTATTTCTTCATACAGTTACTTATATCGTAAATTTTAGTAGTAGGTGAATTCATGTACTGTCATATAAAACAAGAAATGATATACACATATCGTATAGATATATATTTACTCATATAGATATTGTTAAATATACATAAAGACCCAAAGACGCCAATGTATATTTCGTTTTATTTATTTTTTAGATTTATCTTTTTGTCTTTTACGCGTGTTTTTCTTGCTCAGTGTTCATTTGATGTACACAACTGGCTCGTTACCGCAAGTCACGTGGCGAGAGCTATACTGCAGCGAATAAATCTCACGATTTCAATTGGTCGAATTTGACAGATTAATGTAATGGCGCTCATCAATTTGATTTAGATCAATGAAACGCTGCCTTATCTCACCTGACATATCACCTTGCCGCCGAGATCGAGAAGTCCGCTCTGCCCATTACTCCATTAACTGATCTAGAAATCTATTTCAGTATTACCGGACGAAAGCCAGGGTCAGGGTTAGCGCCCGAATTTAAGGTTTGGGGCGTAGAGGTTGGGAGTAAAAGAGGTGGGGCCAATAATGGTTTATTTGTCATTTATTTCATTTTTTTCTCTATTGCAGTGGTTGTTGCCCGTGACATTCCAGATAGTGATGCGAACATATATATGCATATATAAATAGATAAGTAGATATAATGGAAACAAATACTGAAGATGCAAATAGACAAACATGGAAGTTTAAGTGGAGACACAAGTGAATTGCAAATATACAACATGCATATAGGCCGATGTGTGTATGTGTGTGTGTGTGTGTGTGTGTGTGTGTGTATATATATATATATATATATATATATATATATATATATATATATATATATATATATATATATATATGTGTGTGTGTGTTTGTCAGATTTTCTGTCTTTATCTCTATATATGTATCTATATTTGTGTAGGTTGTATTCTTATGTGTTTGAGAAAACCAGATAATATATATATATATATATATATATATATATATATATATAAACCACCTGATATGTCTAAATTAGACATCGGAGCAAATATGAATTTTTTGTGGTAACTTGCATGTTTCAATATAACATATATATATATATGCAACAAAATTTTACAGTTGTTTATATACATATATGACTTTTGCTTTGAATTCGATTATGTTATCGCAGCATATAAATGTTTACCTATAGTTATAGTTAATCACTTGTCCTGTCGATACAGATGCATTTTTATTTTGCTGACACTTCTCTTATATGAGCAAATACATATACTCGTACATATATCCATGGTTACGGAGTCATCTAAATGTGTTTGATAGACACACACTTGTTTTAATACAAAAGAAAATCTGACTCTTTTGAAAGTATAATGTTAGATACATTACAAGATGAATAGATTAAATCTGTACTGAACAACTACTATTTTTGTCTGTGTGTCTATTATATATATGTGTGTGTGTTTGCGCGCGTGTGTGTGTGCGTGTATAAACTGATTTAATGTAGAGTGCGACTCCTGAATTTTTGCATGAATTTTAACCCATCCAGAAAAAATGACCTGTGTATAATGCGACCCGCTAATTTTTTGCGTAAAAAAATTGATAATAAATTCTCGCACTATACGCGAGTATGAATGGTATATAAATTGGTTAAAATTTGCTGTTTATGGCGGAAGAGTGTTCGATATCGGGGAAAGATCGTTAGCAGCGATAGTTTGGACATAAAAATTACATCGAGTATATCAATTGCATGACATTAAGTGATCATCAGACCATGAGTTAATCGTCTCTGTTCTCTCTCTCTATAGGCTACTGGAAGCTTATGGAAAGTCGGGGAAATCTTTTTGTTCATATTTTGAGATAATGTTTTAAATTACTTATTGTTTTACCTTGAGGTGTCTTCTCTTTTTTTTTCCTTTTTTTGTAAAACACGTATATATAACAAAACGAAAAAATACTAAACCAGTACCATATTTCAAGTAGAAAATTCCCGTAATCAAATATATGGACACATTTTCATCTCCTTCCCGAATAAATTACAATTGTCCATTCTTGAAGCTTATCTTCTCTATACATATATTAGAAGGAATTAGTATATATATATATATATATATATATATATATATACGTATATACATATATACTTCCTATTTGGAGTAGGGTTCGTGTGAGTGCTGGTGGTTAGTCTATTGTGTTTTGTTTTTTTTTGCTAGTATCCAAAAATATGTATGTGCGTGTGTTTGGTCCGACTAGTGTATTCGCCCATTATGTGTGTATGTTGTTTGTCTATGTGTCTGGAGTTATGATCTATTTAGTGCTGGTTTAAATTTGTTTATGAAGTATTTTTTCTTGTATTTGTATGTAAGAATAATAATCTGTTTGATATATTGGCATAATTTTAAATTTTCCTTGATTACATTTGTAGATATGTTGTGGTAGAAGAGTTTTCTATTGTCTGGTAATTTGATGTAAATTGTGAAGGGAAACTCCTATGTTTAGTGCTTGACAGGATTTGATGAATTTTGCGCACTTGAGTGCATAAATCATTTTTGGAGGTGCAGTTTAAATTTTTTATTGTGAGTGTTGTTGTGTGGTTTTCAAAAGTGTAAGAGTTTCCTTCTGTTAATGGTATCACAAGTCGCACATCTTTTCGTGTTGCATTTTGGGACCCCCTGTAATGTGCGTTGGATAAATTTGGATGAGGTTAATATCTGTTTTAGGTTTTTTGACTGGCGTTTGCTTTTTATTATTTTGGTGGTTTTTAGTATATTTTTCATTTTATCATTCCTGTTAAGTGAGTATAGATTTCTTGTAATTTCTGTATATAGTTCTGGGTTGTTCTTTTCATATGTTGAGGCATATGGTAGCGTTTGTTCGACCTTACATTTCTTTAGTTGTCGTAGTTGGTCAAAATGTATTTTTCTACTAATTCAAAAGCTTTATTAGTGTTGTGGGGTAGCCTCGTTTTTTAAGACTTATGTAGTTCTTCTAGGTGGGTTTTTCGGTGGCGTTTGTCGGCCACTGTAGTGCAAACCCTACGTGCTAGGAAATAGGGGATGGATTTTAGATAGATTTTTTTGTGTGATGGCTCTTGAAATGAAGATATTGTTGGGTTTCTGTGGGTTTGTGGTAGATATCCGTGATTATGTGGTTGTTTTCTTTTCTAATGAATATATCTAAGAATGGCAATTCGTTAAAATTATATTTTGGAGTGAATTTGATCTTCGGGTGTAAGTTTGGAGTGTGGAATTAATTAATATCGCCACATGAGGATTTCCAGAAAATAAAGCAGTCATCTAAATATCGCTTTCAAGATTTAGATAGATTTAATATTTTGGGTTTTGTGTCATCTAAACTGCTCTTCTTGTTTGGACTGGGGTAGGTACGGCAATGGAAACGAAAATGGCACGAACATATGCCACCCTAACATGTGAATCCGCAATAATAATAATAATCTATGTGTTGTGTCTTTCAGGACGTGTGCGATCATGGTTCTCCACAACTTCCTCTTCATTGTAGCCCTAAGCAATTTCTATATCTTTACTATCTCTAACATCCTTTTTTTTGCCATTCATTTACACAAGCTCGTTAGATATGTTAATCGATGTTTCCTTCTGACCTATTTGCATTTCAATATATTCTATGAGTATTAAATTCTTCAAGTCCTATTCACTATATGTCTCAGAAATTTCAAATGTCGCATATCCTTAAAGATTCCTTGTTGTTCACATGTTCCGTCCATGGTATTTTCAGTATTGTTCAGTAGAGACCACATCTATGCTGCCTCAAGTCTCGTTTTCATTTGTGAAGTTTTCGAGTTGCAACTCATATACCGTTATACCATCAGCATAGATATCCTCAAAAGAGCCACAATGATTCTGTGAGTAATGACAGGATAACAGTACTGGATCGAAATCTGTAGTGCTTGTCGCTTAAGCTTATTTAGGTGATCAAAAAACTTTGAGTTGATTATAGCTTCAAAAAGTTTGCTAATGACACTGAGGAGACTGACGGCTCTATACTGAGACGGAGTTGAGTGCTCACCCGAATTATCAAAAAAAAGGGCATAAACTTGGGACGGATTTCTTCTTTATGCATCGGTTAAATAATTTTGCTAAGATTGAGGATAGCTCAATGATTAATACTCTTAAAGATAAACCACTGGGATTTTATGTGGACCGGTAGAATCAAGACTTTTAGAATCAAGACTTAATATGATTTGAGTATTCCCAGTCTGTGATAAAATATTACTGAGATTGTGCTCTGTGAGACGGGGGAAGTCGGAAAGGTGGTGACCTTTGCCATCTAATGTGGTGTTAGAGGCAAAGACCGTAGCAAAGAGCTTTCTCTAATCTGATTAGGACCAGATGACCTCATGGCCATTCATGATAGTAGGCAATGACGCTTTGGCTTGTTAAATTTTTGGTATCTACAATTCGTACCTCGCGTCTTGGCCTTTTTTCCTTGCTGACAACCATACATTCTGTCTTCTTACAATTGATAGTTAGTCCTCTTTCTCGTTTTCCTTTAGCACATTGTCTGTGTCTGCCAGCGACATGGTGTAATCGGTATATCTTAAGATTAAAAAAGTTTCGAAATTTCTTCTGTTTTTTTTTGTTTTTTTTAAAGGTATTAATCGTGAAATGTGTGATTTTATTTGTTATTTTTCTTTTAGATCTCCAAAAAGAAAATTAGCTATAAATTAGTTGGTAGTTTTTCTCCATAATTTTAATTTGCCACCGTATCAGCTTTACATTGTTCTTTATTTCTCCCTTCTCACATTTCATTCGTTGGTCAAGGTAAGACATTTTCTTAGAATTCTTTAGAACTTTAACCAAGTTAAAAATAGTTTTGTCAGATTGTTGGTGATTAAACCAGATTCTTGTGCCACTTTGTTGGGTGTGAGGAGCATGGCTAGCACAACTTGTAAGACGAAAAATAAATCCCATTAAAGGTAGAAGCACTCATGGTTAGTCAATGGTTGGATAAAATCACCGTAGAGACGTCAGCAGAAAACTACTACACTATAAATCCTAAGATAAATCCTGACAATACACAATCTAAATGAGATAATAGCATAAAATATCTTGCTGGTAAGAGGGGGACATGTGCGAGAGCTATCACTTGACCGTTATTCAGAAACTGTTACATACAAAAATAGTAATAAGTAAATAGAATGTAAGGACGCTATATTAATGTGGCCAGCTTGAAAAATGTTAACATTCTACGAGTATGTGAAAATTTCTAGGCAAATAATGGTACTTTCGAATGCACACAGATGGAAAGTAAAAGGAAAGTGGAGTAAGATTAATACTCGATCAGTAAATGAAGAAATTCGTTCTGGGGTATTGTTAACTGTCTGACAGAATTATTCCAGTTAAATTGACAGGGACACCATTGAATGTATTAGTTATAGGTGTATACGCACCGACGGGACAAAACATGGAGCAAGAAATTGAGGAGTTTTCCAGCATACGGAGTGGTACAGATTATTGAACATTAAACAGAAATCAGAAACAAATGCAGGCAGGTAAAAGAGACATGGTTCAACGAACAGTGTACAAAAATAAAAATGAATGAGGATCATAGATAATTCAATGATGCATAAATATAATGTATATTAAGAGAATGCATAAAATCAAAATAGAAGGGAACACACCCGAGAGAAGGGGGAAACATGCAGCACGCAAAATATGGGAGAACATGAAATATTAAAGTCTGAAATAAAATCAGCACCTGGCTAAGATGAACAGGAACAAAACAGCAAGACCGGATTATGAGATAAATGCTATCAACCGGAAACGATTTCCGCGTAGACAAAATTATGAAGATAATAAGTGAAATATACAACAGTGGTGGCATAACAGAAAACCTTAAAAGATCAATTTTGTCTCACTGTTTAAGAAGCCTGGAGGAAATGAATCCAAGAAGTCCGCAAGCTTATCATTCCAATTCTGGAGAATAGTAAGCTTAGTAGATTTATACCAGAAATAGTACAAGAACAGTGCGGTTTGCTTGAAAACACAAGGAGAAATGTGATATTTATATTCAAAATTATAGCGGGAAAGGCAATACGAATGCAGAATGACATGTTTCATATGTTACGTAAAAGCATTCGATAAGGTGCGGCACAAAGATCTATTTGAACTGCTAGGAAAACTTGATTTATTATGTAAAAGGTATCTGAATAACCTAAAACAGAAATCGGGAGTAAACCGTCTGCATGCCGATAGAAAATGAATTAAGGATAAAAAACGGCGTAATACAAAGATCTGCCGTCTCACCGAATTTATTCAAGCTTTACGGTGAGACAATTCTAAGTGAACTAAGAGTTAATATCGGTGGACACAGTCTTAACGATATATGATATGCAGGTAATAATAATAATGATAGTAATTGAAAAATAAGTGTCGATTTTTCTGAATACACTTCAATTATGATTTTGCGTGATTATAACAACGGAGCAGTTCATTTATTTATCGGGAAATTAGTAAACAAAAACACAGAGTAATTGAACTGATTTATAAGCGTATAAATGACTAGAAGCCTGTAAATGAGAGACTGGGGGGATATACCAATAAATTAAGAGATACAGGGTGATTCAAATATAGCTCTTTATCTTGATAGATATAAATGCATATATATATATATATATATATATATTGTCTACATATATTACCATGCATTAATTTAAGAATATAAATATGTTCCTTTTCGCAAATATATATATATATATATATATATATATATATATATATATAATGACAGAGAGATAAGCATAAGAGATGAAAGTACACATCCATGCATTCAGTTACTCCGCACAGATTCATATCACTGATCTTTAACCCAAAACGTGTAAAACTTTATTCACGCATTGCCAGTTGGAAAATTCTGGCATTATTTCACAAGGGGGCAGGTAGGTTGAGTTAATCGTATATTACTTGATGTAAGTAATACTTTGTTGGGGATCAACTGAGAAAATATATCAATTCTGTTTCAGCCTATCGTGTCACTTCCATAAACTCCATTACAAAATATTTTATCCGTAGACATATTTAGCTTCCGGCTGTTACCTAAGTTTCAGAAGAAAATGGGAAATATTGAGAGGTGGATGTGAAAAAAAAAAAATTAAATATAAATTGAAAAAGCAAATCTACACATTCGTCAAAAAGAAATTCAATTAAAAAAATAACATATTGATTACTTTCTCTCGATTCAGTAACCAAGTAACCTACTTGAATAGTAATTTTGAAATTTAATTAAACTGGAATTAGTAAATCTTTATCTGATATCTGCGCGTGTTCGTCGGTGTCAATGGTCAGAATGTTTGAATTTACTCCCAATTTGGACAGACAATGGTAAATTTTGTCAAGTCTTCCTTTTTACATGCACACATAATAATGAATATATTTTTTTTGTTTCTGTGTTTCTCTTCTTATGACTTCTTTTACAGTAAAGAAAAATCTTAACTCGTAAATTCCACTGTAATTTTAGAAAAGAATACGAGACTACTTTTATCATACGTAAATATTTTTTTATTAACTTCAGGAATCCATCAAATTAACACCGGCCTTGGAGTGTGTGTGGTTTTTCGGAGATTTTCTTTAACATCCGACCGTTTTCTCGTTAGTATGTGAAGGACACTGGTACCGTTCTCGTGGTCGCGCGTTTACATAAATTTCTCACATCCGGTTGTTCTCTGTCTATATATCCGCTGGGTATATACACATAAGTTTAGCTGGTGCTGAAAAAGGCCCGGTTTTGCATTTGGCGACTATGAGATTACTTTCTAGGTCATATAATATTTCAAATTCAAGTTAGTAACGTTTAATCCTTAAAGCAGATCCTGAGATTGTACTGATGATGTTGGAGAAATGGTTGTTTCATTGTACTGCTCCAGAACGTACCTAACTCCTTTTGCTATGCTTTTTCTTTACATGTCTTAGTTCAGACCAAAATGGAATATTGCCACCATATCACACCTGGAGCTACCCGATCTAAACTTTCAGACTTTGACAGAGTTCAAACCGTTTACAGTCATGTGGGTGATGAATTGTTTTCCACCCTAAAACTTCTTTCTCACAGACGAAGCGACGCTACTCTGTAGATATGTTCATGAAGTTCATGACAGATGCTGAGACGAGCTACATTCATTCCTCTAGTCTAGACTTACAAAGCTATTTGCCACGTACAATATGGACTCGTTTCGTATTACATTGGTAAAGAAGTTGTTGTACTCAGACAGCTTCTTCCCCAGAACTGTTGCATTGGGGAGCTGACTCTCGAAACATGTTTCCTCGATCACTACAATCATAACCTCTTCAAGTTTAAGGTCAACCGTTATCTATCCTACATATCCTCAAAATATACACCTTCTTGTACACATTACAATAACATCATTCCGTAACCTTGAGTGTCTCTTTACTCTTGTGCGTGTGTGCATATGCACACAAACACACACACACACACACATCTATATAAAACAGAAGATCGCTGTGTGTGTGATATTTATACACATTCACATTTCTCGACTGATTTCGATGAAAATGTACACATATGTTGCAAATTTATCAAAAGAAATCTAAACAAACTTTTCAATCTCCAGTAGACTCCCCACACCACCCCAGGTTTGGCAGAAATATCGATGAAACTGAAAATGGGTACAACTTTTTGCAAAACCCAATGCAAAATTACACACGAACAAAATTTTTACTGGTTTAGCCGATGTTCTTTGCACTTAATGCAAAACACCAGCTCATGTTACAAGGTTTATGTAGAGGGATTGATAGTTTTCCTACGACATTGGCTTCACACAAAAAATTGAAAGAACTGTGAAAAACTTGTGTTTTTCGTACCACTTAAAGTAAAAAATTGAATAACTTCCTCACTTTTTATCCGATTTTCTTCAAACATGTCGCAAATATTTGCCATCATGCAAGAAATAAGATAGTTATGCTCGCTTCCCCGCGTATAATTAAAAACCAGGAAAAACTGTTCAAGAAGCCCGTTTTTCTGCCATAAATTCCTGGTTTTTCATCTGATGCATTCCAAATTTCCTATGCAAATTACATATGACACACAAATTGTTTTGTGTGAATGTTTGGTTTAGATTCTTTCAGTTAAGTGGACAAACTACGTCCCCAAAATATTTTCTCCATATTATTCCATCCTAAATTGGCCTTCGGACAAACTTTGATGCAGAGATTGTTTGAGAAGGATTATTGAAGAATTATAAGGGAAAAATTACCGAATAACCTTTTATTAGCCCCAGCTTTACAGTAAACGTGCGAAGAAGGTAAGGGCGTTCATGTATTTGCACTTGCAGTTGAATCAAGCTCTGACGCTTCATCCCTGTTTTTGTTTCATGTGAACAATGTCATACTATTTGAAAATTATTACGGCCATAGGAAATTTACTGAATATCTAAAACATTGAAACAATTTAACCCCGAGCAACGAGCGCACAAGAATGTTTTATTAATGGAATTCCTTTATTAAAAACAATCAAACACTTGTGATGGACATACCGTAAAAAAGATGAGTGGGTTGAGTAGCTTAGTATACCGACGGATGATGTATGCGAGCGGGAACGCAGGCAGACATTTCTATATTGGGTTGTGGGTTTAGAGGGAGGATGCGGTTATACAATTGCAGCCATGCACACCCGGGAAAAAGTCGGGTACCTCGGCTATTATATATATATATATATATATATATATATATATATATATATATATATATATATATATTAACAGGAATAAAATATGGATTTGAATCTGATAAAGCTTAAATAAAAGCGAAGCATATTAAATTCATAAACGTTTCATATTTTTTCATTATCCTATCATTCATATATATATATATATATATATATATATATATGAAAATTTTTTCAGTGTTAACATGTAGAAAAAGACAATATTCATAAATGTAAAAGACAATAGGAAAACTGTAATAGTTCCCGAGGCGTTTCGTCCGATTTCGAGTCTTTTACATTTATATATATATATATATATATATATATATATGAATATATATTGAAATGAATTTAGTCTGACAATTATTTTAAAATATAATCTGTTTATATATATATTATATATATGTATATTCTATAAAAATAGCGTATAAACAGAAAACATATTAATATATATATTTATTTATGTGTGTTTGTATGTATGCATGTATGTATGTATGTATGTATGTATGTAAGTATATATAAATTATATTTGTGTCTGTGCGTGTATGTATTCTTTAGATTACCTCAAAACAACACAAAAAAATTAAAAAATACATAATCATTGCAAATTCACGCTCAGCAAAATAGAACATTTTTTTTTATTTTTTCTTATTTACGTGTAACCAATATGGAATCAGTTTTCATGGGACTCATGTTGCATCTGACACAGAAAACTGGTGAGAGAGTGAATGAAAATGGATATTAAGAAAAGATTCCCTCAAGTTTGTCCAGCCGTCAGTTGAAAAAGCTCCAATTAGTAAACAAGACATTTTTCTCAAACGAAGTTAGAAAAATAATTTCAAGGGACCACTTTTTTATGAACAAGAAAACATTTTTCTAGTGAAAGGAAAGGACAATACTTCACTTTTGTGTTTCAGGTCTTTTTTTTTTCTTCTCACTTAGACAAAATTTCAATGAGATTTTTTGAAGCAGAAATTACTGCGTTTGCCATATTGTGAGATATTTGTTAAAAGCGAGCCAAATTTTTTCTTTTGGTAATAGAATGTGTATAAACACTAATATTTTCGTGGTTGTCAGTGAGTAATCTATGGAGGTAAATGTATAGAGATGCGCTTGTGCAGAATTTTATGTGAAACGAGGTGAGGGAAAGAAGTGAATAAGAGTTTCTCCGTGTGTGTATAGTTTTTTGAGCATATCCAAATAAAGTTTATAGATGACCGTGAGACATTTTTCGAACAAAGCAAATCAAGATACTTGATTCAGTGTACAGGAAAAGCTCTATATCAATGCATGTGTGCATACATTTATACATATGTATATAGGTATGTCAATGTTTTATATAAAGCAAAATATAAAGTTTAATAAATTCGCTAAATTTTTCCACAAAAATCAATATTTTCTGAAAATCTTTAAACGCTATAGAAACATTTTTAGGCGCATCAAAGACACTTAAATGTTCAAAAAGTACTTTATTTGAAGTCGGAATAGAGAAATATTTTGACAAATTTAACCCAAAACATATCAATTATTGTTTTGTATGAGCATGTAGGTAAATATTTAATGCTGTAGTTGGACGCAATTGCAGTTTTTAAAAGTAACGGGCAGGGCAATTACTGATTTATACATAGTAGTTTCTCTGCTCACTATAAATATGCTTTATGTTAATGATTATATTATTGTTGTTTTGTGATAATTGATATGTGAAATGTGATAAATGAATGTCAAAAATGATAGTGTGTTTAACGAAAGAACTTAGCGTCGTTTTGTAATTATGAGTACATCAGTAATTTTACAGTTTAAGGGTGAAAAAAGCGTTATTTTTTCCCAGCAAATATCTATTTTTGGCATAATATCCTTCGTAACTCAGTGATATGTATTAAAAATTAAATACATATGTATTTTATATTGGTAAATCTTCAAATCATTTACCTAATAACTAAATGTCATGATATGAACATTGATCGACTATTACGCACATCCATATATATATATATATATATATATATATATATATATATATATATATATATATATATATATATATATATATATATATTCATTCCACAATAATTGTGGAACACAAGTGAAACGGAACTAAATCTAATGATAAACTAGTTCGTGTATTAGTATACTTTATCCTCTACTTATCCGGCTGGGAAAAGAAAAAAAATCATATCAATCAAATCCACTCGGATTATTATGTTTAAAAGTATTTAACTAGAACTGGATGCCGAAATACAGTACAACGTGTATTGTATTTTTCTGATTATGACCATATATTTTGCATAAATATTTTAAATATATTAAACCGAAATGGAATATTATGGAGTGTTTTCCCAAAGATCACCAAATATGCTACAATTACCATGTTGGCTTTGCAATCAGAATATTGAACAAAGATTAATGTTGGTATGAAATGTCCTTCTATCGTCAAAGAGAAAATAAAATTATTTAAAATAAATAACCCTCATTTTCGGGAGAAAAAGTCTTGTATTTTTTCTTTTTTTTTCTTTTTTTTGGTTTTATATCAGTATTTTTTCAAATGAAATGAAATAGAATATGCTAAGATAAAAAATATTTTTACTCAGTTTGGCCAAATTTATCACAGAACTGTACTTTTCGAGAGCTCGGGAATGTTTAAGTTCATATTACGTCTTTCGAGATAAGTTTGACAACCAATGCTTTTCAACATAAGCTAAATTCTTACGTTGAAAAGAGACTGACTCCATTTAATCTCAAACTTGGCTACAAGATTAATGTTAAAGATAATAATGAATGTAGTATAAATTTTTGACTTTTCAAACCAGCATATGATTTGGCATAAATGTACGCACAAAAAATTATTAAAAACTAATACATCCACCACAGGCCCTAGTAAAAAAAAAATAAAACTTATATATTATATCACTATATCTAATAAAATCATTCGTAATGACTCTTCCCGACCACTTGCGTTTATGAATTTAAATGTCCTTTTGGAGAATGCATCTTCAACGATAAAAATAATATCTATGTAGGACACACGACAACAACTCTTTCACATAGGCTAAGTCTTCACCTGAACAGCACCAACAATATTTCTAAACATTTACAACATACCTCTCTACATTCGCAATTTAGAAAAATCCTCGTCGAAAATACCCTCCATACTTTTCCAGGAAAAGAATAAACGCAAACTAAAAATTCTTTTTAAAATTTCTGCAATATTTTAAACTAAAAGTAAGTAAAATATGTTTTTGTTGAAACTTCACTAATGCATGGAATAATAATGCAACACAAAATGTATTGAAATAAGAAAGTCTATACAATATTTACATATAGTCTTTTGTATATTCCTGGGAAGACCGTTCCTGGAGAATTTGTCGACTGGTTCAATCTCTTCATTCCTTCCGGGTACCAACCATATTTATATGGTCGGTACTCCACTATGCAAATTAGGTGGATCCTACCACAACACTTTTTAAATCAGATTAATAAAACTTTAAATAAATAACATTCGTAAAAGTTTCAGAAAAGTATATTTTATTTTTTAAAGATATTTTAAAAAACATAATTACATTGTAGTGTCGGATGGCTAACATCAACACTTTTTAGCGATTTAAAACAATCCAGTCAAATTGAATTAGTTTTAAAAAACAGAAATGTATTTTACTTATTGTAAATATTAAATTTAATATATTAGCTTGTAAATTAAAACTAAAATATAAGCTTCAAGAAAGATTTTTCATTTTTAAAAATTCATTTAAAACATTTGGTATCCCGCTTTTTTGGAAGTACCTATATATATATTAAAATATTGCAGAAATGCATGTTTTAACATAGAAGTAGCTGCTTTGATTTAAGCATTGATAGCTCTATTGTCAGACTGAGAATCGGAAGTTTATCAAATTTTGTCTTCGGTTGATATATCCGTAAAAATTACTTGAGGAATATAATGTCACCACATTTTTAGCACTCTTGCGAGTATGAACATGAAATTAGCCTGCTTATATTCGCAAACTCATTCATTGACATTCATCCTTTCGCCCTAGCAGAGGCGTTGATTCCTTCAGGCGTTTGATTCTCCTGTCTTTTTTCTCCGTCTAATTGTTTTACTTCATTTCTCCAGGGGTTGAAGATATATGTAGATTAAATAACTTCAGTTAGAAATTCCCTGAAAAAATACTCGAACGACAGATATCTGAAAAAGGCACAACAACCGAAACAATGTGATAACAACCAAGATGAGGACCCTCGGTTGTGCCAGAAGGTTTTTCTTGTCAGATTCCAACTTGCAAATTTACAACTCATTCATCTATGAATTGAGTACTGTTGCCATATCTGGCTTGGTGCTCCTGCTTTTCATCTCGATGTTCTTGACAAAATCCAAAGAAGGATCTGCAATGTAGTCGATCTTGACTTGACATCTCGACTTCAGTCACTTTCTCACCGACATGGCGTGGCTTTCCTCTGACTTTTCTAGAAATATTTTCATAGCAACTGCTCATACGAGCTTTTTTCCCTGGTGCCCCGACTACGTGAATTTAAGCGTGCTATTAGACTGTCATATAAGCCCACCCTTTTACTGTTGAAATAGTTAAATGTAACCGCCATTTCTACTCCAACTGTTTCTTTTCTCCCTCTTCCCGCCTGTGGAACTTCTTTCCGTTTACTTGCTTCCTTGAAAACTACAATCTCTAAAAATTTAAATGCAACGTCAATCGCCATCTTCTATCTTCTTGAATCCCGTTCATTTTTATCCTTTCCTCAATCACAGTCTTTTCTCTCAACTTTACTCTCTGTAACCCCTTGCGTACTAGTATTATTCCCACCTTGCTTGGGGTGAAAAGATTAAACAAAATAGTCCAAATAACTAATGTAAATAATAACAATAGGCTACACATACAAAATTGAAAAATACATAATCATTTAAGGAAAGTGTTCAACAAGTATGTATTAATTAAAGAGTGTGATTTGCGAACACACGCACGTGCACACACACACACACATACACACATAAGGGTAGTGGCCCAATGACCAAAATCTGACCAAATAACCACAAATCATAATTCATTTGGAATAGTTTCTAGGAAAGATCAAGAACTTTTCATCATGTTCTCGTGTGTATGTATATATATATATATATATATATATATATATATATATATATATATATATATATATATATATGTATATATATGTATATATATATATATATATATATATATATATATATATATATATGAATTTTCTCTATTGTCGAACAGTGCTCCGTATTAGTGTGAACATGACAATACACACATCGACATGTCGTTGTGTGTGTTAACTAATATATTTACAAATGTGTATGAAAGCAATATCACTTGAGTAAGAAACAAAAAAAATATTTTTTCGTTTCATTTTTTCCGAGATGGTCATGCCAAAACATACCCAATTGCATATGAAGATTCATCTGTACGCATGTTTGCACATCGAAATACACACATGCGAAGCAGACAATTGAAAAACATGAGATTGAATGGAGGAAATAAAAGCAAAAACTGATATAGGAAAAATATATAAATAGAATAATGGTAAAGGTTCAATAAAGAAAAAACGAGAGCTGAAGAAAAAATGTATAAGAATTGAGAGAAAAACTTACAAGAACGTATTTAGGATTAGTACTGAAAAAGAGCAAAAAGGTTTATTCTCAGAGGAATTAGTTAAAGAATATGGAAGATGAAGAAATGGTTAAAGTTAAGAAGAAAAGAGAACTAAATGGCGAAGGAAGTTCCAAGAAAGAATAGCAGGAGAAAATAATAATAATAATAATAACACACCAGAACGTTGAAAGGTACGAATAAATGATAGAAGCAGAAAAATAAGCAAAAAATATTAAAGGGAAAGTAAAAAGAGATTAACCAAATATGAATATAAGTAAATTCAATAAACAGAGAAAAGTAGAAGACACATATGAACATTATTTCGAAGAAATAAAGTGAAGAACTGTTAAAGGAAGAGAAGTACATAAAAAGGTGGAAAAACAAGGGATATAGGAATTAGAAAGCAAAAGAAATAAGGCAAAAATTAAAACACAAATTTAACAAAGGAAGGCTAAAATTGGAGCAGGTTATTACAACCCGCCGGTGAATGTTAGCTTGGGTACAAATATGATCAATATATTGCTATAATTTATAAATTAAAAAATTTAAAGTAGAATGAAGTATTAACTTTAAGAGAAACCGTATTTAAATAAAAAAAAATATGGTTTTAGGAATATGATTAAATAATAGTCAAATTTTGAATCAGTCAAACAAAATAATAGGTCTTGCTTTCTGTAACACACTATGCGCCTACATTTTACAAAATGTATATTTTATACGACTTTCACCAGGCTTTGAATTGTTTCTATACACAACAAAGAAAAAGTTTAATCTTTATATTCATAAATTTTATTACATTTACCTTTTGTCTGGTTTATGGCCTCTTTTCGTTTTCCTGATGTTTAAACACTTTTTGACTTGTTTGAAGCTGTCCTTATTGTGTAAGCTTTTTTTTTCTGTTTCAAAGATGTCAGTAAAAAAGATTTCCTGGTCTTTCATCGATGCTGTCCAGATGGCTATTAAGGTAAGGAGAAAACCTTTCAGAATAAATTGGAGCGAAGTGCCAATGGAACACTTCATAAAGTCCAGTTCGCACATATCATAATGTGAGAATTCCATTATAAATATAAGAAAAAATTCAGTCAATGCCGGAGCATTGTACAAAAGTATTTAAAATCATGTTTAAAATTTATTGTAACTGTTGCGATATACATTTTTGTATCAGCAAAAATGATTTCCTTCTACTAATGTTTTACTTAGAGCACAATTTGTCAGTTAGCTTTCAATTTCCTGGCGTTGACCACCTATATCACCAAACTCATAATCTTGCTATCTTATATGTATAAATATACAAACATATATATAGATATGTGTGTGTATATATGAACATTATATATATATATATATATATATATATATATATATAAAATGTTCATATATATTCATATATATATATATATCAACATCGGCATATCGGTCATTGATTCTGTCTTGTGGAGACAAACTGTCATTTAACAATGATCATCAGAAATGCAGGGTGGTTATCTGATAGGCGAGGTAATAATTAGGCATGAAATACCATGGACCTACTTTTAGATTCTTGCCTGTCTGAGTATCATTGAAAATTTTAGAGTTGCATGGAACAATTCCTGAAACTTCGAAACCCTTAGTGATAATTGTAAGATCAGGATACTACAGCCAGAAATGTCTATCCATTGAACAGGGGACATAAAATAAGAGTTATTAGGTTGGTGCAAAAATAATGACGTAATAATGTCGTTTTTTGACGTTAGAAAATACGTCAAAAAACGACATTATTACGTCATTATTTTTGCACCAACCTAATATTTCTCAAAAATATCTTGTAAATCTAATACTGTTTTTGAAGTTGCCCAAAAATAGTTCTGGCATACGTTTGTAGCTTATAAGAACACCGGGGAAAGGAAAAAAAGTAGAAAATTAAAATTTAAAATCAAATATTTCGATGCGATGATGAGACATGGGTTAAGTAGAAATATTGTTCCTCTGTGCAACACAAATGCTTCACAAAATGCCTGATGAATTCTTAAAAGTGTCCTCTCTTCATACAAATTAGATATCTCCATCAATACTGCGAACTCTTCCATCTTGTATAAAGTTCTTAGTAAAATCTTTCTGGGAAAATCAGCATCGGTTGAACGAAAATACCAATAGCACAGGCGGCAGCTAATATGTTACTAACTAGTAACGCCAACAAAAGCTAACATATCGAATTTATTTAGTTCTTTTCATTGTTACAGCATTCTGTTTCTGAAGTTGCACCAGATTTCATAACAGCTCCATATATGAGTTAATTGAAGAATTGAACAAAATTGTTTTGGTTGAAATTTGTAGCCCGAGCGAAACATGAGGTCTCACGCAAATATATCGATATATTTCAATGATATGTGATGGAAACAACGAAATAACCTGACACATCTCATCCGTTTTCAACCCACTAGCAAGAGAATCTTCGCCAGGAGTTAGCTCCCCTCGACAGGTATTCATTGCATTTAATATAAACTTAGTTTCTATAATTTTAAATTTTTTTTCTAACTGTGACGTATGTCATTGTCAGATTTTGTATTGTTTTTGATTTCAGGATATTATATCAATAAATTACATCGGCTATTTTGCAATTTAAATTTATTTGTATATGGTTTTTATTTGTTAGGTAACTCAATAGATTCGCTAAACGTGAGTATATATGATGGAAAGATACACAAAACTTAATAAAAACAAAGTTTTATCGTTAAAATATGTTATTATTAAGGGGAATGACCAAATTATTTTTTTATTATTAATTTTTTAATCATTTTTAGAACCTTGGAAATTTTAGTTAAAAATCTTGTTTCTCTGTCGTAAACGGGAGACAATGAATTAGTATAGGAAATTTGACCGTCTTTTTGCCGTGAAAAACAATAATTCAGAAATTCTTGCAAAAATCTGATCATCGTCGAATTTTAATGAAATTTTCAGAACTTAGTCACAAACGAATAAAATTATTTTTGAAACGTTTTATTTTTAGAAAATCCTGCTAAATATATATATGTACCTTTACTTAAATTTGTCAAACATTAAGCGACCGATAAATATATCAGCACCTCATAAATACATCCACCTCCGTGTTATAAAAAATAATTTTCTGCGATATTTCAAAGTAAAAAATTAGAAAGAAAATTCTTGTGTTGACAGAGTTGTCAAGATAGCCGATTTTAGCGATTTCAAAAAATAAAAACCCATCCCAATCAATTTAGATTCGGTTTAAAATACAGCAAAGTATTTTGCTTATTGGAAATAGTAAATTTATTCTATTATCTTGGAATATAAAATAAAAATTCAAAGAAAGGGTTTCATTTTTTTAAATGCATTTTAAACCTTAAGTATATTTTTGTTTTCTTTAGGCACCTACTTTTAGTCAACGCATCTCATTTATTGATTTCAACAACTACTCCTCTTCTCTATTATTATTTCTTGTATTTTTACAAAGTCGTAACCAGCTTTCCTGCTTTCTATGTAAACTGCATCTAGAGATTATATGCAAAAGAGGTATTGTCAAATATTTTATGTAAAATTCATAGATATGTGTTATCCAATGAAATAATTTGTACTATTATGTATAGTGAGTAAGCATGAAAGCAATTAAGTCCCAATTTTCAATTTCAGATTGATATTTAGTATTTTTCAGTAATTATAGCAATTTGCAGTGTCAAGAGATTACTTGCAAGAACTAGAATTTCCTATTATGGCTCGTAAAAACAAACTAACAGTGAATGAAAAGAACTATATCATCAAAGAAATCGCAAAGGAAAGTCTTCACTTCAAATTTCTAAGGATTTGAAAAGGGATCATTGAACAATCAAGTAAATATGTCAAATGGGAACTCAACCAAGGAAAAAAAAGTCTCAGGCTGAATTCAGGAATTTAACAAAGCGTGATCTATCACATATCCGAAGAGAATTAATAAGAAACCCAAATGCGTCAAGTGCGTTCATATTTGAGGCCGCAGGAGCTCCTATGGTGTCAAGGGAAACAAGGTGTAAAGCATTAAGGAAGTTTGCTGATGTAAAAAATCAAATAAAGAAACCCATTTTAACAAAAAACATAAGGAAAGAAGATTGCAGTGGGCAAAAAAAAAATACATGGAAACTGATTTCAGTAAAGTGCTTTTTACAGACGAATCAAGGATCACCCTCGATAGGCCCGATGGATGGGCTCGAGGATGGGTTTGCAAGCAACATGACTCGAGAAAATTTTTTAAACGCCAACAAGGCTGCGGTGGGATCATGATATGGGCTGGGATTATTGGTAATGAGCTCATGGGTCCATTTAAACTGAAAGACTGGGTTAAAATGAATTTCAAAAGTTACTGTGATTTTCTAGAGCAATATTTCTTTGAATGGCTTGATAACCAGTCTTTAGCCAAGTGTAGATCTATGATCTTTATGCAAGACAACGCACCAAGTCATGCATCAAAGTTTACTAAATCCTGGTTGAAAGAAAAGGGATTTGTTGAAGATTCTCTTATGGACTGGCCTTCAAATAGCTGTGACTTGAATCCCATTGAGAACCTGTGGAGCATCCTCAAGAGAGATATTTATTCTAATGGAAGGCAATTCAACAGCAAGTGTGACCTCTGGGAGGCAGTTAAAGTTGCTGCAAACAACTTACCAGCCGCTAAAATTGCAAATCTAACATCAGATGTTGACAATAGGCTGCTAAGAGTTATTGAAAAGTGCAGTAAATTTTAGGAGGTTCTTATTATTTTTTGTTAATATATCTTTTTTTTTAAATAATTTTTTTAATGTTTTTCCTTTAAGAAATTGACGAATTTGTTCTAAAATCTTTTCATATTATTTTTTTACATTAGCTTTACAAGGTATAATAATGTAAAAGTATCAAAATAAATAGTTGCAAATAAACTACTGACAGTCAAATTAGTCTGTTTTGTTGACTTAGTAAAAATTTTTCCAGACAAAAACAATAGTTTTCTCTTTCACTCTATATCTAAGTTAATAATATTTAGAATCTAAACAACATCATAATAGGACTTTTAACATTAAAGACGCAACTCTTTATACCAATTCATAACTTGCATATAATCTCTAGACGCAGTTTAGTTTGGTTTGGTTTGATTTGTTTTACGGTATATCAATCTCAATGGGTTATTTAATGCCGACAAGATTTTTATTGCTGGTAATAATTTTTCCTTCAAAAATGTATTGCTGGTATTTTTTTCAAAAATATATTGCCGGCTTTAATGTATTACTGGTAATATATTGCTGGTAATAATGTATTGCTGGTAATAATATATTGCTGGTAATAATATATTGCTGGTAATAATTTTTTTACAAAATATTTCTTGTATTAAAACCTGTTTTTACAGTTTCATAGTGTTTTGACCATAGTTTGGGGGCTAACTATTTACCAATAGCTGGGACCCTAACAGGTGATAACACCCCGGGTCAGAGTGGATATGGGAACACCATCAATTAAGAGGTGGTTTCACGCTCTTCAAAACCTCCTGATCAGAGGTCTCGCCCAGAACAGCCTGCTTTCTATCTTGATTTTTAGTTGTGGAATGGAAAGATTAATAATGAAATATAGATAAAAAGAAAGAAAAGAGAAGTGTCGAAAATAGGGCAATAGAAATAAATTGCAATGAGATATTGAATTATAGAAACAAAGAATCGAAGAAAAAGGAAGAGAATCAGAGTAAAAGTGGGATAAATGAAAAAGAAATAATCATGTTTAAGTAGGAGAATACATAGAATAGACTTATTAAAAGAAAGGAAAAAGAAATTTCATGTGGAAAGGATAGTAGAAAAAGTTATTTGCTGAATTACGTCCCTTTTTATACGCATGCTTGAAAAACATTGATTCTATTTATTATTTTTTAAGCCGTCATGAAGAACTGATGCTGGCTGGCTGGCTAGAGAACTGAACGAACGAACCTGGACATAGGGACAGAAAAGCAATTTTTTGCATTATATATTTATATATTTCTACTCTGACTACCTCTTCGCCACCATTCATGTTAATGCCCTAAGTGACTTGTCCATTCTATATAGAGACTGTCTCTTACTAGAAAAATGGAGGGGTGGTTGGTCCAATAGGGTTGTGGGTCGGAGAACCGTGAACTTGTTATTGGCACTTGTCAACACAGCTTGAAGATATAAAGATATTGAATCGCGCACCAAGCGAACAGAGAAAGGATGGAGAAGGCGGGCGCCGCCTCGTGGTAGTGAACCGTCGCCGGGAGGCCTTTTAAAAGGTGGCCACACTGGGCTGGTGTAACCTGAACGTGCCGGGGGTACTAAAATGTAGACTATATCGGGCGCGGATTTGATGGTTCCCTGTCACGGCCATCTGATATTTTTTTTCTTATTTTTCGTCTTCTCTCTTTTCTTTTGCCTTCTTTTTTGTGTAGGGTAAGTGGTAGATTGTTCGCTCATCACGGTCTTTTTTTCTTTTCAAAGTTGTGTGGAGGTTAAGAGTCGGGACGGAGGTGGATAAGTGTAGAACTGTAAAAAGAACTGGACATGAAGGCAGGGGTCCCTTACCCATCAGCGAGCCGAGACGTATTGTGGAAGGAGGATAAGTGTGGTATTGGGTGGTTTATTTTGGCGTCAGTATTAGATGCACCTCCCTCAACCACCACACACACACACACACACACACACACACACACACATATATATATATATATATATATATATACACACACACACACACATATAAAAAATGAAATCCGGAAAACGATAAAAGGAACATGAGCGACGATGTCAGCTTGTGTCTTATTGCCAAATTTTGCGTATTTCGAAGAGCGATATAAATTAAAGAGCGCTAAATTTAGTTTTCTTCCTTTAAACACCAGTTTTTAAAAACATATCTTTCCATATATTCTTTACTTAGATTTTTTTTCTGGCCTTCTATCATTTTTTACTATAATCTTCGAGTAATTTCAACATTATATTATTTTTAAAATATCTTTTTATTTCATGATTTTGTTTTTCACTGAATCAATTATCATTTCTTCCTTTGTTCCTTGCTTTCATTCTTTCTCACTCTTTTCAATTACAAATATTTCCTACTGGTTTACTTACACATCGACCATTTTTTGCACGCATGAGAAAGCATTATTTCTCCTCCTGTACCCAATTATGAACGCACGCGTAGACGGAAATGTACACTATCCAACTCACATACATGTACTTGTTTACTTACATAAACTTTTATATGCGCATTCATGCACATACTTACACACAACATCCTAACTCACTAATATGAATGTCCTAAACGACAAAAAAATGAGGAAAATGGCCAATATCTATCTATCTATCTATCTATCTATCTATCTATCTATCTATCTCATCATGCTTAAATGTAGGTAGCCTTGGACAAATGCACCTAAAGTTCAAAATTGAATATGGGGGAGAGATAAATGATAAGAGGGATTTTTCCATGTGACCACACACACACACACACATATATATACAACTATATATATATATATATATATATATATATATATATATATATATATAATGCATACATACACACACACATATATATATAATGCATACATACACACACAAACACATACACACACACAACACACGCGCGCGCGCACACACACACACACACACACACATATATATATATATATATATATATATATATATATATATATATATATATATATATATATGTACATTGCTTGATGTAAAGTATATAAAGAGAGCCAATATAAGAAATATAAAAAAATCGGTACTTAAATCTTGCTGCCTTTTCGTAACTTTGAAGTTTTTAGATTGTAAGACAGCCATTATATCAAACTGGGCGTCCACATGAAACTTCAAGTTGCAGAAACGATATTTGAGTATATCAGAAGAAAAATCAATGGGATTATTTTTTACTAAGAAGTTTTAAAGAGTTGACTATTTATTTTCATTTGTAGTTACAGGGCTTTAATACATGCTGTTGTCTTCAAATAGACCAACTACAATAAGAAATACCTGAATGCATTGTAATATTTGATAATAAGGCTTGCAAAAATTATGGATAACTCCAGGAAACCTAGAATTAACTGCTTTTATTGATGAAAAAAAAAACTAATCTGTATTTTTAGCAATCCGGTCCCATTGGCACAGACATCACATGTCGAGTTGTCGCTGTACGTTAACCCGACGTGTGATGGAGGAATACAACTTAAAATTTGTTTTATTAGAAATGTTCTGCCATTCCTACTGACAGTAAACTTAAAGTTCTTGCAGATTCTTTGTTTTTCTGTGATACTTCCGACTTTTCTATTCTCGCCACATAGGTTTGTTTATGTTAAGGTCAGAGCTCTGGGCAGATCACTCTTGTAGCAGTGCAATGTTTTCGTCAGTGAGAAAACTTCTTTGTTACACGCAAATCTATAGCAAGGAGATTCATCATATTGAAATATTTCACTATCTGCTATATCCTCTAATGGGTGGGACATCAGTAAAGTAATATTTTTTCGTTATTCAGTGTTCTTGTATCGTTGCTTTTTTCGTTATTCAGTATATTGTACCGTAGGCCGAAACGATTAAATCCCTACCACCGAATCCTACTGTTTTTGTTGTATATTTTGCATTGTTTCTCTTACCAAATGGTCTTCGGACATACACTCTTGCATTAGAATCCAATTCTGTTTTGCTTTCGTCACTCTATATCACTTTGGGCAATGTTGCATTATCCCATAACAGATGTTTATTTACATATTTTTTTCGTTTTATTCGAAGTACTTTAGGAGATGGCCTAACTAAAACTAATAAAAAAATTAAGTTTCCCTAATCACACACATACACACTCTCTCTCTCATTCACACACACACACACCCACACACACACACACACACACACATATATATATATATATATATATATATATATATATATATATATATATATATATATATATATATAAATCCTCCGCATTTATTACAGTTATTAAGCATCCCAACGAATAGAAATTAATTATTTTTTTAATAGTTTTTTCATCTTGTTTACAATTGAATAAATTAATGCTGTTTTGATTTTTGTTTATGTCAGGATTTTTAAAATAAAATTCTTAAGTTATTTTTCCTAATTTTAATCTCAGTTTTTTATTTTAAAAAATGAGTGAAGAATGAAGTAATTTCGCACAAAGGATCGTCTTCTTTATAATGTCTATTTTACATATGTGAGAACATTCATTTTGATAATAAAAATTATGCTTGTGGTATTTTCATATAGTTTCATAGTAAAATTATGATTATTAGTTTACTAAAACATCAAGGAAAGGGATTCTAAGAAAAGTGTAGAACAGTTTCCTCAAGGAGGTCTTTTGTTTCTTTTTTTTCATTTAGTGTTTTAATGAATATACAAATATATCGAATATACATTATTAGTTAGGAAAATTGTTAAAGATTTTATTTCTAAGCGTGCCATGTAGATATTAGATAACATATGGCCGGGGGTTAACCTCATCTCTACGCCAACAGTCTGTGTGTAAATGCGACCTTAATGCTCATAAAAAGGTAGTTACATCGTGCATAAGAGTTTACATAAACATTTTAGTTTAATATTGGGAGGTGCGAAGAAACAACGCATTTTGCATTTTTATATCTACAGTTTCTTTAACATAGACCTTCTTAAAGAGGGATCAACAACTACGGAATCACGAATGCCTTAAATTAGTGCAACATTCGATAACATTTAGTAAAAAAAGTAATTCTTATTTATTTGGTATGTGTGGCATGGTCAGGTTGTTTATAATATTTAATAAATTATATAATGAAGTAGGAATTTGTGAAGTTATTCAATATGGAGGAGAACAAGGCTTATGTGTTTATACATTCCTGTGTACTACCACTGACCCTCCCAACACAGGTGGGGCTTGCCTGGTTGGTGACCTAGGACCGTGTTTTGTGAACTTCGCTATCTTATCAACATTTGATTTTTTTTCTACTTACATTTATATACGTTACAAATTAAATTAAGCACAACTGAGTGTTAAAGAAAAATTTTCGCTGATTTTGACGTAATTCTGGGGGGGGGTATATCCGTAAATTTGTTTTGCTCATGCGAATCTTGAAAAAAACACTATTTAAAATTTACTATATTTTGTATCCAAGTTGATGTTAAAAATTGCCGCGAAACATTTTGATTGTTTAAGATAGAATGATCTATTATGGCATGTCTTTATAATTAATTTATATTTAGATACACTGAATTTATTTTCCATTTTTCTAGTTGAATTTTTCATCTATATTGCATATGATCCATTATTGTATTAGGAACTTGAAAATGAAATGTTTTATTTGCAAAAATTAATAAGAAACATATCACTGAAACAATTGTCCATCGCTAACCACTTTTTTTCCCATCTTTCTGGCAGCATTTGAATTCCACGTCGGAAAAACGATACGTCTTTTGAGGTTAATCAGGTGTCGACCCAATTTTTGGCATCTTCATAAGAATGAAAGTTCTGCTCAGTCAGGCCATATACCATCGAACGGAACAAGTGATAATTGGATGGGACAATGACAGGTGAATACGGCGGATGGAGTCGGACTCCCCATTTAAGCATTTCTAAGTAGGTTTTCACCCGTTTTACAATATGTTGCCTAGTGTTGTCCTGTTGCAAAAATCACTTTATCGTGTCTCTACTCGTACAGCGGCTGTTTCTTTTTTTTTTTTTTTTTTCTGAACCTAGATGATACCACTAAATGCATAACAGAAGGTTCGAACCATGGATATTCAGCTTTGCCGCCGATGTTGATGCATAGCCGGGCTTACTACACGATTTCTACGCTTAGGGTTATCGTAGTGTATTTATTTTTCATCGGCGGTCGCGAGACGATGCAAAAAAACAAAAGCAAAAACTTCCTTTTCTGCCGTTGAAACAGTTGTTCACACGTAACAAGATGCCGTTCGATGTCTCTCGGCTTCAACTCGTACGGCACCCAATGTCCTTGCTTTTGGATCATTCCTAATGCTTTCAAACGTTTCGAAACTGTTTTGTGATCAACTCTTAATTATTCTGCAGGTTCAGCTTGCGCCTGACACGAATCTTCATGAAGTTATGCCTTCAGTTCTTCGTCTACAAACTTTTTCGGTGCGCCAGGTCGTTCTTTATCTTCGTCATGAAAATCGTTATTTTTGAAGCCTCTAAATCAATCTCTGCATGTTATTTCTAACAGCATGGTCGCCGTAAGCCTCAACAAGAATTCTGTGCGAATTATTTTGAATAAAGTAGTGCAGTAAAATTCATCACAAATACACTTTCTTTGACACGAAATCCGACATGTTTGATGCTATGAAAAACAAAGATGTTTACACTTCGGCGAAATGGCATACACTAAATTTCAAGCTTACTTATAGTACTTCCTTAGAGATGCGTTAACATCTGAAACTACACACGCGCAGTTCTGGGAAAGCCGTCTGTTGGAAAACAGACAGAACTTATCCAAGGTCCCAATACATAATCAGATCCTAAAATTAAAATTGATATGTTTTAGTTCTGGGGCCTGTATCATAGATTCAAGGGGAGCCCGCGAGACCATTTCACCGCACCCCCGTAAAGACAGCACGCATAATTATCACATAAGTTTTTGTGTAATTTAATAGATTTCACTACGACGTTATTAGCGGCAATAAATTTTAATAACTTGTTTCTTGAGAAGTATTTTAAAATGTTTTATTTATAGATTTTTAAAACTTAGTTCTTTTACAAAATGGAATTTAGTTTTGAATTACCGTATGTGCTGTTTAAAATAACAAACATGTTAGTTTTGTGACATTACCGAATTATTAAAAATCTCAGTTTGTGTCTTTTTTATATTGGTCAATATTAGAGTGAAAATGGCATTTCAATGCTAGTGGTTATTTTTTTATTTTCTTTTTTTTTTTTGTATGTTTGGTAAGTTCATAAAAACTGTACTTGTAACTTATAGATTAACTCTCCTAGAGATAGTCAAATGTATTCGAACATAAAACATAATGAACTTTAGTAAAATTTTCTATAACTTTCATCTGGATGTGCGATAACTATATATATATATATATATATATATATATATATATATATATATATATATATATATATATATACATATATATATATATATATATATATAGTTTGTCTGACGATCGCAAAAGCGTGAAACCCAGGGTCACAAACTCACATCAATCCAACCAAATATGTTAGCTCTATCTCTGATATTGACAGCTTTCTAATAAGTACCGCGCATATAACATATAAATAATTATATATATATATATATATATATATATATATATATATATATATATATATATATATATATATATATATATTTATATTTATATACACACACTTTTTACACACACACACACACACACACACACACACATATATATATATATATATATATATATATTTGACAAATAGAAGCATTTCATGAAAACAGATTTGATTGAAAATAGATTTGATTATGTATTTTGTCATTCAGGGCTTCATAAGATCCCAAAAAGAAAGAATTCATTCTTTCATGAAAGAATTCATTCGCTTTTCTATTTGTCAAATTTTAAAATCCTAATTTAAGGATATATATATATATATATATATATATATATATATATATATATATATATATATATATATATATATTAAAAAGAGGAGAGAAACTGCAAACGTTTCTGGTTGCAATGTTGATTTTTTTAAAAATAGATTATGCTTTATTATCCATAATTGTGCTACACGTGGAGATTTCCACATATTATTAAAAAAATAAGTTATTCCAAAATTTGCTTGAAGATGAAACGGAACTAATGCTTTTAATTTAATTATATAATTAAATTTGAAGTTTTTAGCTTTTTTTGTAAACTATATCTATTCACATACACAATTCTCGCACACATAAACATTTGTAAATATTTAAGTATTTAGAGTATTATATAATGCACTATTGCTCTCATACACACACACACACACATATATAATACATATATATATATATATATATATATATATATATATATACAAATGACAAAATTAATTGTACTATATGTGTCCGTGCTGAGCTGTTTACGATCGCATCAGAAATATTGTAATTTAAACTAACATTTCGATGTGCTGAAGCCGGGTCAGAATAATTTAAGCTTACAAGGAAAAAATAAATTATATCTATATTAAATCTAGTGCAGAGGTTTGACTTTAGTTGATGTTTAAAATTCTATTCCTTTCTTTCACTTCTTTTTATTTTTTAATACAACACGCTTTTTATATCGCATGGAAACTTTTTTTTTTATACAAACTGGAAAATAGATCTTTGTTTAATTTTATTAATAATATATTAGTTTTTTAACTTCTATTATTTTTTTAAATGAATCAGAATTATTCTGAATTTGCATTTTAGAAATTGTTTATCAATTTGCATTATTAAGATCGCTTTTAGTTATTCCGCATCTTTTTTTTCTCTATTCAAGATATACGCATTGCTGCATTTAAATTATGAATCACGAGATGTGATGGTTTGTGAGATTGAACCTCATCGAAGATGCTACTTTCAAAACTTTCGCTAGCTGTTTAAGGAGTCAGTATTAAAAGAAATTTTCAGTGGTCAGCATAAAATTCAACTTTATAACGCAAACATTTCGTATATATGAAATGCAAAAAATGCTATTTGTTGCAAATATTCGCTTTTACGTTCCTACATCCTGATTAATGTTTATCAAATGATCAATGACATGTTAATTAGAAGATTTCAAAATACCAATTAGCAACTGATTTGGATTTCTCTCTCTTCAGGGATAAGTTCCCTGTCTTTCCCTTCCTCTTCAATAGGTTAGACTTCGAAGCAAGACAACGAAAAATTTCAACTTGGTCTGATCGGTTACAAAGGGCATAAACTGATTCAGGACCTTTGCTAATTTCCCTTCCAAACTGTCAGCAATGCCTTCCACTGTTCTGACTCTAACTCTAAATTAAAAGAAAGGTCAAGGCTTTTGTTGTTCGACTGAAAAGATACTCCTCAACTGAGATTTAATTCCTATGTTAAATAATTACCCTAAGGTAAATAATACCCTAAGGTAAATCACTCAAAATTCTAAGTAAAAATAAGGCGTTAATTAATTGTTTAAAAGTTTGTATAAGCTATGTATATAAATATGGCGGCATCTACTTCCAGTCTTCTCCCTCTTATATATATATATATATATATATATATATATATATATATATATATTTTATATATGTGTGTGTGTGTGCCTGTGTGTGTGTGTATGTGTGTGTGTGTGTGTGTATAATCTCGATCACATCTGAAAAATGATAAATGATTAGTATAGAAATGCTAAACTCGTTAGCAGCAATTCTACGGTAGGAGCTTAGAAAAAAAACGGGAAAATGACAAGGTTTATTTATAGTATTACTGTAATTTATAATAAAAGGTTTACTTCATTTCATTCTAATTAAAAGTAAAATAAAAGGAACTTCTGTCTATCTATATGCTGATATATATAACACGGAGTACCAAAAACTCTTAACTACCCAATAACGAATAGCTTCCTTCTTCGAATAGCAGTTTCACAGCATGTACCATGGATTATGTTCATTGCTGGAATCGTTGCAATTACTAAGCACATTCTAAGACTGTTAATGACTGACTTGTTTGACGAATGTAGCTGCAGACAATTTAGTGTGATCTGTCCTACACAATTTCAATGGGATTTAAATCTGGCGAACGCGTGGTCGACTTGAGTTCCCGAAACTAAACCGAGTGATCATGGAACCAATTTTCTGTCATCTGTGCATGATGTAGGCTTGCAACAACATCAGGCTATACACATATCAGACAATCAGACTCCACACAGTTCCATAGCTAAATCCGTGTTGCACCAAACCCTGTTATATATACGCTGAACCGATTGGAATCTTTGTAATGAATGTTCATTTGCAACATTTTCTTTAAAAGAATCTGCCCAAAAGTTCTCGATTTTCAGTTAATAATAAGGAAGGAATGCTATTCAAGGATTGGTATTTCATTCATATCTTTAATAAGCTCTAAGGAAATTAGTAAATACGGCATTATAAAAACTGGACAAAATATCGCTCAAATATCAGAATCTAAATTCTTGATATAATTAAGACTGGTGAAACACAACACATCAAATTATGATCTTGTTTTAACTGCTAACTTAATGGCAGAGAATCGGAAATGTTTCAAAGAATGAGTTATTCATTATAATATTTTGTGTCTGGCGGGGTTATTTTAATTAGATTTGTACTATCTTGCGTTATATATTTGTTTCATAAAATATAACCAAAAATATCTTTAATTCATATCTGTTAAAACACACAATACATTGGTGAAATTTTTGGAAAAAAGTATAAAAGTTGTTTCACTTGTTCACTTTCTGGGCAAGTCTGACGGTTTTTTCCCTATGCGAAAATGAAAAGAAAAGATAAAAATTCAAGCGTAACAAAACCTTTGGAAAAGGAGAAGCGTCAGTGAGAAGAATGGATGTAAATTGTGCAAATTGTGAAATATAGACATGGAGTGTTAAAAATCTGAATATTGTATGGAGTGTAAAGAATGTGTGGAGGATTAAAAAGAAGAGAATATATTAATATATATATTAATATATATATATATTAATAAATATACTAGGAACGTGTCCCGATTTTAATATATTTTATTGTGATATCTTTTATAAAGCGTATTCCAATAACTTGGACCGATTTTAAACATAATTCACATTTTAAATCGGTCCAAGTTATTGGAACACCCTTTATATTTAATTTTCTTAAGTAGACTAACGCACTGTGTAAAGTTTAACCTTCTCTCAGTGACCTTGGAATGAAATTATAAACCAAAACCAATTCCTTAAAAGAATAGTCTGGTATCATATTTTGATGCAAAAGAAAAATATATTACTTGTGTAAATTGTATACTTTGCAAAGTTAGTTCCATAAACGTGGCGTGAATCAAAATTACCTTTAGACATCAAATATTAAAATATCTGTTTATTCTTACTTTACGCTAAAAGTTATGTTTCAGTCACTGCTCCCTTCTGACTTCCGGAACTGTATATCAGATTTGATAATCTTTAAATGGCATCCTCCTTTGTCGTCTATCACTATTCTTTTTGTAAATTTTACATAATTTCAAGTGTAATAATTATAGGCGTGAGTTGCAAAGTTTTACCTTATTCATCGAGATATTTTTCTTAATTCCGTAATGCCAGTTTTGTTTATTAGAGTCATATACTTCAAACTTTAACAAATTTCGCTTTATAATGAAATTTATGTAATAACACGGCTTTGTAATGGCGGTCCTTCTACCGGGATAGACCTCATCATTGAAGTGTCAAGGTGCTTCTTAATACAACTTAATCCAGGGAAAGTCACTCGGAGTTTTACAAATTCTGACAGCTCAAACTTTGGCACAGTATATCACGTAAATAATAATCTGTTGAAACAAATAGGGATGTATTTAACTTAAAAAACAGTTTGTTTCTTATATCTGGTATAAGACTATCCGGTTTATCAGGAACCTTGGACACTTAACTCACCTCATCGATGATAGTCCAGAGGAAACGAACTCGTAAACCAGTCCTTTATTCTTACATTGTATACATAACTGTAATTGCACAAATGCCAAAATTGCAAGTCTAATATAGCACGATATGGAAAAGAAATTACCGTTTTATTTTGAAACTCAAAACTTTTTTATCGGTAAATTCTTAAAACATAAAATCTTATGCCACTAATTAATTTGTAAATAGCAGTTTGAAACAAAAGTTCGTAGCATTTTTAAGCGAAATTACAAGATAATATTTATCGATTTGCGCATAAATTTATTCAAGGATATATGCGTCATTTTGTTCCATTATCTGTCGCCATATTTAAGACAGCGTCATGATTCCATCCTCTCAGAACATCTTTCTAGAAGATGAACTGGTCTAAATAGTTTTAACAAGCTTCCAGAAAAATCCTTTCAATTAAAAGAATTTTGTAGTGATTGAAATAAGTGTTAATCCAGTGGTGCAATGTCAGGTGAGTATGGTAGGCATAGATCATCACATTCAAGCTGTACCAATTTCTGTTGCGTCTACAAAGGAATGCGAGGTCATTCAATTGGTTAATTCCAGGCGATTTTTATTGATTGGAGAACTCCACGACGAAAGCGACCAACGCACAATACGCATAAATATTAAAGGTTCAAATATATTAAAATGTGAAGTGAAATCACCACTGGCCAAAGCGAAAAGAAACAAAGCAACAAGACCAGATAGAATTGTAAGAAAGTTGCTGGCAGCCTTATATGATTTCAATATTAACACGATTACAGACACAATAAATAAAATTTACAACACTGGTGATATACTGGAAGATTTAAATAGACTCATTTTCATAGCGCTGCATAAGAAGCTGGGAAAAACTTAGGTGAACTCCATCGGAAAATCAGCCTAATCAGCCATATAACAAAACTTATCATCCGAATTCTGATGAATAGAGCATACAGCAGAATTAGACCGGAAATAGAGCAAGAACTGCACAATTTATTCCCAGAATAATATCAGAATAAGCAATACAAATGCAAAAGTGTGTATATGTATATCTATATTTTATAGATTATGCAAGCGCGTTTTTATAAAGGACACCACAAAGAACTATTTGAAGTGTTAGGTAGCCTTGCATTTTTTTAAAAATAGAATAACCCAGAATATGTAATGGGGGAAAATTACTGATAGAAATTCAGTAAGTATACAAAAATAGAAATGGATGTAAGACAAGGACGTGTCTCCTTCCTGACGTATTCAACCTGTATACAGTGTGGCAATTCTGAGAGAATTAGAAGCCCTACTAGGATTCGTTATTTATTGGCAGCCACAATCTAAATAACATAAGAAATGCAAATGACACTGCGTTGATAGTAGACAGGAAACTACTGGAATTTAGTGAAGATAAGCTTGAATAAAGAACTAAACATCAATTGCAGGAAGACAGAATTTATGGTTGCTAGGAAAAAGGAACAGCCTAACATGCAAATTACAAATTTGAGATATCAAAATCAAGCAAGTACAAAAATTTAAGTAGCTGGTAAGGAAAGTGTGACGCCAAAATCCGAAATCACATTGGGAAAGTTAAATGTATTTTCTAAAGATAAGGAATGTATTAAAAACCAAGACAATTTCATTAGAAACAAAGAAAATAGTACTGATCTGTTATGTAATATCATTCTTCCTAAATGCCAGTGAATACTGAACAATCCCATTACGAATGAAAAAGAGGCGAAGCAACAAAAATGTTTTTTTACAGAAAAATATTGAAAATATAGACGGAACATGTGAGCAATGACGAAGTTTTAGAGAAAATGGAAGCAAAAACGACATATATAGTTAACATCAGAAAGAGAATGTTGAAATTCATACAGTACATCGTAAAGAAAGAGGGCTCATAAGATTTGACACTGACAGAACATAATGAAAATCAAGAGGGCAACAGCACATAACCCTACCTAATGAGCTTGTGCAAATGGTTGGTAGAACAGGGTTTAAGAGAAATAACAAAAAAAATAAAATTCATGAAGAGCTAAAAAGTAGAGTAAATCGTGGAGAGCCATGATTGTATATATATTTATGCATGAATATAAATATGTGAGTATATGTTTATTTATGTGTGTACATATATTTATATATAGTTGTATACATATATACATGTATATGTGCATCCAAATTATTGTGTGTGCGTGTGTGTGTGTGTAGCCGGCAAGAATTCATTTAATCAATTTTGTTAAATTCAGCCGACAAAGTTTGTCTCTTTAATATTTTTATCCTATGGTTCTAATTTTCGAATAAATTGTTGGCTACTCATTACGTAATGTTATGAATATAATAGAGAACTTTTAGTTGGATTTAATGTTGTTGTTATTATAACTACATTAATAATAATTATTACTAATGTTTGAGATATAATCTGTAAAATGGTACGAAATGAGAAACATCATTGTTTTATATTCCATGATCTCATTTCATACATTCGGAAACAATGAAACAACAAGGAAAAATATACAACTATACACTAATAGTTTCACTGCGCTTCATTTCTTGTCTATAGTCGGACTGCCTATATCTGACGTAATAATTAAGCATATAGGGAAACTGTAGCAATATAACCATAAGATATAGAGAAAATCTAACATCGTTTGAACGAGGAATGATTGCTGAGGCTAGAAACATGGAGTATTCAAACACTGAATTGACTACTGCTCTCGATTTTCCCGAAAAAGAGTAGCAAAATATCACGAATATGTGAATTCTGCCCAAGCAACAGTGGCCACTTGTGATATAAAAACGAAACCAGCAGGGAACATTTTATCTAATTTGATCCAAATTTGACGATGGTACCACTCAGTCTATCCATTGTGAAATTTGTATGTTTACTTGCAGCACTCCAAAAGTGGGTAGTATTATTAACACAGCAGCTTCACACCTATGTCATTGGACTGGAAGATTGAAGTTGCGTCATCTGAAAAGACGAGTCACTTCTCGATCTCTTCTAGGCAGATGAAATAACCCTAAATCATTAGAGATATTCAGCTGAGACTTACGAATTTGGTTGCACGCTTTCGAAGTTTTCGGTCAAGGTGCTTCCAAACTTGCTCTGTTGGATTCATGTCAGGACTTTGGACTACACATGGCAGTGACTTGATTCCTTGCGATTCATTCCAGGCCTATGGTAGTTTGCTCGTATGACATGGCGCACCGTCTTCTTGAATAAGGTAGACATTCTTGTCAATTTGATTGGTTTCAAATAGTGGGAGTAGTCCTTTCTCTAATATTTAACGGTATTTTTTACATTCAACCGCTCGTCAACAAGAATCAGCTCAAATTCCAATCCAAAGCAGACAGCGCCCACACCATTAGTTCAATTACTCCATGTTTCACGGTCGCCTGCAGACATTCAGTGTCCCAAGACGTATTCTAATTTCTTCAAACATAACCCTGCTTCGAATATTGACAAAATTTACTTTCATCTGACCAAATTACAGACTGTCAAATTTTATAATCTTTGCTATCAAATTCTCTCGCCCAATCCATACGCCTGTTCCTGTTAACCTTTGTAATCAAGGGCTTCTTTCCTGCAACTCTTCTTTAATAGCCTAGCTCTTTTAGAGTCTTTCTCACTGCATATGGCGACATATTCATGCTGTTGGTGACATCTTTGACGACGGTTTCTGATGACTTCCCTTTTCAGTGCCCTCTTCGTTCGCTCAGGTACGATGCTTGGTCTTTCTAAACGTTGTTCCACACAACAATGGCCTTCTTCATTAAAACATAGCAAATTCCCTATTTGACTTGGCATACTGATGCCATCCTATTATTTGCCCTCGTTGAAATCCACCAATTTCTTTACTTCTGCGAACTTTCATTGCAAAATATAAGTCAACTATCGTTCATAGATGAGAGTAGCTTGATATTAACACTATATCGCCTGAAAAAAAAGAAGAGACGTTATTAAACAAGCCAAAATTGCTGTAATCAAATGTGGCTAAAAACTTATCATTGTCCACTGTATAGAGATAAAACCACTGTAACACACTTCCCACACCAAAAAAAATAAGAAACTTTAGTTGGAATCCACAGAATTTCCCTTAGATCTACTCAAATTACTTCCTGTGGGTCCCGGGTACTCCCTGCATTTAAAACCCGCATCACTGCTGAATGACCCAGGGATTTGAACTCACAATTACTATGTTACAAAATTAAAAATTAACCCCTTTTATTACAGTTTCTGATTCAATTTATTTGGAAATTACTTTATTCATCAACCCACTAGAAGTATCTTATTTATGAAACAAAAGATGGGCTGAATGGTGTGACGGAAAATAAGCTATTGAAGAATAACGAGAATCTGCTCGTACTCGAAAGATATTAAAAATCTCAGAATTATTACCTGTCATGTCTGGGTATAATTTCAGCCTTCATTGATTATAGTTGCCGAATGTCTCCAATGAGGTCATGGAATTCTTTGTATTTGTAAATTCCCATTAGAAATAGTAATCGACTAGAAATCGAGTAACTGAAAGTCTCTACAGTTCTTTAAGAGATTTTATCAGTACCGTGATTTGAATTTTTCTCACTTCTTAATCGAATCCCCACTTGTAATATCTCATTGATTATGTGATCTTCAACCTTACATTCCTTTCTTTTATTTTTCCTAGTCCTAAAACAGGTTTTGGATATTTCGTCATATTCATTCACTGCCACTATGTCTACTATTTAACTGATCATCTGTTCTTTAAAAAAAATAAGGTCTTATCGCATTCAGCTCAAATTTCCAAAGTATTTTGCTTTTGCAATGACAGATCTCTTAATTTTCATATTAGTTTATATAATCGAATTTGAGACACAATGTCTCCTATCACAACACTGTATCTATTTTCATATCTTTTGATTTAGCTATTATTATTATTATTATTATTATTTCCTTGGATTTCTGTTGTATACACATTTCCTTCCGGCACCCAGCCAGACACCTAAGGTCAGAAATGGCTTCATGACTTTTTCCCCTGATCATTTTTGTAAAAAAACAAAACAAACCCTAAGATCACACACATTTCACATAGATACAGCTCTTCGCAATGTGTGAGCTGTATTTGTGAATACAATTTTTTGGTATTTCTTTGTGGCATGAGCTAACAGGAATCCCTTAAATGAGTCTATTGGAAACTTTTCCAATCAATTCGTGGTCTCCAACTAGAACTGGAAATATTGATGTCCTCATGGGGCACATTATTGAGATTTCCACTACGAGATTCTTGTATTTTGATATTTGTTTGAGGATATTCAAAAATCTTACTTATTATAAAACACAGATTGTGTGTGTGTGCGTGTGTCTGTACGTTTATATATTGGATCGTATTTCTCACATTTTTCAACCGATTTCAACAAAACTTCACAGGACTACATAAAATTACCTTGCGGTGGTTCTGACAGCGCCATAAATTGGAAAAACACAATTGTTTTTGCACGAAATCAATTTGAAAACACGATTAAGAGGCATTAATGAACGGAGGATAACTCACATCGAGTTATACTTATTATAAAACCCAGGTTGGTTGTTTGTGTTTGTGTTTGTGTGTGTGTGTGTGTTCGTTTATATATGGGATCAGATTTCCTACATTTTTCAACCGATTTCAAGAAAACTTCACTTTTTTTTGTTGTCAGGTAGTGTTTCTTATTGTCTTGTACACTTTTTTCTTTATTTTTACATTCAGAATGCTTTAAAAATTCTATTTACAAGACAATTGTTTATAATAAAATTCTATTCCATCGGTAGACTCATAACGATTGAAAACAATGTTTTTGTTTGAGTTTGGGTTTGAGCATGCGTGTCCGTCAAACTTAAACAATAATCTTTGTCGATTTTATTTTTCAGTCTTTATGATGGTCGATACTTGATCTATCCATTACTGTTACAACGCCGGGTTCTACTGCTAGTATATTATAATCCGCAACGACTGCCATGCTAATAAAAAGGCGCATTCTGTTTTTGTGGTGCTTGATCACGATGTCTTGACCATTAGCTTTGATTGTTTTGTCTGTGTGTATTATAAAAATGTTACAGGTGCTATCTCTGTAACCGTGTCTGGATGATCATAGCTTTTTCTTGCAGTTTCCTTCGCGTAAAAGTTGCATATTTTCCAATGTAGATATTGGTCCACTTTATCATGCCGAGTTTTATATTCATTTGGTGCTGACATTGATACAAGATGGTCAATTGTTTCTGGATATTTATCACAGAATCTGCATTTGGGATCCACACAATTTTTCGATATATATATGCTTAGTAATTCAACAAGCATTGGTCCGGTGCAGCAAGAAGAGATCCTTCGGCTTTTAACCGTGCGCTACGTAAACACTGATGAGTACGTGGTCTCTGCCTACATTACCCTTGTTTGGTACGGTCAAAGTATTAACCATGAAGAAGCATATCCTGCCGTCGTTTGCTCATTTGATAGATTGCATTTACATTTGCTTTCTTTTTTAAGTTCATTGCCGCTGAAGTATGTGTATTATAGCTTATTTTCACTTCTTCACCCATTTGTTCTGGTTTGGTCGCACTTCTTCACCCACTTATTATTATTATTATTAGTCGTAGTAGTAGTAGTAGTAGTATCAAATGTCCATATTTCTAATTTCAAACTGAGTCTCAATTTGCATCTACTGCACCAGAATATCTCCTGTCTAAGGAACTGAAAACTTAAACCACTGTTGATGTTTTTGTTTTTTAGCTTAGTTTGGTCAAAGCCCACAAGTATAAGGAACCCATTGAGAATGGAGCTCACACTACACAGAAGCAATAGTCAAGCATAGTAGATCGAACAAGATTACTTACGCTGAGGTGCCCAAATAAAGCCGGTTATACCGCAGACCAGAGCCGGTTCAAGGGCCTCCTAGGCTCCCGCCGAATCTATAACACGTCCCCCTTCTACTACATCCAAATTTTCATTAGAGAGTATTCATATAAAGTACAAATATTATTGTAACCTAATTATGTCCAATAATGTATCATATGCAATATACCTGAACAATTCAACTAGAATAATTGAAAATATTTACAATGTATCTAAATATAAATTAGAGACATGTCGTAATCGACCACTCTAAATTAACAATGTTTTGTGGCAATTTTTAAGACCAATTTGAAATTTTTCTTGTTAAAATGTTGAATAATCTTAAGACATTCAATATTATGGATAAAAAAAATATCGAATTTTATACAGCGCTTTTTTTCGTGACTTAATATGCAAATTCACGAAAGAAAAGCATGAAATCAAAATCAAAGTTTTTTCATCAGCCAGTTGATTAGTTTAATTTGTAACGTATATACATATAGTGACAAAGCACTGCTCGGGACGAATATTCAGGTTTGATCCCCTTTCCCGTTTGGAATTAGTACATGCCAGCCCTACAAGAGATTGCTCTTTATTCAAAAGCTTTTTTCTGATTGAAAGCCACACCGATATAAGATTAATTGTAGTAAATGTGTGTGACACCCATGCTGGACACAGATGGTATTTACCGACGTATTTCTTTGGGGTCATTAAATCAATGCCATTCTGGCATCAGCATCCAGAGGTGACGGAAAATTAGTTGTGGGGTGAGAAGCACGTAGTGTGAAAAAAAACTATCATTAGTGTATGATCTTTGATTATGCCGAACCACTTTCAAAAATAGAAAGCATAGAAAGCTATGTTTGAAAAAGGCATACAGTAAAAACTATGATGCAACTCAATATAATTTATATTTGGAAAATAACTGTGACGTGGGTTGCAAGATTTTCGAATGAAAGGGTTGTGTTGGCGATTATGATTCTTGTAAAAATTAAAAAAACACATGTTCTCCAGATGTCATGCAACCAGAATTTTGTTTATGCATTATTTTTCAGATATATGTCGACTGTTTGTTCATTTTTTCCCCTGACATATTTTTCGGTAATTTTGATGGCTTAGGCAATTTTGATATATATATATATATATATATATATATATATGATACTAAAATATCGGTATATGCTATACAAGAGATAGGAAATATCCCGAAGTATTCACGCTTATCATATGATTGATAGCTTTACCCACTCTCTCTCTCTCTCTCTCTCTCTATATATATATATATATATATATATATATATATATATATATACGAACGCCCAAACATACACACGCACACAGAGGGTGCGATAGGTAAATTGTCGCCATCTTATATTTTTAATTTTGCGCATGCGTTTTGTTTGTTTTGGGTTTATGTCAACTGCACAGTATAGTAGGATCAGTTGGGAACCACATGTAAGAAAAAGAGCACCATGTCGCAATTCACTCCACCAGAAAATTGGAAATGACATGCTGTACTGCTTGGCATACGCGATGAAAGCTCTAGTAAGAACATTTGAAAATAACTGGGTGTTAATCTGATGGATAGTGCAGAGGATTCGAAAAGAGTTGGATGAGTCTAATGGCATCTCAGAAAACTTACTCTTATCGTTCTGATAAATTTGTTGGCCTATATTATGTACGTTGCGGAGGTAGTGTTCCACTGTGTCAAGTGGGTGGCTACTGGAAGAACCTATGTCTGGCAACAGGACCTTGCACAATGTGACACAGATTCTGCGACCACATCATCCTTTACACCTGGCCATCTAACTGCCCAGACTGCAACCCCCTCAATGATTATATGTGGGTCACAGCAAAACACTTTGTAACCCCAAAGATATATATAACTCTTCACACACAGACACACACACACACATATATATATATATATATATATATATATATATATGTATATATGTGTGTGTGTGTGTGTGTGTATAAATTGACGCACACACACATAAAGTGGGGGAAATAAATATTCGTACACTTGAAAAATTGTATTTTTATAAATATAAAAGCCTTAAATAAAACATCTCGGCACATGTTATGTATAAAGACACATACTATTAAAAAATAATAATAAACTTAATTAATTCTTATTCTAACAGAAATTAATGCATTTCTTTTAATTCTAACTGGTGAAAAAGTATTCGTACAAATCAATTATTAGAATAATCAATTAGTTATGAAAAAGTATATTCTAGAATGTTCCAGTAATGTTATCAGTAATTATAGTTAACGCTATTAGCCATTATCAGAGCATTCTGCAATTTCTAGTCTTACGGGAAAGTTCTAATAATGCCTAAAGGTAAACAATTGACTATTTCACAAAAAACAACACATTGTGTCTCTTTGGAAATATGAGAACAGTTACAGAACGATTTCTAACAACTTGAATATTCCTTTTAATACAATTGCTTCGTTCATTGCAAGGTTTAAAACTCGTAACAGCGTCGAAAACCAAAGACGAACAGGTGCTCAGAGGAATATTTCTCTAGGATCAGCAATATCCACAGGTTACCCGAGAAGAGCTGCAGGAACATCTGCGTGCATTAGGGATTAAAGTAACCAACCGTACAATAAGTAATGAACTACACAAAAACAGTCTGAAATCACGCATCCCAAGGAAGACTCCACTCCTCTTGAAACGACACAGAGATGCTAGGCTAAAATTCGTTAGAGAGCATAAGGATAAAGAATATTTTATTTGGGAAAAATTACTATGGATATATGAGACTAAAATAGAGTTGTTTGGTCATAATTATCGAAATCATGTGTGGAGGAAGGACGGTGAAGCCTACTTATCAAAGAACACGTTGCCAATGATCTGGGGCTTTTTTTCTGCAAAAGGTGTTGGCAGAATACCAATAATAGATGGCAAGATGAATGCCGAAAGATACCAGAAAATCCTGCAAGACAATTTAATGCGTTCTGTTGAGAGACTTCGGCTACCTCCCGATTGGGTTTTCCAACTGGATAATGATCCTAAGCATACCGCTAGATCTACAAGGAAATGGTTAGCTGAAAGTAACGTTAATGTCTTGCAATGGCCAAGTCAGTCCACAGACTTGAACCCAATCGAGAATTTATGGCAATATTTGAAAATTCAAATTGGGAAAAGAGCACCAACAAATATCAAGAATTTGAAGACAATATGCCAAGAAGAATGGGACAAAATACCACGCAATGTGTGCAAATCATTAGTTGAGCTATACAGGAATAGACTGGTAGCTGTTGAACTCCATAAAGGATATTCCACAAAGTATTAAATTAAGTTAATAGGCTTTTTTATTTTTGTACGAATACTTTTTTCATCAGTTAAAATGAAAAAATGCATTAATTTCTGTTAGAATAACAATGAATTAAGTTTATTACTATTTTTTAATAAAATATATCTTTACACATAAAATGTATCAAAATTTGTTTTAGTTAAGGCTTTTACATTTATAAAAATACAATTTTTCATGTGTACGAATATTTATTTCCCCTCACTGTATATATATAACTCTACACACACACATATATTCACACATCTATCTATCTATCTATCTATCTATCTATCTACATATATATATATATATATATATATATATATATATATATATAGTTAAATTCCCAGATCAATTCTGTGGACAAGACATATTGGTATAAAACGATAATTGGAAAAAAGATCTTAGATTTTGCCGACGCGTTTCGTCTTCCGACTTTTTCAAGGCAAAAATGAAATCGAAATGTTCTTGTTGTTATAGTTACATTAAAAAAAATCCAAATTTAAAAAGATAGACGCTTCTGTCTAAGCCTTTTTTTCTGGTTAATGTAAATATATATATATATATATGTATGTACACACATACTCACACACACATATATATATATAAACATATATACACACATGCACAGACACATTTATATATACATAGAAATATATATATATATATATATATATATATATATATATATATATATATATATATAGGCACACATGTATATATATATATATATATATATATATATATATACAGATATATACATATGCATATAGGTTTATACATATATATATATACACATACACACACACTCACACATGTATACATATATGAATTTAAGTGCATTACTATATTAGCGTCGATATCTCAACATTTTACCTTTGAATTGGTTAGACGTAACAGTATGTTCTATGGTAACAGTTTTTTTTCTCTTGCTCTTCTCGCTTGTGGATCCCTTCCGGCTCCTTGCTTTCCAGTCAACTTTGATCTTCAAAATTTTAAATGCAATTTCAATCGTTATTTTATGTCTTCTTAATTCCTGTTCTTGTTATTGTTCTCTCTTCTTAATAGAGTTTTCTTATATGCTCGCACCTTGCATCATACTGGCCTTATTACCTTGCTGCTTGGGGTCAAATGATTACAAAAAATATACTACAAACAAAAAATTTGGGGCCACCCCGCATTTTTGCATTTTAAAAAAATATATTTTTGTATTTTTTTAAAATAGAAGATAAAAAATCAGTACTACGGTGTATTTGCTTTTATTTTTCAGTCTTTCTCCGGGTTCCACTTACTACCACAAAGTCCTAATTTGGATTCGTCTGCCCACTATATATTTTGTTAAATTCTGAATATTTTGTATGAGAAATATATTTTCTTTTTATCATTTACTCCTCAGTAGACGTTTTGAGATATAAAAATTTTCATTTAAGTTAAATATTAATGCAGGTTCTAAATGTTAACGCGGCGCTGATTAATTTTGTAAACAAAAGATATGTAGCTGTCTCTGTTTAAAGAAAACCATTACGACAGTATTTTCATTTTGTTATTTTATTTAATTTTTAATTTTTAATTAATTTTTGCAAAATGGAAAAATCAAAGCATCTAAGCACTGAAATGAGGGCAAAAAAATGAAATTAGATTCAAAGAAGGTTACTCTCAAAGACAAATTATCCAAAAGTTGAATATTTCTAGACGTGTGGTGCAATATTTGTTACAAAGACAGGGACTGGCACAGATGTTGACAGAAGAAGAGCTGGAACACTAAAAGCATCAACTACCGCCGAAGATAAACCCTTGATTATTTAGAGCAAAAGAAATAGAAGGAAAACTGATCCAGAGTTGACTGTTGAATTTAATTTCTTTCTACAACAACCAGTGTCGCTCTCAACTGCAAAAAATTGACTTAGATCAGCTGGTCTCAGCCATCTATAACCCCTTTTATAGAAGGGAAATAAGCAGAAAAACCTGTTATGGGCGAAAAGTTATAAGAACTGGGCATTGAATGGGTGGCAAAATATATTGTGAGCATATGAGCCCATATTTGAACGTTTTGGTAGTAAGAGGAGTGTATGCGAGAAAAAAATCCAGAGAAAGAGTAAATGATGAATGTGTGGTGCCAACAGTTTACTATGATGGTAAGTCTGTTATTGTGTGGGGTGTTTTGGAGATTTGATTAAACTCAATGGAATCATAAAAAAGAATAATGTCATCGATTTTGCAAACACATTCTATAACATATGGTTTAAGCATAACTGGGAAAAATTCACCTTTCTATTATGTTGGTGCAAAAATAATATCGTTTTTGACGTATTTTTTTAACGTCAAAAAACGATATTATTTTTGCACCAACCTAATATAAGACAACGATCCAAAACACTTCAAAATTATGCCAAAATTACCTTGAATAAAAAAAGGAGCAAAATATGCAAATTATGACTTGGCCGCCTCAGTCTTCTGACCTCTCTCCCATCGAATTAATATGGAATGAATTGGATAGGGGTGTTCGAAGAGAATACCCAAAGACTGAGTGAGCTTTATCAGTGCTTGAAGTTTGCTCGGGAATGTCTATTTGCTTTTTTCAAAATTTCTGGTAAAGAATCTCAAGAATTTGTAAAGCAGTAATTAAGACAGATAATGAAGGAAACAAAATATCTTTTTTTTATAATTAAGTGCTTACTTTTTGTCAAAATAAAAGCAATTACTCTGTATGAAACGAAATAAAATATTCAAATGCCGCATATTGAAAAAGATCCGAAATGTTATTCCAACTCAGTCCTTAAGTTGGCGGCCAATCCTTCACTTCTTCAATTCTACTTATATAATATAGATTCTAGTTCAGTGAAAAAATGCCTTTTATTAACTTCCGTATTTTGAAAATGAAATAAATTTTAAAAAATAACTTAGGGTTTTACTTGTATGTCTGATCTGTTTTCTTTTACTTAATTTGGATTTTGCTGGAAACGATTTATTGGTTTGAGGAATATAAATGCGATACTTTTATTAATGTAAAATACGTAAGAGAAGAATTATTAGTGATATGCTTGAAATAATGTTATTAATCAAAACTATTAAATAAAAACGTATGAATATGCTATGTTATATATCAAAACAGAAAATTCTGCGTAAAACACAAGAGAATTTGTTTTATTATTTGCTATTATTTCCTATCATGCGCAATAGCGACGAGGCTGAAGATCAACAACGAGGCGAAACTTCCGGAAAGATGGCCATTATTAACAATTACTGGTGAAAAGATTTAAGTGTTTACTTTAGCAGTTTGCTTCGAAGTAAAACTACAAATCAAAAATGATGGAACGATGTAGAGGCAACCTGATCGTGTTGTAAAACAATATGTTAGACAATACGTTTTCTCCCTAGTGGAATATAAACGCTTAAGGAAAGATATCGAGTGTAAACAATCAGGGAATTATGCAGTCCATAAAAATAGAAATGGCAGAAAAACACACCAATTCATTAGGTTCAAAGTCCACATGATATATATATATATATATATATATATATAGAGAGAGAGAGAGAGAGAGAGAGAGAGAGAGTGAGAGAGTGAGAGAGAAGGTGTGTACATGCCTGTGCAGACATATATATATATATATATATATATATATATATATATATATATATATATATATATATATATATATATATCAAAGATAGTTGAAGCTGTTCTGCAGAAATGCATATATAATATTCTTCGGGCAACTCAAATACTTCGTTGATAAATGGAAATTTTATATTTCTATCTAACGGAATCTGTCGTCGTTGTTGAAATGAGGGTCCAATAGTTTGGTTTCAGAAGTGAGTCATTGCACTCCACACGCAAACGATTTGATTATATTGATGATATATACTTATTACATACCTGCAATGAATGCCTGTTAGCTCATATGTGTGTGATATTTATTTATAATGCATTTCAGAGACTGTGTAAGAGTGTGTTTTTGTGAGAATAGACATACTATATGTCGAAATAATAAGGCGTGTATCCGAGTGAATTTGTGTGCGAAAGTGAGATTGCGCGTTCGTATGTATATGGCGGCAATGTGGAAGCGTGTCCCCTACACACACGCATAAACGAACGAGTAACTATACGCCATCTATGAGCTATCTTTGGACAAAGGCATGGGTAGGAAATTTGTTTTGCATAATCTTTCCTGTTTGCAAACGAATAAACATAGGTCACTTATAGTTTAAAAATTGATTCAAAATTTCTCGATAATGCGCTTTTGCTATACACTTAACCATGGGGATACGAATCGTTAATGGTTTAAGTGAAAAATCAATTTATTGAGGTCTTATTAGATCACATCCGCTTGGGCATATGAGTCACATTTCTAACACTTTTGCGCAGATAGTTGAATATATGTGGAGTTAAGCGCATGAGTATATGGGACCAGTTCGTCAGCAATTGTGCCAGTTGGTAGTGGTTCTTTATTTTTTGTTGGTGGGGAGCTTAATTTTGTTGGATTTTACAAAGACATCTACTAAACCTGAAGTCAGTCTTGACAAGAGTATCTTATATAGATCGTATTGCAGACTATTTTCACATCTTTCTACTCGCTTTGTATCTCGGATGGTTCCAGCGAGATAACCTTAGCTATCATTGTGTACAGGTGATAAGTAACTTTGAAAAAAAAACAAACTCTGACAATTTCCACGTAGATCCCAGCATGTATAGGGCATGTTGGGAACCTGGCTACATAACCGCCAGCCACACGTAACGAAGTATTTCAGTTATGGAATGTGCATTTGACAGATATCCTACGCCACGACTCCAGCAACTCATAGATCGCGTTGCCATCCTTATTCAGGCAAAAAGAGGAGCTACACGCTATTAGGTAACCATCTCTATCGTTTTAGCTCTCCAGTTTAAATAATGGGATATTTTGAAGAAGAGGTTTTGGCAAAGAGGTGGATATTCTTATAGGAATCAATGACCATCATGCAACAAGGAGATAGAAAACATATTTTTAAAAAATCTTGCGATTGTAGCATCATCTGATCATGGAAACTCATAAAAGATGCAGATAAACTGTTAAGTAGTTTATCTGAATCTTTTATGACAACGCTTTAGAAAATATGCATTATATTTAGTTCTGAATTGTAAAAAAAGTGTGATGTCAAAATAGTTTTATTAATGTAAAATCAGACAAATATATAAAAGAGAAAAACTGAAAGTGATTTTTTTTCTGAAAAAAACGTAAATGGTCCTCAAAAAATTACAATATCAGCAAAATTCTAACGTTTAGATAATAATTTTTTTTACTATTGTCCACACAATACAAGGTCTAAAGTAGAGGATTACTGGATGACGATATTGTAAGGGCGTATAGGGAGGGAAACACTTCGCATATTATAAAGATATGTAGGACAGATAACGTTTGACTTTTGAATTGAAGATGTTAAGTTTGTAGTGATCAAGGGAGCATCCCACTGACAGTCCGTTCCACATTGTGACAGCTCTAGGCTGTCTGAGTGGAACTTCCTCCTTACCAATGGAATATGAAGAGAATGAGGGTGAGTAGCTTCAATTTATGTGGCATAGTGAAAGTTTGGACTAGCTGTGAAGGTCTGGACTATCGTGACCAAGGAATCTACAATAAAAATAGAGAGAGCCGAAGATCTACCATGAAAATAGAGAGAGCCGTGAGTGGCTCCTCTACACGATAGAAACGCCGGCGGGCCACTGGCGGGCCACCGGTGGGCTTTTAGTGGTCCACCAGTTGTATCATGGCAGTGACGATACTGCCGGCGATCCGACAGTGGTCTGCCAACGGTAAACGCTACTGACATGCCACACAGTGGAAGATTGGTGGCTTGTGTGTGTGGTAGTAAAGTTGAAGGGTAGAAAACAGTCATTGCCCGCAAAGCTGCACAAAGGCTTTTGAACTCAGTCAAGACTGGATAGTGAGGATTAGGCAACCACAGCCCGGATGTGGCATTAGTGCTGCGTATTTAGTCTGATCTGGCTCTCGTAGAGATAGACCATGGCAGGAAGAGAGGGTAATTTCTGGAGTGGTACATGGATCTGACGATGGATCATTTATACGAGTTTCATGAGGTCTGGTTTGAACGAATTCCAATCGACGTTCCAGGCAAGAAGCCTCATTAATAGTTCATCATGACTGGAGAAAATTTTGGGTATACTCTGTGATGATGAAATGATACGAAGCTTGGTTTTGGAGGTACTGAATTTACAATCCAGTTCTTCCTCTGTCAGTCAGAGGAGAGAATAACTTATTCTGATCAGCTAGATTTTTGGTATTGCTCTCATAATTCGTGGTATCATCGGTATATCTATTTATTACTGATCCGAGAATGTTCTTAGGCAGATCATTAAAATATAACAGAAAAGGGTAGGATCGATGAAAGATCCTTCATTGGTGTCATGGGTCTGGTTTTAGACCAGAATATAAAGGACACAAAGAAAATCCTATTTCGTGCTTTTTTTTACATTATATATATATATATATATATATATATATATATATATATATATATAAATATAAAAGTGAACATAGAAGTCAACACTTAGAGGCGACAGTCTGTTTCATGCTATATAAGGACACAAAGAAAATCCTATTTCGTGCTTTTTTTACATTGTATATATATATATATATATATATATATATATATATAAAAGTGAACATAGAAGTCAACATTTAGAGGCGACAGTCTGTTTCATGCTATATGCAATATTGCATATAGCATGAAACAGACTGTCGCCTCTAAGTGTTGACTTCTATGTTCACTTTTATATTTACACACGCTCTATCTCTGATATTGAGCACTTTATTCCATAAATATAGCACACCATAAGACTATATTTCTTTATATATATATATATATATATATATATATATATATATATATATATATATATATATATAAATTTCGCTTGAAGTTGGAACAGAGCCCACTTTAACTCAAGTTAATTCAAATATTATTTTGAAGTTTTCGGCTCTTGTTTTGAAACATGAGACCTCTTATGTAGCGAGTTGGAATCATATTTTTAAATAAATAATTATATATATATATATATATATATATATATATATATATGTGTGTGTGTGTGTGTGTCCTGTTATATTGTGTATCTGTATTTATATTTACGTATATTTCTGTATGTATGAATATTTTTATATATGTATGTTAGAGTACATGTATATGGGTGTGTGTATGTATATGGATATATCTTTATGTATGTATATGTATGTACGTTTATATATGTATATGGTTGAATGTCTGTGTATTTATGTGTATGTACGTATATATCTGTACTTGTTATTATAGATATGTATATATATATATATGTGTGTGTAGGTGTATATGTGAGATTGTTTGTATGTATGTGTAGGTATGTAAACGCTGGTTTGTGTTTACTGCCACATGTGTTAGTCTATGTGTGTATATATGTATATATTTGTGCATTTGTGTATGTGCGTGTATATATATATATGTATATGTGAGTATGTGTGTATATATGTGGGTATAGTTTTGTGTATATATGTGTGTATATGTATGTATATGTATATGTACTTGTTATCATAAATATGAATATGTATGTATATGTTTATGTTTACATATTTATATGTATGTATTTATATGTGTGTGTGTATATACATATATATATATATGTGTGTGTGTGTGTGTTGGCTTGTATTTACTGCCACTTGTGTAAGTCTATGTGTGTATATATTTATGTTTATTTGTATGTGTATTTGTATGTGTGTGTTTATATGTATATATATATATATGGATGTGTTTGTGCGTGTGTATATATGTCTATATAGGTGAATTTAAATTTGTATGTTTTTATCTGTATGCGTATGTTTGTATGTGTTGGTATATATATATATATATATATATATATATATATATATATATATATATATATATGTTTGTGGATTTAGTTTATATGCGCATATGTATACATGCATATGCATATGTATGTTTAAATATGTATATATATATATATGTGTATATATGTGTACTTTTGTGTATATGTGTATTTGTATTTATGTGCATGTATGTATATATATTTATATCTGTTTTTTTTTACGACTCTGTGCGGGTTGATATATTTATTCATGCTTTTGTATGTGTATATGTACGTATGTGTATGTTTATACACACACACACACACATATATATATATATATATATATATATATATATATATGTGTGTGTATGTGTGCGTGTGTGTGCGTGTGTGGATGTATGTAGACATATATTTCTGTGTATGTGTGTATGTGTATATATGCGTGACTGTACACTTATTTCTGTAGGTAGTTATTCTCATCTTAATTTCTATCACCTAATATATAATAAAACATAATTCAACTTTAAAATATGCTTTTTATGGATATTTGTGGGTTTGGAATTTTCGTTTCTTTTATATATTAGATAATATTATTTTTAACCATTTTTATTTTTGTATATTTGCTCATTTAAGTTATATTTTAATAAGTAGTTAGCATTTGTTTAATGACACTTTCAGTCTTAGATATTTCTTGGTTCTTGGTATCTGATTGTCTAGGTCAATGTATGTGGATGTGTGTACATGTATTTATCGGTGTCTATGTGCATGGAAAATGCATGCACTTTTAATTGTGTATATATGTATGTGTTGGTTTCCTTTTTTTTAATATATAAAGGGTCATGGAGATGTTCCCTGTCTCGTCCCTTTTTTTGTGTGTATATATCTAAATATGCTTGGGTGCTCATGTATTACAATCTGAGTGTGATTGTTTTGTTTTACGTGAGAGGTTAGGACCCCATTCACACACTTGGGATGAAAATGTATACATATTGTCGAAGGATCGGAAGAAATTAGCATCTATTCTAACGTAATTTCAATGAAGAAATAAATTGAATAACATATATTTTTTCTTTTCTCCTCAATAATTTTATAATTTTAAACTTAATAGAGATTAAATTTGTTTTTTTAAATTGGTAATTTTTACTTTTAATTTTAATATCAAATTTTATCATATAATTTAATAATTATTGGTTCGAATAAATTATTTTTAATATTACCCCCATTTTAAAGATCTGAATAGCTATTATTAACCTCACTTCGTTGTCAAGCTTTTTGAATTTTCCTATACTTCTATTTTGATTGGTCATTTTAGCTTTTGTAACAACGTTTTCCCCTTGCGAAGGATCGTTAATTAATTTAAAACTTTTAAAACCATTTATTTTACATTCATCACCATCATTTGATAAGACAGCGGAGGTGTTGAAACAAAATGGCTATTTTTGTTGTGATTTTATAACATATTTATGTTATTATTTTTAAATAAATAAATAAATGAATATATATATATATATATATATATATATATATATATATATATATATATATATATATATATATATATGTGTGTGTGTGTGTGTGTGTGTGTTGCCTCTCCCGTCGTATTCAACTTATGAGGGTCAAACAGTTCAGTTCTTAGGAACCGCCAGCCAGACGCGAGCGTATATGATTTGATTATACTGGTGAAGCAACCACACATTTGAAGGTCCGAATACAGAGACCTAGTGCACTACGCGCCACAACCGTAGGCAGGTTTTGAATTCAGAGTTGTCCTTCTGCTAGACTAGTTACCATCTAAGGCTATAGAACTCAGTCTCTCCTGCTATTTATCTATAGCTGGAGGGAGAAAATGTAAATGCAATATAACATAAGTGAATGTAACAGATTCGAGTGGAATTCGAACGGCTCTTCGATTCCTCAATATATATATATATATATATATAATATATATATACACACACACACACACACACACACACACACACACACACACACACACACATATATATATATATATATATATATATATATATATATATGTTGGCACGCTTTACATTTTTGTATGTTCTTTGATTAAGTAGCTGGGATAAATCAAACGTTCTCTCTGCGCCGACGGTCCGTGAGCGTCTGTTTCACTACCCCGGTTCGAGTAATGTTCGAAAAAATTGCTGACTTCAGTGATGGATGAGGCAAGAAAATACGCGAAACTATCTGGATATGAGCGCTCGGCTAATATATGACGACTACATGCCATCTTTTGTCGCAAATAATTATCTGAGAAATAGTTTCGCTATTTTGTAACAAAAATACGTAAATATAAGAATATCCTTAAACTAAGTAGATTCGTCTACACTAGCTTATAAAACATATACACACACGTAATATATATATATATATATATATATATATATATATATATATATATATATATATATATATATATATATATATATATGTGTGTGTGTGTGTGTGTCGGTGTGTTTGTATATATACACAATGTATTAAAAATTATGTGCATATATACATTGTTTCTGTGCACTTATCAAGATAAGTAATTGTAACATGTGTGTCTTTGTCTGTGTGTTTAATCATAATGAATGTTTTTGAGAAGTCGCTTCTCAAAAACAGAAATTATGATTAAACATAATGAATGTTTCACCCAAACCAATAATCATATGTGACAGAATAAATTTAGTATAAATTAAAACAATGCTTTAGTTTTAGTCGCAGTGTTATAAAATATTGCAGACGGACCTACCCTGAAAATTATAGACCATTCCCATTTTTGTAAGTTGGCAAACTCAGAAAATCAGCAGGGGATGAAATACTTATTTTTCCTCACTGTAGACTAAAGTGTTTATCTAATTTTGATGATAAATGTGATTGGACACAAATATGTGAATATCTTGTAAAGCGTCCTATTAAAATACGAAAATAAAAAATGGGAATATTATAATAACAGAATAATAATAATATTTATATATCCGAATAATAGAAAAAGGCAAGAAAACCTCATAGAAAACGTCATATGTTTATGACCGACACCCCCGGATATTTTATTTAATGAAGTTCAAATTGATCAAGTGATTCCTAGGTGTATATGATGAATGTCGAAATTTATAAGTTATGAATTTTTACCAGTGCCTTATTTAACTAAACACTACAGTAAAATGAGATTCTTGCATCAAACTTTTTGAGATAGAAAGCACTAGACAATCAAATGATGATTCTCTATAGAATGACCATTCTTTTTCCCCCACAAAACTATCAAATGATTTCTGGCTTTGTCTGTCATTTATTTTAGAGCATAATCTTACAAAATGGTACAAATTATTTTAGAATAAATTTGTATTAGACGGACACAAGGTAAAACAATTGTGTTGCAAAGCAGAGTCAACTTTTACTCATATTAATCCTACACACACACACACGCACACATACACACATATATATATATACACTGCGTGCCAAATTATTATCGAGATAACTTTTTTCTAATATTTCAAAAACCGTCCAATCAATTCACACGAATTTTTCACACAATGTTGGCAACACTGACCTGCGCAATCATTAAAATGTTTGTACTGATCTGCGCAATTTAAACAAACTGGCACCATATTTATTATCAGCACGGTGATTTGAGCGTGCCAAATAATAACAGATACAAACAAAGACACAGTTTTAAACAAATTAATAGGGAATGTGCTTTCCCTATTTTGAAATTACTTGAAGAAGTCGACCATCCATTGAATTTGTTAATTGTAGGATGCCATCTGCTGTAATGCCGCGAGATATGTCAAGAATTGCTTCTCACAACTCAGCGTTGCTCTTGAATTGTCGTACGTTGGCGTACAGTCTTCGCTTCATGATGCTCCAAAGGTTTTCGATTGGGTTCAAATCCGGAGAATTTGCTGGCCACTTCATTTTTCGAGGTTCATCGAAGCCTAACTGTTTCAAATATTCAGTAGTCTTGTGAGAAGCATGTGAGAGAGCATTATCTTGCATAAAAGCAATGGCTCTTCTCAAGGCAACTCTTTACCTTTTCATCCACTGTTCAAGATGCTCCTTCATAAACACTTTGTATGCACCAGCATTCATTTTGACGCAATCTGGTACTATCCATGGGCCCACTAATGTTTTTCCAATGATACCACCCCAGATCATTATGCCTCCACCGCCTTGTTGGCGTCTCAAACGCTGATGGCGATTCTGTCCGTTCATTACCCAGCCTTTGCACCATCTATCTGGCCCATCAAGTGTTGCTCGAGTTTCGTCTGTGAACAAAACTTTAGAGAAGTCAATCTTCATATTGTCCTCGGCTCATTTCAGTCAATTTTGAATGTGATTTCTCGTCAACGGAGGCTTCGATACAGGTTTGACTGTTGTTGCTATTATGTTGGTGCAAAAATAATGACGTAATAATGTCGTTTTTTGACGTTATAAAATACTTCAATAAACGACATTATTACGTCATTATTTTTGCACCAACCTAATATTTCCCTCAGATACCGACACCGAGTACTTTCAGGCACAGTAGGATCCCTAATGCGACTGAAAAGCTCTTGACTGGTAAATCCAGGGTTATTCGTGGCCTCTCGTTTGAGCCGTGACATGAGACGACGTGAAATAACCCTCGGCTTGCCTTTATCTGCCCTTTTGCGTACTTGTGTAGGGTCGGCGGTGAACTTTTTCACTGTTTGATGACACCTCCCTATCATTTTAGAAATTTATAGGGTAGATTTAACTTTTGAGAGTTCTGAGGTGATAGTTTTCTTTTCAACATCACTTAAACTGCTTTTACGGTCCATCTTTTCACTAAATTATTACACTTTTTTAATAATTTAGCACGCTCAAATCACCGTGCTGATAACAAATATGACGCCAGTTTGTTTACATTGCGCAGATCAGTACAAAAATCAGTGTTGCCAACATTGTGTGAAAATTTTTTGTGAATTGATTGGACGGCTTTTGAAATATTAGAAAAAAAGTTATCTCGATAATAATTTGGCACGCAGTATATATATATATATATATATATATATATATATATATATATATATATATATATATGAGTGAAGAAAAATTAGTATAAGCCGCAAAACTCAGTTTATTGTATTATTTACCTATATGTTTATTATTTTCTTCAATGTTACACCACATAGTTCTTATGTGATGCACACAATCCTAATTTAAGGCTTTTTACATCGGAATATGTAAAAAGCCTTTCACAAGAAAATGAATATCTATTAATCTAATTAAAAAATATTTTTCACTTTTATTTATTTAGTTATATTCCTTCTATTTCTAAATAATCTTAAGATGTAAACCAAATATCTATATGATGAAAAAGACTAAAATTCCCATCGGAGGTCTTAATGTTTTCCCATAAGTGTATTGTAATGAAAATAATAGTACACACCGCAGAGAAAAAAATATACATTTAACTATATATATGATATTTTCCTTAAAATTATGCCACGTATCGTTTTCACCTTTCAAATAGGAAATATTCAGCAAACATTTCAATTATATATACATTTATATTAGATTATAAAAGATATATTTAAAAGATCTTAAGACCAAATTATTCAATGCCCATTCATAAAAATAAACTAATGTTATCTTGAGGATTTAACTTTCTAACTTATTGGTTCTAAACAGCTATGAATTAATCTTCAATATTTTTGATATGGCGTATCAGTTGCCTGCAGACCGTCATTACGGTAGCAACCCTAATGTCAAAAACTAAAGACCCATTTCATACACTTTAGACATACTGTAATTAGTCCATATTGTAAAGGTAAAGATTACAAATTCATCGGTGAGCAACAAGCGGACACTTTATCCCTGCACTAATGGTTCGATAGTTCGCAACTGGAAATCATTTTTTTTCTTTCAGTGCAGTATTTTTATACAGCATGTGAAACTACTGATATGTGATGTTTCTTTCTCGATGTTGTGGTGGAGTCTGTAATCTGTTTTTATCAGAGGTGCGTACAGCGCAATAACGGTATCTTTGAAAACTATTTCAAGTTAGACCAGAACTCATTTTCCTGAGTCTCTTAGATAGAGACTGTTGACACCTGCTTTCGAGTGGTATATCTTCCACCTGGTCAGTTTTGGTACCTAATATTTTTAATCGAGTTTTTCAGTTGATATATATAGAGACGATGAGAAACGTTATCAGTATGACGTTCCTCTAGTATATGATGGCTAGAGTTTGTTCAGATAGGAAATCATTTCGATCCTAGTTTGGTTCTTAACTGGCAGTTGTAGTTCATTCTCACTCATGGTGTTGTATGATAGTCGTTATACCCTTGTGTTGCTTGTTTGACATACCTGCCCAGTCTTCTTCTTATTATTCTTCTTCTTCTTCTTCTTATTATTATTATTATTACTACTACTACTACTACTACATCTAATATTATCATAGTTATTATTTCACAAATGATTTAATAATTTAAATAATTGTGTTTAATTTGATCACGTACATCTATTAATAATTTTATCGTATAAAACTGCCCCAGATTGAATTAAAAGATATTAATAATCTAGTCAGGGATTAAATAAATTGTTGTACCATAATAGGTTCTTGGGTAAGAATTTACAAGTATTTTAATGACATATTTACTGACATTTATTGCCGTTTTTTAAAGTACAGCATTAATTTATATTTATGTTAAAAATATGTAAATAGTAAATGTATTCAAGGCTTCGGGAATATTGCCTGCAGATATCGTCTTTACACTGCAGATTCCCTTTATAGCTATTGTCCCATATATTCATCAGTATGGTGTCTTTAGATGTGTCTGAAGTCATTCTGATAGATAACATTGATATATATGCGTTGATAAAAACAGCTGCAATACATATATATATATATATATATATATATATATATATATATATATATATATATATATATATGTATATATATGAAATTAGTTCCACTATTAAAAAAACTGATACATATTTCATTTATGTTGGAAGATATCCCAGAATGTATTTTGATTGCGTAAATGTGGTCATTATCACATTATTAATTTATTATAATATTGTATTATGTCATCATCAAAATGACTGTGGCAGAATTATTATAAACTATTATTTAATAATGATATTGATTATTTTTATCGTAACATTTCGAAATTTTGTAGAAATAATAAAAAGATAAGAATATTAGTAATAAGTAAATAGCAGCAAGATGCATTTTCAGAATTAAAGTGTAATATTATGAACAGTTGTTGAACAATATTAATTAAATCTGTTTCAATCTTAAAATGCTTTGTGTATAGGAAGATACGGTAATTCTTACCAGTGACGTTAATGTCGATAATTATCAAGGGAAAACAGAATGAATTTGTTAACTTGAGCTGTATTATTACTTTTCACTTTATTTGAAAATCTGTAAATGAATTAGCCTTTATGAAATCATGTGAAACCAAGAGAACGTCATTGGTTTCCACAAAAATATAACATTACCGTATGCGGAAAACAATTGCTGTAATACAGAGTGAGTTCATAATTGCTCACTAATTAATGATTCTGACCTATCAATAAAATATTCTTTGTCCTCTAAGATGATCATCTCTACAACACACGCACATGTAAGTGACTAAATTAACATTTAATTAAATCAGAGAATTTCATATTGTATCCTCTTGGGCCGATAAAAATATACATCCTGTAAACAGTGATACACGCTAGCATCTTTAAAAGTGATATATCTAGACATAATGGCCAGTACTTGAGCAAATGAAAGTAATATTATTCATAGCACAAACCCTGTATAGATTCTTATATATATATTATTTACTTCGTTATATATAACTTCTCTGTATATCTATCTCTCTATGCATATATCTCAGTCTATTCAAATCTTATTTTTACAAGTATTTTTTCATAATTTCTATATTAGTTTGTTTGTTTGGGTTTTAAGGCATATCAACCAATGTGGGTTATTTAATGCCAAATCCAGTTTATATGAATTTTAAATGCCTATTTTGTATGGAATAAAAAACGTATCGCTGGCAACATTATTGTTTCAAAAAAAAAACATATAGCTGGCAACATTATTCCTTTACAAAAAAAAAACGTATAGCTGGCAACACTACTCTTTTACAAAAAAACGTATAGCCGGCAACACTACTTTTTTACAAAAAAAAACTTAGAGCTGGCAACATTATTGTTTCAAAAACTTAGAGCTGGCAACAGTATTGTTTCAAAAACTCAGAGCTGGCAACATTATTGTTTCAAAAACTTAGAGCTAGCAACATTATTTTTCTGAAAGCATTATCTGAGACCTTGCTGTTGGATGCAGTTTATCGCCATACCCAGGACGCGGATGTAGTTTACCGTCATACCCAGGACGCGAGAAAAACCTGGAAAACTATGAGTTCACTATTTGCCCATACCTGGGACCCTAACAGGTGCCACCACCCCGGGTCAAGGTGGACCTGGGAACAACAGCAATTAAGAGGTGGTTCCACGCTCCTCAAAACCTCCAAATCAGAGGCCTTGCTGTTGGATGCAATTTAACGTCATACCCAGGACGCCTCATTGGGGGGGGGGGTCTTACCCCTCTACAGAGGTGCAGTCTGCGTATTCTAAAGCCCCAGCCGACAGGCCTTTTCTATATTAGTTAAGTGATATACTTAAGTATATCAGTTAAGGAAGTCATTTTGATAAAATGTATCTAACTAATGTGTCAATAATTCTATATGAGACATCAACAGGTGCCTATAGTCAGATATGTTAAATCCTATCTAATTAGCAACTCACATTAAACTTTCAGTTGCAAATATGAAGAACTTGGTATGTCCCTAAAGTTCCCACATTGAAAGTAAGCCTGTAGATTGCAACCAAGAAAGAACCTGATGTTAATATCTTGGTACCAGATCCTGAAATTGTAGAGATTTTGGAGAAGTATTTTTTTTTTCCCCCGCAGGTTCATGAAAAAAACAACACATTATTCCGTAAGTAGGCATAAAATGTTGGCCTATGAAAACATACACACACACACACACACACACACACACACATATATATATATATATATATATATATATATATATATTAGTACCAATAATGTGTGGCAATTTTTTTAAATGTAGTTATTGCTAAAAAAAACATTTCTTAAAATGTTTAACAGTTTTATTGTAATAAATTATTTAACTGCTTCAGTTTGAAAACACTGGAAAACACAGACTCAGTTTTCATTTTAAATAATTGACATTATTATTCATTATAATATTTATTTTCTGTCAATGTTAATGTCAATCTGGTGGGGGTGGTAATATTGACAACACTTATAAATTTAGATGTTTACTAATTTCGTTAGAAAAAAAATGACCAGTTTGACTGTTATGTAATATCAGTTCCTCTTCTATGGTAGCAAATGCTGAATAATCTCCGCACAGAGAAGAAGAAGTGACTTGAGGCAATATTAAATGTATTTTTTATAAAAAGATGATAAGAATATCATAGACTGAATATGAAAGCAACGACGAATCTTTAGGGAAAATGCAAATAAAACAAGAGTTGAGGATGAGAAAATTAGGTGAAATTTCCAGCAAAGAGAACTTAGAAAATTTGATATTCTCAGAAAATATTGAAGAGAAGTGGGACCAAGAAAAGCAGCGCATAACCAACTTAATGAGTTTGTGTAAATGGTGTCATGACCTCCAGCGTCCTGAAATGACACTGCACATAGAAGAAGACTATCATATTTTTTTTGTGCTGTGTTCTGTCAGGACGTTGGCGATCATCACTCTCCACAACATCCTATACTTTGTAGGTCGAAGTAATATTTATTTACTTACTATTGGTTTCAGTTCATGTTCTGACATCCATTTATAGAAGATCCTTAATTTGATGCTACTAGCTTTTTCCTTTCTCTTGCTTTCAGTATATTCTGTGGACGTTAAATTCCTCATTGTGTCCTAAAAATTTCAAGTGGTACTTCCTGATTATTTTTATGTGCCATTTCCTTTCAGGACGTAGGCGATCATGGCTTTCCACTTCCCTCTATCCCTTGCAGCTCTCAGCAAGTTCCTTCCCTCTGCTTCCTACCCAGACCACGTTCTGTCATCCACCTGCTCAAGCTCGCCAGGTATGTCACATTCTGCTTTTCTTGTCTCTTTTTCCCTCTATTCGACACGTGAGCATCAGGTTCTCCAGGTCTCCCTTCCTCATTATGTGTACCAGAAGCTTCGGCTGCCTCTTTCTGATGTTAAGTATAAGCCTTTTCCTTGTTTGCAACATCTCTAAAATTTCATCGTTGCTCACATGCTCGGTTCATGACGTCCTTAGCATCCTTCTGTAGAACCATATTTCGGTCGCCTCGAGTCTCTTCTTCATCTTTGAAAATATCGTCCAACATTCGCTACCGTAAACGGCCCAGTATTCTTTTCTTTTCTTCCCTTTTTGTTTACAATTTGCTTAAAATGTTCTCGTTTCTGACATGCTCCGTCCGTTGTATTCTCAGCAACCTTCTGCAGAACTACATATGTTCTTTTCTCCATCCGTGAGTAAATTTACTATCATAGAGAAGAAAGGATATCAGATAGCAGTTCAGCACACTTTGTTTGCTTTTAACGAAATTTTCATGATTCTTAATACTTTGTTCAGCTTCTGAAATGCATCTATCACCATTTCAGGCTTTTGGCTTTCAGTGTCATATTTATTGTAGTCTATTAAAAAACTTTCCAGATTTTTATTTTAAGATCTCCAATTTGTGGCTCGTATCTTGAGCTGTCCTTTTTCCTGACAACCATAAGTTGCCTACTGATAATTAATGGTTAGTCCTTTCTCGCCGCTTTCTTTTATTGCCTATCTAAGAGTTCATGAATATTTCATTCAACACAGTGTCATCTATGTATCTTCTGTTAAGATTGCGCCCACCAATACTAAATCTTGGTAAATCCATTTAGGATTTTCTCGCTGTAAAGGTTAAATAAATCCGATTAGTGTTATGGGATCTTACCCATAATAATAATGGACTATTCCATACTTAATAAATACTGCGCCTCAGGAGGAGGCAAGGAGTCAGTCGTTCAAGTTTTGACTTGAACAACTGTTCGGTTGTACTCTCTTCCTACGGACGGGAGGAACCCGAAGGAGGCTACGCCGAAGGGCGGAGTGTCCTTCGGGGAGGTAAACCGGCCCTAAACCCGTTTATACGGGTTCAATGGGCATATTTTTGGCCGAGCCGACGGGCTCGAAGGTCCCACGTTAAACCAGCCGTGTGCCACATGATGCCTACGTGGGGGGGTGACTAAATATAGTAGTTCAAGTTTTGACCGGCTGAGCGGTTGAACTCTCTGTCTTCGGGCGGGGAGGAACCGGCCTTGTGCCACATGATGCCCCAGTGCGGGTGTGATTGAATATCGTCAGTAGTTCAAGTCGAGTCAAGAGTCGAGTCAGAGGGAGTCGGAAACAGAGTCGCGTTCAGACAATTACTGCAAGACATTGGAATAATGATACTGGTCGAGACTACATTGTTCTCTCTACTAAACTTGATTGTTCATACTAACAATTCTACTTCTCTGTATATATTCCTGTTTGTAATATATCTGTGTTATTCCATACCTGTGTTCGAGTTCTTCTTTATTGGGTCTACCTTGGACTTATCACCGTGGTACAAGGAACCGGACTATAACAAGTACTATACCTTTCAGCACGTTTGTCATTTTGTGTACATAATTTTCTATCTGTTTTCAGGCAGTTTGCAGCCAATATCAGTTCTGAATTATAGATTTTCCTAGCAGTTCAAACAGACCTTTGTGTCGTACATTCACAAATGCTGTGGAAGATAGGTATGCATTCTTCACCGATATCAGAAATATTGCATTTCTTGTTCCAGTGTCTTTAAGGGAACCACTCGGTTTTTGTTCTATTTCCTGTCAAATTCTACTACCTGCTCTATTCTATCTGTATAATGTGATTGACCGATGGAATTCACATTCACTTTCACGTGGCTTTTTAGGAAGTGTTACGTATATAGATTTATTATTTCCGTAAATATGTCCATACCTAAATTGACTAAGGCTAATAGCATCTCCATTATGACCCCATCTCGTATGCTGCATTTATTTAGTGCTATGTCGACATTTAATGCAATGGCAATTTAAAGAAAAATAATTTCCAATCTCATCGAATTCATTATAGTTGTTTTCAACTTTGGTCATTCAGGGTCCATCCTGTTCAGGAGTACAATCGTTGTTTTGTTTGACCTTAATTTCTATAATTTTATTATGTTTGCATGCCTTTTTGTGTGTTTCAGTAATTCTGCCCGTGAATAAGAAATGCACCACCATGTAACAATTCACTCCGGTTAGAAAATGAAAGAGTCTTGCATTTTAAGGCTTTTAAATAAAAATCAGAAAACGACCAAATTTAAAGAAATTTTAAAGGACCTGCCAGTTATGACAAAAAATATGACTGAAGGTATTAAAGATTATTTCTCTTATAACATAAAACAGAAAAAATATAAGTTGTATTGCTTATAAACCATATGACATAATCTCTCAGGTTTCTACACTTGAATGTAATAAGATGTTCAAGAGCTTCGGATAAATGAATTCCCTAAAAAAGGAAAATTAAGAAAATGCTACACCGAGTGAATAAGAAGGTAGAAATCTATTGAAAGCTATAATTCTATAATGGCATAGAACGTACCAATACTACAGTACACAGAAGTTCTTCTGATTTGAACAATAAAAACAAATCGATGGATCGAAAAAGCAGGGAAATTATTACGATCTATACAGTCCTCATAAATATCAACATATTTCATAAATAGATGGCGATGAAAAATTACCAGTATGGAAAACTGTGTCCAGCCTCCTATAATAAAACCTAATCTGATGTTAACACGTATATATTTTAATAATAATAATAATAATAATAATAATAATAATAATAATAATAATAATAATAATAATAATAATAATAATAATCTTCAAAGTTAATGGAACAAATAGAGACCGATAACTTGCTTACCAAAGATATGGAAAATCCTAACAGTAAAAATAATCCAAGAGATCCCCGACCCGCTTGAAAGTAAGAAATCAATTCTCTGGAAACAAAAAAATGATACCGATAGGCAATTAAGGAGACGAATATTCTATCATACATATAAAAAGCGTAAATTTAAACGAGAAAACAAATGAATGTAGTGGCTGCTGGAATAGACTACAAAAAGCTATACAACATGATCCCTCAGCCCTGTATAATAGAATGTGTAAATTTGTTAAAATCCCAAAACAAGTAGCGCATTAAAAAATGAAACTGCAAAAAGATAATACTCAGCAGATATCAAAATAAAAAGATGAACTCTCGAAGCAATATATTAAATAATGCAACTAAAGCTACAATCTGTAAAAAAGTTAATCCATTTAATGTACATGTAAGACAATTATTGACAACAAGAAGCAGTTAGAAGCTCCTAGAGAAATAAAATCTTCAGCCAAGACATTTGCCAGAGGGAAATGTTTAATATTAGTAATGAACAAGGGAGATAGAGAAACAGGAGATGAACTACCCGATCAGAGAATCACCAGGGCGCTCAACGGGAAGAAAAGAATTTTGGAGGTGGATACGATCAAACGGAAATAGATTAAGAAAATAATGAGATATTCATACAAATATATTAAAAAACCAAGAGCTACAACAGAAAATTCTCCGCTTTAGTCTTGCCTCCCTGAGGATCTTCTGACCACAATGCCTAAGCAAAAGTATCCTTTAATTCACTATTTCACAGGACAATCTTTCAGTAGGACAAAGCTGACTGAGACAGCTTCAAATTTTACATTGCAATTGCTCCATCTCAACTTTCTTGAAAAATAATTTCCAGGACTGTTTCCTTCATCTCTGAATGGGCATTGACAATTTTATCGCTCCCGCTAAATACCAAACAAAAACTAAATAGCCTACCCGGATTCACGTCAGAATATGCTGCAGCTATAGTCCACCGTAACCACTGCTTCTTTTTTAATCTATTCTCTACAAACAAGACTTCGGAAAGAAACAAGGGATAGACCTCTACTCTTTCCATTATTTATATTATTTTGACTGTTATCCTCTTCTTCACGGTTATATTCACATTTCTGGCGTTTTCTGCTCCGGCCTTCTTCAGGTGACTGGAATTTCGAACCGAACCAAAAATATAGAGATTAACAGTCCGAATAATGTAAATAATGTAAGTAATCATAATACATCCTCTGTAGAGAGATATCCTACTCATTCATCTCTACCATAACTGTATAGTGGGGCTTTTGTGGCATTCTGGACTGCTTGCAATCGATACAAGAAAGTTCTAGAAAATGCAAAGAACAACTATGCACAGTCAGTCCAAGTCAACGTTGAAAACATGACTTAATGTTCATGAATTCTTGAAAATCTCGAATAAAATTCTCAATAGAGGCAAAGCGTCTGTTCTAGTTATCATAAATAGCCTTGAAGTTATTACGTCCTTATATGACGTAGCAAGACTCTTTGGAATGGACTCTACGTTAGACGATAAGGACCACACTTTACCTGGCTTCCCTCTCTTCACGGAGCATAAATTTTGTAATATAATACTATATCAATATCAAAGCGCTGGATGTTTCCAGACTTATCAAAAGCCTTGAAGGCTACCAGTCCGGACAAAATCTCAGGGTTCTGGCAAAACTGTTCAACCGTTGCCTGAAGGAGTAATGCTTCCAAAGTCCATGAAAGGTGTCAACTTGTGTACCCTGTTTTTAAGAATGTGGGTGAGCGCTCATGTCTGTTGCAATCGACCCATTAACTTAGTTTCATGAGTAGCAACTTCTTCAAAACTATGATCAGTAAGTTTGTTGTGAAATACCTCAACGGGCACAAACTTCTGAGCGATAACCAGTATGGATTTTGTCCTGCTAGATCCACTGCTTAACCGTTATTACTTACAGAGGCTCTAGACAATAAGTTAATCACGACGATTATTGCCTTGGATATATAAAAGGCATTTCATAAGGTGTAGTATCTCCAGCTATGGTATCTCTGGAAGGGATCTCTCAAATATCAAGTCCTTCACAACAATTAGTCACTGGAAAGCATATTTCGATCATTAGTGAGTACTTAGGCGGATGATACAACAGTTTATAGGTACATCTCCAAAAATCTGGAAGACCAGAATCTAGCAGCTCCTATCTCAGTGGGAAAATGATTAGCTTGTAAAATTCAATACACCCAAGTCCAAACTAGAAATGCACCACCACTACCGAGCAAATCCTAAGTTTTCATCTATCATGATGGATGCGTTTTCTCTCAAGAAGGCTCCTTGCTATGAATGTCTACTTGAAATTAATATCTCCCCAGACCTTAAGTAAAAATCATATATACGATTTATTGCTAAAGGTGCTTAAAAATGATTATTTGTGCCGCTTCAGTAAGTATTTGACACCTCCTGCTATACTCCTCTTTACAAGAGCCAGAACAGACCAAAAATGGAGCATTATGGCTATATCTGGGCTGGAATTGTCTAGCTTTTACTTACCGTTCAAATAGATCAACTTGATATAGTTAAAAAATGTTGCGCAGTCTTTCCCACAGACGAACCGTCGCGAGACTCTCGCTGCTCTATTGCTATTTCCATGGCATATGTTCTGATGAGCTACATTCTTTAGTCCTACCAGCCCTGACCTTTAAAAATGAAACCCGCCACGCCACTTACACAAGTGCGAATCATCACCATTCCCTACATATTCCAATATTAAGAAGTAAATTTCACTCGAACAGCTTCTTCCCAAGAGAACTGTTCCTAGCAGGATGCTTTAACAATCGTTAAAATCTTGAGCTCTTCAAGTCTGAGGTTAACTGTTATTTTTTCCTGCATAATCCCACGAACTTCACTTTCCTTTTTCTTACGCTTATTCAACACTAACCATCTACCTTAAGTGGATTTTGGGCCTTTTATTGGGTGAAGATTAGAATGAACAAAAGAAACGATTAAATGAATCCCTATGTGGGTAGTTTCCACTGTGAGGTAAACTGGACCATTTTAAAAATAGACAAGAGATGAACTCAGCGACATGGACTACAAAACAACAAAATTAATGAAAATGTATAAAGTTCTACGCATGTCGACAAACTATATTAAAAGAGAACTCAGAGGAAGAGGATTAATAAGCATCGTTGACATCCCCTTGAAACTTTTCAAATGACTGCATTTTAACCATATCGACGAATGGCATATGGACTGATCAACACCTATCCGAAAGAAACCATTGTAAATAATACATTACGCTGTTCTGACAGAAAATGATGTATATCTAAATAAAGTGAAAAGATAGACAAGTATTTCAACTCTGCAATATAGTTGAAGAAGTTACCGAACATGAATATAAAAGTCGATCTAGTCATTATCAGAGCACTGGGAACAGTCGTAAAGAGTTTAATCAAAATGTTGAGAAGACTGGAAATGAGAAAACAATTGGAACCATCCAGGCATTAGCATAACTAAAAATACGAAGATGAGCGCGCGGTGGATTGAGGAAACTTGCTGACTTATTATCCCGTGTAAGCCATCTGTTACTGTTGACGTGAACACATAATGAGTAAATAATAATGATAATAACAACCGAACGGAAGAACTTGTGTTTCTCTTTCCTTCTAATACGTTCATCATTCCATTGTCCGTTTGTCGACTTCTCATTACATGCGATTTTGTTTCACTCCATTCTTAGAATATTTAGAAGTAAATTAAAAATTGGCCCAGGCAGAAGGGGGACTTGAAAAATCATCGTCTCCTATAAAATTACAATAATATCATTTGTTAAAATTTAGTTTTGAAAACAAATGCATAAGTTTTTTTTTTCCCGTTTTCTCTTTATCGTTGCTCTTTAAGGATGGGATAAGACAGATAAAACTTGTTTTGCGTTAGTAGCAAAAATCACCTTTATTCTGAGTGGCTTTTTAGGTTTTCTTCCTTTCACTACTGTTTCTAAAATAAAAAGTATAAAAAGAAAAGGGTGTATCGAATATTAAAGAAACATTAAACTGAAATGAACTTGTCACATATCAGATTGAAGTTCATTGATTCGAAGTATTTTGGAGGAAAATAATAAATAAATTGTAATCATTTTAAAATCATATTCTTTGTTTGTTCACCCTAGTCTACATTTATTCTGCTACACATTATTTTATTCAAATTTCATAATTTACCTTCAATTTATATCAGTTATTAACATTTTTCTATTTTCCATTTACTCATTTTACCATGATATTTTTGTTGATGCGCATTTTATCCATTATTCTCATATTATGATCTAATATTTTCTTTCGTTTTCATTTCGTTATATATCGATCATGTAACCTCGACCTTTGTTTCATTTTTCATTTTGGTAATGTGCTTTGAGAGCTTACGGACATACAGAACAATTTATTCACAAGCATAAACTGCCTTTCAATTTGGATTTTATATAAACATTATTCAAAATGTTTTTTTATAAAACAGCTTGATAAGATATTGAAATTTATATGAGAAAGCGGAATTTGTTTATTAGTGTATGAAGGAATCAAAGCTAAGTCGCTTTTTAGAAGGTTAGAGGAGGGGTCTTACACGATATTATGATACTAGGTACATATTCTATGATTTAGCTATATCACTGTAATAGGTTTGGGGATAATAAATGTAAATAGTAGATTAATTTGAGTTACTATCTTTGTTATTCTGGTTTGTTATGCAAAAAAAGATGATCCATAGTAAAGATTAAACAAAGATTTCAAACGATAAATACAGAAGAAGAAGAATGAAGTTATTTATAAAAGATGAATAGGAAGAAAAAAAGAACTGGAAAGAGCGTTAGACAAGGAAAAGATGAAGTTATATATATTTAGCAAATGTAGTAAAAATGATCTAATTTCACTACCAATTTCTTCTTTTTTGTTTTAATCATAACGATCTTCGACATCCTGGCACTTTTAATAAGATTATGATGTTGAATAACGACTTTCTGAGAGAATCGTGAAACAGTAATCAACACGCTGTCATTTAATTTGGCTAGTCTAATTGCAATTCGAGTCGACATATATAAATATGAAAAGGGCATCTCGGCGTGGTTTAATGGTTAGCAAGCTTGTCTGGCTAAAACAATTACGACTGAGAAGTGAGTCCGATCCTCACTGGGTGTCCCATAATTTCGGCCTTGTGTCACATCTAAGCTACGCTTAGAAAATCAATATATAAATATGAAAATTGTCACTAGGTAAGCACGAAAATTTGCATTTACTACCCATGTTTCCATCTTCTGAAAATTATAAAGCATAGAGAGAAACGTTTTGTGGTAGATTACTAAATAGGATCGTTACCTATTTGCATATGTTAAGTAGGAGAGATATAATGGGTTCAGTAAACTAAGAGATACTGAAGAACTTAACTACTGGTCACGTCTTGTAGAACAACACAATATAACAGTATGGTGTCGCCGATAGGATGTTTAAGTCGCTTGGAAGTAACAGAATTTGTCGAGACTTAGATCCGGCATTTTGCAGCCCAGGCTAGGGCTAAAAAACTGAAAGACAACCAGGCAAGAGGGGGAGAAAATGAAATAACTTTCTAACTTCAGTAAATTGTAAAGCTATAATGAACATTTCTGTTATGGTATATCACAAACAACTGGAGAGTTTGACTTTCGTCGACATTTCAGAAATTATGAAAAGAAGTTAACAGAAATGTATCATAGCAGAAAGAACCAAATTTCTGTCTATTAAACAGAAGCAAGATGAATCAGTTATGCAACAGCTTCACAGATTAAGAGAAGCTCGAAAATTCTGCGACTTTGAGAAAGGTTGATTGAAGGTATGGCTGATACATTTACTAAATGTACGATATTGGAACAATTACGATTGAATAGGTTGTCTCTAACTGCATTGTGGAAGTTATACAATAACTAGAATTTATTTAAAAGAGTATAATTCTGCTAATGACAATGTTGAAACGTACAGTGTAAAAAGGAAGGCAAGAAATGCAAATACTGTCACTAGGAGCATGAAAATGATAGAAAAAACTGCTCAGCTTTTGAGAAAATTTACTACATAACTACCGAAGAAAAAATCATTTTCAGTCTGTATGCAAAGTTAAAAAGAAAATAGTATAGAAAAGGTGGAAAAAAGAAAAAAAAGAACTAATGACGTTTTTCTCAATACGAAGACCCATGAAAATAATTATTTTGAAAAAATGAAATTAAATGGCATGACGTTTCCAATGCAAGTGAATACGGGGAGTGAAGTCACCCCGATATCAAAGAATTTCTGGGAACAAATGGGTGAGAAAAAGTCATCTGAAGTTGAGACAATTTGATGGATCTTTTATAAAAAAAAATGTGATACTTCAATGGAACGTTTGAAACTTGCGACTGATTTGAAATTATTCCCATTACAGTTGTGAAATATAAAAAAAATTCATTGACTACAAGGCATTAAATCAGAAATATATAAACGGGTGTGTTAAAAGGGTATAAATCGAGTATGCAATTAAATGAAAATATTATCCCGCCCTCTTATTTTGAATCTCGTAAATTACCTATTCATCTTGTAACTTTTGTAGTTGCTAACTTTGGTAGTTGCTAATGGTAGAGGAGGGGATTTTGGGTCATGTTCCTCCAGGTGGCAGTAATTGGTCTCTCCCATTGTAGTCTTGCGAAAAGCAGACGGTGATTTAAGAACATGTGGTGATTTTAAAATATGCGTAAAACAAAATAGGCTCAGGGATTTTTTTCTATTCCCAATATCGCTATCCACAAATTATCTGGCATGAAATGCTTTATGAAAATTTATTTAAAATCGGCTTACAATCAAATACAGATTGACAATAAATTCAAGGAAATTACCACAGTAATACCGGGTATTGAACTCACACTCTTTGGGTCCTGTCAGAGTGTGAGTTCAATATCCGGTTAAGGCATTGGAGAACTTGGAGAGGGGAATTAACAACAGATAACTGATAACTGACATCCATTAAACATTGCACGTGGAACTAGAACAGTGAGCGAAATAAAAGGTTCAGTCTGACAATACAACCACCTGAAGAAGGCCGGAGCATACAGCGGCCGAAACGTTGTAATAAATATGGCGACAAATCTGAGGAAAATAGTCCGAATAATGTAAATAGTGTAAATGTGTATTTGATTCTGATACAATCTCATATTTAGGGTACCAAATTTTAAAACATGGCATTGCACCAGATCCAAGGTTGGTTAATAAACTTTCAGAAGTATCTATACCTACTAATAAAAAGAATTTGAATCTTTTTTAGAATTAGTTAATTTTTATAATAGATACCTACCAAAATACAGCGACTTATTACAACTATTTCCTGAACTGCATAAAAACATAGTGAGTTCAGATGGACTCAAAGGTGAATCTTAGCGTTCAAAAATTTAAAAGAGATACTCGCAGAAAAAGCCATTGTAAAAATCTTTGATGCCAGAAAAGAGGTTATATTAACTACGGATGCAAGTGGGCGAACTGTGTCAGTAATTTTATCGCAAGAGGGTCATCCAGTAATGTACATTTCAAGAAGATTGACGGCAGCAGAAATAAATTATTCAAATAATTAAAACGAGACACTGACCATTGTCTGGAGTACAGGCAGAGCTTGACAATTCTTATTAGGAAAAAGTCGAGTTTATTTTTAAGCCTAGAAAAGAGATACCAAAGGTTACTTATTCCAAGATTCTAGGATAGGCTATAAAAATAATGGCTTATGATTTTGACATTGAGTACGTAAAAGGAAATGCAATACAGCATGTTGAAGCGCTGTCAAGGTTATAATTTAATAAGGATCCAAAAGAAAAAATGTAAATCCCGGATGAAGAAATATTACATTGGATTGAAACTGACATATTATTTCTATAAAAATTGGTATCGGAAACTTTATAAGTTCCAGTATTAAGCAAGGTTGCTGAAAGAATAAACAGGTGAATAATTGTTTGAAAGCTGAAAGACCTTATCAAGAAATAAGGCATAAATTAACGATAGAAAACGGTGTTATATGCAATGGAGAGGTGATAGTACCACCAGAAACTGTAAGAAGAGATGTTTTTATAAGTATATATGATAATGTACATTGTGGGATAACTGCTACGCAGATTAAATTCAAACTGGAGATATGGTGGCCCGGGTATTATCTCGATATAGAAAGATATGTACACAAATTTATAAAATGTGCAGATATGAAAAACTGTTGTCAAAGGAGACTACACTCATCGGCTAAAGAAATAGAACCACGGTCACGTGTTCACATGCTATATGGGACATGCACATATTAATGGCACGGAATTATTTCTAATTTTAGTAGACTCATTTTCTGGGTGGCATGAACTTAAAGATAAAAAAAAAGATTACAAATATTAAAAGTGGTATTTTATAGAAATGTGATTCCTAAAATATTGGTATCATAAAAAGCACCAGGATTTTGTGGTTGAAGATCTATGTAACTGGTTGAGGCGGACTGGCTGCTTCCCTTACAACGTACTACCATATCACTCACAATCTAATGGGATTGCGGAAAGAATGATGCAGGCAGTAAAAATGGGATCAAATGCATTTTCCCGATGTAGAAATATTATAGACGGTTACTTACCAACGTTAATGCTTAATTATAGGATAATTCAACATGAAAACAGACTTTATTGTTATGCAATTTTATTGTTATGCAATTTCATGATTTTTTCAATATTATTGGTGCAACTATAACTTAGTTTTAATGTATTTCTATTAAATATTTTACTAAGAGGTTTGCTTTTCGGAAAATTCTTATCGATCAATTTGAGAAACGTATGGTCTAATTTAGTACTAATTAATTAAATGGAGGTGTGTACCAGATGATCTTCCTATTCCTATTTCTTTTCTTTTCTAAACTGAATTTCGGCCCACTTATACCCGCTATTCTTTAAAACTTTTTTGTACACACTGCTATGTTTTTCAAACACATCTGATGAGTGGTTGTTGATTCTACATTCTAGAGAGGAAGGAATAGGTTGGATTACAGATAGAGGGTGATTGGAATTGGGGTGAATATAGATTGGGTTGGCATTATTTTTCATATACGGCTGAAAACTGTCATTAACTAAATCTAAAGTGACATCGAGAAAATTGTTTAATATTGGTGCTTAAGATCTAAACTTTTTAGTTCTCTATGAACCCTTTTTCTTAGTTTATGTACCTTAATTTTTTTGTGAATTTGTTTTTTTACAACCATAAGACCAATCCTATACTATCTAGATTGATCTCCTCATAGGCAGTAAGGTTATATAAAATATATAAACCAACCAGATCAGAAGACTCAGCAGACTCCAGTGACCCCATTGAAGTTATCTTCAGACTTCTTAAACCACTGTTTTTTTTGTTTTTTTTTTATTGTGGATGAAGATAGATCTACATTATTTTTAGCAAGTCATTTCTTCGTAGATTTTGTAGTGTGCTTAGGATCATTAACATGCTGGAAGATTCAATCAAGAGGAAGTTCAAAATTTTCAACCAAAATCATTAAATTAAGCTTAAAAAATAGTTTAATATGATGCGGCATTCATTCTATCATCTGTTGCCTGTATCTTTTGCAAAAAACATCCCCAAACTATGATGCTGCCACCACCAAATTTCACTGTTGGAACTGTGTTCTTTTTGTTTGAAGGTATCGCCATTTTCCCTGCATACATGATTTCTAGAATTACGTCCAAACAACCCAATTTTGGTTTCGTCTGTCCATAATACTCTTTCCCAGTTCCTTATCCTCATGTTCACGAACGAATTTCAAACTGGTATCTCTGTGTCATTTCAATAGCAATGGAGTTTTCCGAGCGGGGCGTGATTATAGATTGTTCCTATGAATTTACTTGTTTATTTAGTGGCACACATTCATAATGAAAGCAAATCATCCTGCAACACTTGACAAGTAACCATTGGATTTTGTTTAATTTGACGCATTAATTTCCTCGAAGATCTTGCAGAAATCTTCCGTGGAACACCTGTTCTTTTTTGGTTTTCAACACTTTTGAATTTCTTATAAATTGCAATGAATGAACTAATGACAGTAAATGGAATATAAAGGTTGTTTGAGATATTCCTGTAACTTTTACCTTTCAAGAGCTTAACAATCAGTTCTTATTGTGAATTTGTTAATTCTTTACCTCTTGCCCTGATGAAAAACTTCTTGCACAAATATCAATTACAGAAGGTTCTGCTTGTATTTTTAGGCTAAAAATAACTACTTATAACATTATTGAAACATTTTAGAATATTCCACTTGGATAATCTAGAGTATTAAAGCTATTTAAAAGTTTTAACATCTTAAATTTGCATTGTACGAATACTGTTTTCACCCATTAAAATGGATAAATCGTAATTATTTCTAATAAATGAAAATCTTTATGCTTTTCATGCATATTAATTTTTATGCATCTGTGTACATTTAATTATATGAAATTATATATTTACTCATTAGTTGTAAAGACAATAAAAATTTGTATGTGTACGAATATTTGTTTCTCCCCACTATATATCTATAGTAATTTTCTTGATGAATTTTCTACAGCCACAAATAATTTGTGTACATGACATAATTTAGACATTATATCTCTTTATTTTAGCTTCAGTCCTTTCATGTGCACAAATTCTTTGTGGCTGTAGAAAATTCATCAAGAAAATTACTAAAATTCTCTTTCAAAGAATTTTCCCAGGTACTTTCAATCACATCTGTAACCACCTTCAGCAGGTTAATATATCTGCGGATGTAAATACAGTAGATCCGTAAATTCAAAATAGTTTTCCTCTTTTCGTTTACAGCGTTTCAAATTCAAAATCTTTCTCTCATTTATGCAAAGCTGGTAACATTTGCAATTTTTTAAAAAAGAAAAAGTTACTTTCTATACACGCATTGAATGTATTTATTTTTGCCCGCAATTCTCTTATATAAATTGCTTTACTTTTTTGCTTATTATTATTTTGATGAAGTGCTGATGTATTTTCGAGTAACATCTGTCTAAACTCTGAATATCTACTGCAGTGTTCCTTTAAATGTTCTGAGATTGAACTATGCTCATTCAAGTGAAACGTAAGCATTCTTGTCAATGTCGCCGTTGTAAAACCAACATATGTATTTACATTTTTGACTGATATGCAACCTCCCAAAGAACATTTAAATTTATATACAATGTTAGTCTTTTGTATGGAGCTAGTTGATACAGGAGAATTGTTTTGGAAGACTAGGTTGGCTGCATTAAATTTAGTATAGTATATAATTAATATTTCTTTTTACTTGGATCTGTGGAGGAAATATAATTGTTTATGAGTCTTTTTAGAAGGTTTCCTTCTGCTTATAGTTAGACGGCATTTGATTATGGTGTATTAATTTGATATTTTTATAGTTATTTGATATTGTATTATGTTCATTTTTATTTTTGTTTATATTTCCAATAGCACTTCTAATTTGTTCATCAACGATATAATTCGGGAAGTCATTATTAATGAGGATTTTTAATACTTTTTAATTCACTAGAGAGAAATTTCCTTGTTGCAAAGTTTGCTTTTGCACGATTTATTATGTTTTGTATAATAGCTATTTTGAAAAAGTTTTACAGTTGAGAGTGCATGTTTCTGCTAGTTGCTTTTTATATGGGGAGGTAGTAAATGTATTATGTAAGTGTATTATTATTAATATTTATCAATACGTCAAGAAACGGTGATTTTATTGTCATTGTCAGGTTTGTATGTGAACTTAAGTACGGAGTTTTTTATTTTAACTTTTTTGTAGTTCAAGTATTTCATCTATGTCTTTGACTGAAATGAGAATTTCGTCTACATATCTCAGGTAAATGAAGTTTTTCTTTTTTTTGGTATTAAGCACGCTTCAGGTTAGTCATGTAGAAGGTACTAAATGTTGGTCCTAGAACGGAACCCATAAAAACACCATCGTATTGTACGTATATGCTATTTTTATTGTCAGAGAAAGGAATTTTTGTGGTGCACATCAAGTCGAGTTCTCTTAAAATATTTGGACGAATTTTTAATGGAGCGGGGAGATAGATTGTTGTAGATATTCTTATTGTTTATATCTTCCGTTTCCCTGAGTGGGACGTTGGTGATTAAACTTTCAACGAAAACGGAGGCTATGGTTTTATTTTTAGAATTTAGAAGTGCGACTGGTGTATTTATTGGGAATGTATGGTGTAATTAGGGGATTAATAACTTCGCTTAGTTGTTAAAAAGAAGTAGGAATATAGGATATCATCGACGTAACGGAAAGTTAAGTTTATGTATTTTTATAGTTTCATAAATGTATCCTGGTTTGTAGTCGCCAATCATTGAAGAACTTTTAAGCTATCCATTATTGCGTTATTGGCTGAGATAAGATTGTTGATTTTCGATTTTAACTGGTTAATCGTAATTTTGCCTATTTTTCATAATTTAGTGTGATCGTCCAGAATTTGTTGCATCTTTGAATAATAATCCGTTCTATTTTTGACGAAGATATTGCTTTTATCTGGGAAACTGGAATAGGGAAGGGAGTTCCACAAGCGAGGGGTGCGAGATATGACGCTATTGGAGTAGAAGAGACGGCTACATTTAAAAGTTTCTACAGTGAAAGGGTGAGAGCAGGATGCCAGCCTCGTAGGGCGCTTGAATTCATGAAGTCTGGGAACCAGTGAAAGCAGCTCCTCGGAGCAATTACCATGAAAGTATTTGTAAAAAAGACAGAGAGAGGCGATGGCGCGTCTGTGAGAGAGCAACTGCAGAGGAGATGCCAGATCAGGGCCAATTATATTACATATCCGCCTCTGGATCTTGTCAAGAACTCCGAGGTAAACAGAAGGTGCACCAGATCATATATGGCAGCAATACTCCATGTAAGGGCGAATGGTTGATTTGTATATTTGAAGTATCGATTCCGGGGAGAAAAATTTCCTGGCGCGGCATAGAGAGCCAAATTTCCTTGCGGTGGACGAAGCAATTGACTCAATGTATTTGTTCCATCTCAGATCAGCAGTCAACGTGAGACCGAGCAGACGCAGAGAGTTGCTCTCAAGAAGTTGAGCATCAGACATTCTAATGGGGAGTAGGGAAGGATCTCTATGGTGATTAATAGAGAGCAGTTTGGTTTTTGAGGCGTTAAAGTTGACCAAACAATTCTTGCCCCAATTAACAACCGATTGGAGGTCCATTTCAAGACGAGCGGCCAGGTTAGTTTTATCAGCCACACTAGATTTGTTTTTGAGGCAGGAGTAAATTGTAGTGTTGTCCGCGTAGATGCCTACTTGGGAATCTATGGCGTCAGGAACGTCGTTGATGAAAATAAGGAATAGAGTGGGGCCAAGAATGGAGCCTTGGGGAACACCTGCGTTCGTGGGATAGGAACTGGAGGAGAATCCGTTGAGAACGACCTTCAATTCACAGTTTGACAGGAATGATTGTATTACATCAAACAATCGACCTGTAATACCATAACCCTGGAGCTTGCGAAGAAGGCCGGCATGCCAAACCCTATCAAACGCTTTGGAGATGTCTATGGCCACGGCATGAGCCTCACCGTTATTTTGAAGGGCTTGGTAGACAGTTTCAGTGATGGCCGTAAGCACATCGGGCGTAGCGGAAACCATATTGCTTGTCTGAGAGCAGGTCATGTGAGATAAGGTGGTTAACCACTTTGGCGTTGATTAGGGCTTCGAAGACTTTGCCGAAGAGGGGTAGGAGACTAATAGGACGGTAATTAGAGGGGTCAGAGGAGTCGCCAGTGTTCTTAAAGACAGGAACAATGGATGAGGACTTCCAGCAGTCAGGAAAACAAGATTCCTTGAGGCAGTAGTTATATAGTTTAGAGAGGGCAATGGCTGGTATGCCATCTCCACCACTAGCCTTATGGGGGTCTAAATTGGAGATAATGCCCAATACCAATGACGTAGTTACGTGTAACCCGCTCAATAGGACCTCAGTTCTTGGAAGTCTGGTATGGGTACACCGGAGGAGTCGAGCGTTGAATTAAATGAGAATTTCCGAGCAAAGCATTCAGCCTTGTCAGTAGAGGAGGTCAGGACCTCGAACTGGTTGAACAAAAGAGGTATGGAGGGTTTTCTATTGTTCAGGACGCTCTTGCAGAGCCGCCAATAATCTTTGGAGCCAAATTTGCGAGATGCAATACGCTTCTTCATCCGAGCAGCAAATATTGACTTAGCTTCGTTGAGGACACGCTTACACTCGTTACAGGCGGAGGCAAAGAGACGTCTATTGCAGTCCGACATGTTGCTACGAAATAGGTGAAAGAAGTAGTTCCTATGGGCAATAGCGGCTGAGAAAGCTGCGGAGAACCAAGGGGAAGAGTGCGACTTGACCTTAAATTTCCTTGAGGGGATGAAAGCGTCGATTCCAGCTTTAACCCAGGATGAGACCTCAGAAGCACATTCTTGGACAGGGTGTGTAAAGACAACATCCCAGGGAACATCGCGGAGGAAGTCACTGAACGAGTCCGAATCCGCTCGTTTATAGTAGAACGAGGTTCTAGTGATAGGAGGTTCTTTGCGGGGGTGGAGTTGAAGGAAATGTTAACAGATACTACAGTTACCAAGAGGGCAGAGCTGCGTGAAGCTACAAGAAGAGAGGCCTTACCTTCCAGTTTGAGGGCAAAACGCGTGGGCAAGTTAATTATCTGCGTGAGGGATTGAGAAATTGAGAAATTAAGTGTTTGAATGCCTGCCCGGTCAGTAGTAGCATTCTCGAGCCACTTGGTATGATGGTCGTTAAATCACCAAACACGAATATGTGAGCAAATGGATGGAGAGAGATAGCCTTGTCTATGCTGTCAGATATGCTATCGAGTATCCCACAGTCTTGAGAGGATGGAGAAACATAGAGGAAGAAGAGATAGCTTACGGCATTGAGGAGAGATAGTTGGAGACACATGTACGAATGGTCTGGCGATTCGAGAGACAACTCTCTGGCCAGAGGGAAATGGTCCTTGACGTAGACACCAATGCCGTGCATGTGGGTTAGAGAGTCTTTCCTGGGGAGAGGTAGGTAACCGGGGATCGAGAGATCAGAGGAGGTAATAGACGAGACAAAGTTGGTCTCACACAGAGACAGTATATCAGGGAAGTTTGCAGTGAGGAAAGATTCCATACTGCAGAAATTTGTTCTAATGCCACGGATGTTGAAGAACGAAATGTTGAGGGGTTTAGGTGAATTTTGAGGGGCTGGTTTAGGTTTACTTTTTGGGTTTTTTGAGTCTTCATGTGGAGTAATGGTTGGAAGATGAGTAGAGTCTACCTACTCCTATTACATATGACACATACAACAACGACAAAAAACAAACAGAGGGATAAGGCGGAAAAGTGACACTAGGCGTATGTTCAAGGAGTTGGTATGATGGTATTTTATTAGTCCCATTGTTCTATTCTAAAGAAAGAAATGAAAAAAAAATGATTATCCACCTTTTTGTGGATATGGCATAAACTCTAGCTCACTTGTGGGAGCAGGTGATATTGGTTGTCCGCATGCATTCTGATGGTCACCAGTGATTGTTCCACGTTACAACATTTTATCTAGCAAAAGACAAAGCCACTGGACCATAAGAATACTGAAGACATACTAAGGCCCGGTGAAGAGACATTTTTCTCTTCTTTCGAGGGGGCGGATTTCCAATTACACAAACATATAGTGTTATAAGTTAGGTTATAATGGTTAGACCAAGAATCAATCTTAAATTAGTTGGGCAGAGTGGGGGGGAGAACAAAGAAAAATAGATAAATATATAAAATAAATACATAAATAAATACATGAATACATTGGCAAATATATATATATATATATATATATATATATATATATATAGAAAGGCGCCCCGCATCCACCAGAGAACTGACATCACTGACCACCTAACGAGGGAGGGGATGGGGAGTTAAACTAAAAAAGTGGGGGCAGAAATAAAGGGGGCCAATGAGCAAACACACTCTAGCTAAGTTTACAGAAAAAGGAAAGAAAAACTAAAAAAATCAATCTAAAACCTAATCTAGCCTAAATTCAGGGAAGGTTTTCCCATGTTCAACCCAGGAAAACAATATCCTGATGCCTAACCGGCATCAAAATGCCACTCCAGGTCAGCCCCTTTTACTCTGCACATACGCGCAAGATTCACCCACCTTTTGCCAAATTCTGATGAGGTGAGCCGCCGCCTTTCCGTCCTAATCTTGACTTTAAGCTGATGCTTAAAGAACAAGATCACTTGGGAAGAAGTGAACTTCTCGCCCTCATAGAATTCCTCCTGACGCGTCGTCCAAATTACGACTCACATAACACCTAGTAAGCAACAGAACACAATGTTCAGCCTTCGTCATCTGTGGCACCACATTGCTTCAAACAGAACTGGCCTCAAGGACAAAAAACTACCCACTGATCTCTTTGCTGACTTCGTCAGTCTCGGATCTGCTCCACACAAGAACCGAAACGTCGTCAGCATAGGCAGAATACAGGCTGAGGTGGTAGCCACAGGCAGGGAAATTCCGCGCAGGACCGGATTCGCCTTTAACTTGCGAAGGAATGGTTCCAACACTAGAGCGTAAAGCAAAGGCGAAAGCGGACAACCTTGACGAATGGAGCGAGACAATACGAAAGGCTTCGATCTTACCCCATTCACCTCCACCAGGGCACCGGGGGTCGCATACAAAAATCGGATCCTGGAGCGAAAGTCGGCTCCAAAACCGGTCTCCGAAAGAACAGCTTCCAGAAAACGATGGTCAGCCCTATCGAAGGCTTTGGACTGATCTAAATTGATCAGCGCGGCGTCACTGTCAACTTGTTCTAAGATCAAGCGTACCATATGAAGGTTATCCTGAATAGTCCTGCCAATCAGACTAGACAGAACAAGCTGCAAACGGTTGTCTAAGATCTTCTCCAAAATCTTTAACTCAGTGTTAAACATGGTTAAAGGGAGAAAATTACCTAACCCATCCCCACCGTTCTTGTCCTTACGCAGTAACTTGATCACACCCCAGGTGAAGTGTGGAGGTATAGACCCAGGCTTCATCCAATGGATGAAAATCAGTTCCAGCAAAGGAACTAAAACGGGCGACTGCCTCAAGTAAACTTCGTAGGGAAGACCATCTAGTCCTGGAGATTTATCCAGGCCAACCTGCTTCAGCGCTTCCCAGATTTCCGACTCTGTGATAGGACCCTCGCACCTAGCCGCTTCAGCTGCCCCGAGGAAGGGAAAGTCGGCTAAATAGGCGTCGAAATGAGCACATTTCAGACCGGGCTCCCTGGTGAAAAGATCCTGAAAGTAATACCGAAAGGCCTCGCATATGCCCGCGTTTGTAGTCGCGGTCCGCTTATCCGGCAATGTGACGCACGCGATATGTCACCTAGACGCGTTCCGATTTTCATCTGCATGCAATTCAGCAGCCATATTCGTCGCCTCAGAAGACATTCTTTTTAAGCTAGCCCTAACTAACAGAGATTGATCCTTCTTGATAAGCAAGGAGGACAACTCTGCCTTAGCTAAGGCTATTTCCCCACTGTCACGGGATTTCACAGCCCGATCAACTTTATGTTCTAAAGCTGTTTGCGCCCCTAGATTGAGTCGATGACTAAAATCGGCAGCAAACGTTCTAATTTTGGATTTTAATTTATCCCACCAGACATTCCCTAAAACCGCCCCCGTCAATTCCCTCTCTATCATTAGTAGCAACTGGTCCCGGAAATCCTGCTCACCAAATAAGGAACAGTTAAATTTCCAGTAACCAGCCAACCTAACCTTAGGCTTATCTAAGTTTACGCGGACCCGGACAAGCCTATGATCCGAATAAACTATATAATGGAAGCTTGGACATCCTAAGAGCTCTACATCGACTCTCCTAACTAAGACTCGGTCAAGGTAGCTAGCAAGTGTCCTAGAAGCCGAGTTGCCACTATTTGTCCAAGTCCATGCTACCTCCCGAGGGTGCTCATTCCGGTACTTATCGACAAGATCAAACTCATCGATAAAGCCCCGAAATGATTTCACGTCCCGGTTGTTAGTACCCGGATTTTGCCCTATGCGATCTATATCGAGGTCAAGGACGGCATTCTAATCCCCGGCTAAAACTACCCGACGAGATGTCGTCAATAGCGGCCCGATCTGCCGAAACAAAGCAGGCTGCTCAGAATGGCTATTGGGCGCATAAACCCCAATGAGACGTAGAGCCTTATCCTTTATAGTAACATCCAGCGCGCAAAGCCTGCCCGCCGGATCTGCGAAGACAAGAGTACATGCAGCCTTCAAAGGCTTGCTCACTAGCCAAGAGACAACCCTCGAACGACAATCTAAACATGGTGAATAAAGGGAGAACCCCTTTTATTAAAGCAAGTTCCCCAAACCCACTTTGATATCATGTTGGACCAAAAAGCCTTCCGCTCCATCCCCAACTATCTGGATGCCTTGAAGCTGCCGGTCATTGTGACCGGCCGCAAACCGGTATGTTGGAAGTGTGGAGAGACTGATCACCTCTCCTCTTCCTGCCCAGAGAAGAAGGCCTCTGGAAGTCAAGCTCCAGTCGACTAAATCCCCCTCTGACCGCGTCTTTACCTACCGCCTCGCCTGTAATGGGTGTGCCAGCTTCCGGGACCGGGTCGGTTAAACCTCCGGTTGGCAAAACATCTAAGGCCACATTCCCCAAAGAGCATTTGCCCCCTGCTAGTGCAGTTGCGGAGAAGTAAGAGGGGGAATAGCTGGTAGCTGGTAAGGCCAGAGGAAAGCGCCAGACAGCGGGTCCTCAATCCCCTGAAGGACGAAAGGCACACACAGCCCCACTCCCTCTGGCGACGTTAAGGGCGATGCCCCGGCCTCTCAAAAATCTTTCCAAGAACAACAACAAAAATATGATCTTAACATAATGACGTTCAACACAAAAGGGTAAATTTCAAAAAACAGTCGGGCGGCAAAACAGCAGACAAAAACAGTCAGTGTGGAAATCTGACTCCAACTTGCATTCTGATGGTCGCCAGTGAGTGTACAGCCAAACTTATCTTAGTGCCTAAGCATCATGTTTCAGTGAACGCAGTGTTGGGGACGGGGGGAGAGGTCAGCGACCATTCCTACCTGCCACGAACAGTGGGCTTGGGGAACTTGCTTTAATAAAAATGTAAACCACGAGGAGAAACGAACGGCTTAAAAAATTCCACCTTAGAACATTTTATCTGGCAAAAGACAAGGCCACAAGAATATTGAAGACATACTAACGTCTGGTGAAGAGAAATTTTTCCCTTCTTTTGAAGGGGGATTTCCAATTACACAAACTTATCGTGTTATAAGTTAGGTTAGAATAGTTAAACCAAGAATCAATGTTAAATTAGTCGGACAGAGTGGAGGGAGAGAAAAAATATATAAATAAATAAATATATGATTATATATATATACATGATTATATATATTTTGAACAATAAAAAAATAAAAAAATTAAAATCTTTAGACACACTGTGCTGTAGATTAATATTCTTTCGATTTTTTTTTATTATTCCATTTAGATTCCTCGACTAGTTTCGACCAAAATGGCCATCATCGGGAGGAGAAATATTTCTGCTTGCTGCTAGCACTAAACTACAGAAATGAGTCTTTTGCTGGAGAAAATGAACTTTTGTCTGTAGTTTTCATTTGTTTTTTTATTTTTTTATCTTTTTAACATGAATCTTTTAACATTCCTTGTGTTGGTCAAACAGTCTCTTTTAAGTTGTTATTTGATATAAGAGCTGGATAGATACATGTTGCTCTGAATTATCTGGTCAGTTTGACAGTTTTATTGGACATGGTGAGGGGATGTGTCTCTGTTTATTGTTTGTGTGCGTGTTATTTGGTTCTTAGGGAGTGAGTGAGTATGATATGTGCAAGCGTGTGTATTGCTATGGGTGTATGTTATCATGATTATATATATATATATATATATATATATATATATATGATTATATATATATATATATATATATATGTATATATATATATATATATATATATATATATATATATGATTATATATATATATATATATATATGATTATATATATATATATATATATATATATATATATATATATATATATATATATATATATAACGGACTCTGTCGTTTTTTCACGTTTGAGGATTTGACAGTTTAGTTCATTCAGTTATGAAATTTTGTGCGATTATCTTAAGTGGCAGTTAAGACCCGCTAGTGATTTAAAAAGGAGGTCGCATATGAAGCAAGAGTGAGATCAATGTTAGATTGGCTGAAGATAGGTAAAAGACTTTACATAGTTCAGAGCTCTGTCTTCTACTTTCAATGGTCTCTGTGGAAATTTGTAGACTGGTGGTTTTTGTTTCTCGCCACAGTATTGCTTCGCAACAGGAGAAGGTTGGTGCACTACTTCAGTTTTCTCTATTCTAAGTGAGTAAGACCAAATGTTTTACTTGCAGCAGAGTAACGAATTATTAGATGTTGGGCCTCTTCAAAGGATGTCGCTACAAGAGAAGCAGCATCAGCAAACAACAAATCACGAATAATTTGCGTACGAAGGTGGGTCTTTGCTTTGAAGCGCCGATGACTGAAGAGAACACAAGTTGTTCGAAAGTGAAACTTAAAGCCACTCTCTGTGTCTGTAAATGCATATTTCAGCATCACCGAGACGAAAAGGGCAAAAAGGACAGGGGCCATGACACAACCTTGCTTGGTGCCAATTGTGAGATAAAAGGATTCTGACATCATACCAT